>QEPC01003965.1:629869-657427 GCA_003113815.1 Sphenodon punctatus
TAGGTATAGGAATAGTGGCTCAGCAGGATAAAGAGTCAGACAGAGCAGAGCGAAAGAGGTGAGTTTTAAGGAGAGATTTGAAGGTATGAAGGGAGGGGGCAAGGCAGATGTGGGCAGGAAGGGAGTTCCAGGCATGGGGGGCATGTAACTAAGCCAAGCACGTGCACCTGGACCTCGCATCTTTGTGAATGTTACACTCCTTTTCTTTCCCTCTGTTCCCCTTCCTTCGTCTCCCCGCCCCCCGCCTCTCAGATTGTAAGCCCTAGGGCAGGGACCGTGTCTATTCAATTACTTTGTAAAGCGCCATGTACATTGCTGGCGCTATATAAATGCTTGATAATAATAAAACAACAAAGTTATGATGGTTGGCCAGACATAGGGACTCCTATTAATGGGGCAGATCCTCCATAGGAGCGCTGGAGCAGACATTCCCCCAGTGCTCCTCATGCTGTCAGTGTGTGTCCCCAGCCCATCTCCGCTGCCTGCCTGCCTGCCTGCCTCCCCAAAGTGCAGATCCTGTGTGCTGCAGCCTCTTTAAACCAGCCCTGTCTGTATCAGTTCTTGGCTGAGAGCCAACAATCAGCTGTTCTGGCTCTCAGCCAAAAGTCGACAGTCAGGGCTGATAAGAAAAACCTCCAGGCACAGAACACCGGATTTGTGCTTCAGGGATGCTGGGAGAGATCTCTCCTGCTCTTCCTCCCTCCCTCCCTGGGTCCCTCCTGGGGCTGGGGGGAGATGCAGCGCTGGGTATTGAATGAGGAGGCGGGACTGCTTCCTCCTTTTTTCCCCTACGTCTGCTCCCCTGGTGGCCAGGCTGGGAAGAGGGAGGGGGGACTCTAGAGAAGTCACCTCCTTCCCCCCTCCCCGCCCCCCCACCGAGAGCACTACTGGCTGCTTCTCTCAGTCAGGAAGTTGTGGAGATGGAACCAAACTTGCTGTGTTGTAGCCTTTCCCTCTGCTTCAAACTACAAGCAGGGAGAACTGGTAAGAGAGGAAAAAAACCTAGCTAACATCTAGCATGGCTGAAGCATTAGATCAGACAGATCTAATGTGTGATTTTGTTAGTGGGACAGGCGAGTATTGGTGTTGATTTTCACAGGCATCAGATGTAAAAAAATAGAATTGCCCTTAAAACGCTTGGTAGTTTCCCATTAACTGGACTCCATTATGGAGCTGCTGGTAAGCTTACTAAGGTTTGATTTTGTGGGAATAAAAGTTGTGTTGTGAAGTTTAATCACTAGGGAAGAGGGTTTGTTTTTTAAGTCTGCATTTTCAACATATTTGCATTTGAAAAGTGTTAACTACTGGATTCCTTATGTTTTGTGAAGTGAGTATGCTAAAATTTGGATATCCAGCAATGGGGGAACGCAGCGAACTCGCAGGTCTCTGCCAATGCATCAGACTCTAAAAACAGAACTGGAAATATAAAATGAATGGAAATGCTGAAAATGCAGCAGTGTGAGCACTTCAAATATACTTGTTTTTCATGTGACCTTATACTGTCGTGCTTTGTTGTGACAGCCCCTTTTAATTTTGTCCCTCTTGCTGTGTGATTTGATGCTTGAGAAAGTTGAACTTTGCTTAAATTGGTTCACTAGTTGGGATATTTTGGTGGGCTCATAATGGAAAAAATCACAGACAAAATATAGAAGCTTTTCCAAATAATTTATCTGGTGACTAAGGACACTTAAGAAATACTTGCTGATTTTGTACGCAGCCAACCTTGTATGGTTTTAGTGTTTTTGAAGGAGAAAATAGCTACATTAGCCACTTTGAATTTTGCCCCCCACTCTACTTTTGAAGTATGAACTTGGGATCTTAAGGATTTTCCCATGTACTTTATTTTTTTGCTTGTTCACTAGTCTGGTAGCTTTCAGCTTGTAGGAAGAACAGAAAGCTCCCAGCGGTGGGGTATCTTTTCTCTTCCAGGGACCAACTGTAGCATTTATGGCAGGTATGCATTTTAGGGATCCACATAATGCTGTTGGGTTTTCCTGCATTTTCCATGCATTTTTGGTGTGTCTTTCTTTGAATGCCACATGGTGGGTGTTGCCTGCCCTCTCCTGAACTGTGCATGCTTCCTCATCTTCTGTAAAACTCTATGCAGCATTTATAGTGTGCCATTTAGTATGTCACATAATCCTGTTGGGTTCTGTAGTATTTCTGTACATTACAGATATTGTAATGTTGCTTGAATTATTGCACCTTAAGTGTGCAGTTTCAGGGTTGGTTCCGCTTACTGTTGGCCCTGCCCACTGCCCCACCAGCCTCAGAACTCACCAGTCGCCACTGTGATGGGATCCAGTCTCCTTTGGTCAGTCAGGTTTACAGACTTGGGGTACTCTTGGATCCATTGCTAGGCCTGGATTGCCAGGTTGCAGTGATGGCCAGAAGTGCTTTTCACCAATTACATCTGGTGAGAAGGCTGCAACCTTTTAAAAATCGAATCTAGATCTGGCCACCGTTGTCCATATCTTTGTAACCTTGAGGCTGGACTATGCAATGTGCTCTATGTGGGGCTGCTCTTGATGACTCTTTGGAAGCTGCAGCTGGTGCAGAATGTAGTGTCCTGTCTTCTGTCGGGGTGGGTTGCTGGGAGCATTTTACACCAGTGCTCCAGAGTCTACACTGGCTACTAATAGCTTTCCAGTTACAATTCAAGGTGCTGGTTTTGACCTATAAAGCCCTAAATTGCTTGGGCCCCAGGTATCTGAAAGATCACTTCCTCCCATATTTTGGCTGCTTTTGATACTGTGGACCACGGGCTGCTGGTGAGGCGGCTGCATGACCTGGGGGGTCTGGACGGGACTGTTCTTGAATGGTTCCACTCATTCCTCTCGGGGAGAAGCCAGCGGGTGGTGCTGGGGGATGAGACATCGTGCCCCCGCACCTTATCATGCGGCGTTCCGCAGGGTTCTATTCTGTCTCCATTATTATTTAATGCATACATGCAGCCCTTGGGGGAGGTCGTCAGAGAGTTCGGGGTGCGGTGTCACCAATATGCTGATGATACTCAGCTGTACCGCTCCTTTTCAACTGACCCAGACCCGACTGTCTCGGTGCTATCCCAGTGCCTGGAGGCTGTGGCGGAATGGATGCGGCAGAGCAGACTGAAGCTCAACCCCGATAAGACGGAGGTGATGTTGGTGGGGAGAGCGAGGGAGGTAGTGGCTCCCCTGATTGGGGGAGTTCGTCCTCCCATAGCTCAGCAGGTCCGGAGTCTGGGGGTGATATTGGACGCAGACCTTTGCCTGGAGCGGCAGGTGGAGGCAGTCGCTAAGACTGCCTTCCGCCAGTTGTATCTGGTGCGGAGACTGCGTCCGTTCGTCTCCGGCCCGGACCTGGCCTCCCTCATCCATGCCTTCATCACCTCGAGGCTGGATTACTGCAATGCGCTCTACGTGGGGCTTCCCTTGTGCCTGGTTCGGAGGCTGCAGCTAGTGCAGAATGTGGCGGCTCATCTCCTTACGGGGACGGGTCATCGGGAGCATATTACATCTGTGCTCCGGACTCTGCACTGGCTGCCAATAGCATGCTGAGCTAGGTTCAAGGTTTTAGTGTTGGTCTATAAGGCCCTTCACAGTCTGGGCTCCTCGTACCTCAGGGATCGCCTCGCCCTCCGCGCCCCAGAGCGGCTCCTGCGGTCGGCCGGGGGTGCCTTTTTGGAGGTCCCCCACATAAAGCGAGGGCCACAATGGAGAGGGCATTCTCGGTGGCCGGGCTGCGCCTTTGGAACTCCCTTCCGGAGGAAGCCCGCCTGGCCCCAAGCCTGTTGTCATTCCGGCGGTGTTGCAAAACCTGGTTGTTCGCCCAGGCCTTTGGGGAGAGGGGGTTAGGGTTGTGTTTTTCTTCCCTACCCTGTTTTATTGTTTTAATGTTGAAATTGTTTCCCAGGGCCCTGTTTTAAAAGTATTTAATTTGTTGATTATTTTAAACTGTTTTATATTGTTTTATATTGTTTTGTTATTGTTGGAAGCCGCCCCGAGCTGTTTACAGGCGGGGCGGGGTATAAATGTTTAAATAAATGAATAAATAAATGTATTTATTTCTTTGTATTAAAAAATGTATGCCACCCCTTCCTGCCTTAGGCATCTTGGAGTGGCTCACAGCATATTAAAAACATTTAAAAACATTAAAACAAACAATAATAATTTAATTAAAAACAATATAAAACCCCATCCCCCCCTACCCTACCCCAACACAACCCACCCACCCCATCTCCCTTGGGAAAGGCCTGGTGGAACAGCCAGGTCTTACATTGTCTGTGGAAAGAGGGGAGGCCGGCAGCCAAGCAGATCTCCGACGGGAGGGAGTTCCACAGTCGCGGCGCAGCCACGAAGAACGCCCTCCTCATAGTGGACACCCAGGAAACCCAGGGGACCTCGTATGTCCCATTTCAGCCTCTGAGAATATCTGGGTGTGCCCTCTTGCAAATACCATCTGCCTATGAAGCTTTTACAGCTAGGGCATGAAGAGAAGCGATCTCGGTGGCTACCCCATGAAGTCCCCTTGGAGGTTTGTTTAAGCCCAAGCCTGCTCATCTTCCAGAAACAATGTAAGACCTTTCTATTTAGCAGGCACAGACAGGGCTTTGGGAGGAGTGGTAAGGGGAAGAGTTGACTTTTTAGATGGTTTTTATTGTTTGTGAGCAGCCCTGAGCCTTTAAGGGAAGGGCAGCATACATACAAATAAATAAAATATAAGAATGATGCTCACACTTTTGCAATGATACCTTTAAAAACGTTGAAGCCAAAGCCTACTAAAGGCAGCAGAGTTGAGGCCACTGAAGGATAATTAGGAAAGCATTAACCTGTGTGAACTTCCATATGTGGGTATAGAAAATCTACTTATATTCATCCCAACTGAAAATTTCTGGAAGCATTTTTTTCTTTATTCCCAAATTATTTTTATTTACTAAAAATATCTTTTAAGAGGATTTCATATACATCCCAAAAGTGTGTTTTATTTTTTAGTGATTTCAGTGCCAGACTGATAATAATGAAGGTTGGAGACTTGTATTTGTCTCCTGAACAGGCATGACATGAATAGTACCAGGGTTCTAACCTATCAATGCAGCTTAAGCCTGTGCCAAATGGAGGCTTAGGGCGTTTTCAGATGGACAGACTAATCCTTGATATAATCCGAGCTTACTATCTAGTGTTTACAAACTCCTGTCTGTTTAGACGGACGTTCTATTACTATATAAATCTAATCCTAGATAGTCCGTCTGAACACAACCTTGCTGTTAATCAGGAATTAGGGGCTCCTGGATGAATTTAAATTCCATTATGCTTTTTGTCTGTGCTCAGTGCTAGATCTGAAATGACATGTGGCAGTGTCCAACAATTCTGTAAGAAACCTTCCATCTGTTGCCATTTTCCTGACATGTCATGGACATGGTATCCCCATACTTGTTCCGATGCTTGCTGCCACTTTCCGCTATTGCCTGTCGCTATTTTTTGGCAGTGGAGAAACTGTTGCAAGTCTCATAAAGTGTCAGAAAATGCTGGAAAGTGTCGGAGTATGTTGCTAAAGTGTCAGAAAAACTGTCAGAACTATCAGTAAAACTGTTGGAAATTGTCACTATTATCTTAAGTGCTGCAGAATACCTGGAACTGTCGCAAAATGTCGGATAGAGCCGTAAATTGATGGCAAATGCTGTTGGAGCAGCAGCAAGATTGTCAAAATGTCGACAGTAAACAGCAAAACAGCAAACAACACTGCCACTTCAGGCCTACTCAGTGCACTGATTTCTGGGACTGAAGAAACTCTGATTTTCTTCATTTTTCTGATTTATGAGTTGAAGAAAATGGAAACTCATCCTTGTTCTGTGGGTATTTAAACTTGACACTCCGCAATGTATTGTAAAACAATGACAGAGGTAATACGATCGCCCCACAGTCTTGTGCCACTAGATACCATAGAGACAGAAATGCCTAGAGAGGATGTCAGGTCTTGACTATCGACCAGTCTCTAACCTTCCCTTTTTAGGGAAGGTTATTGAACGGGTGGTGGCCCAGCAGTTACAGGGCATCTGGACCGGGTCAGTTTTCTAGATTCCTCACAATCTGGTTTTTGTCCTGGGTTTGGCACGAAGACTGCGCTTGTGGTCTTGGTTGATGACCTATGCCGTGAATTGGATCAGGGAAGATCATCTATTTTGATCTTATTAGATCTGTCGGCAGCATTTGATACCATTGATCAGGAAATGTTGGTGACAAGGCTGCAGGACCGGGCCGGGGTGAGTGGAATTGTTCTTGAATGGTTCTGTTCATTCCTGGCTGAGAGAACTCAGTGCATGGTTCTCAGGGAATGTACGCCATCTCCCCGGAACCTCACGTGTGGAGTCCCGCAGGGTTCTATTCTGTCCCCTCTCCTGTTCAACGTGTATATGCAACCTTTGGGTTAGGTCATGAGAGGGTTCAGTGTGCGAGGTTATCAGTATGCCGATGATACACAACTCTACCTCTCGTTTTCCGGAGACCCAGGTCTGGCAGTCTCAGTGCTTGCCCGGTGCTTGGCAGCTGTGGAGGACTGGATGAGGGCGAGCCGTCTGAGGCTGAATCCTGACAAGACAGAGGTGATGCTGGTGGGTAGGGCTGAGGGGGGTGGCTCCCATCATTGATGGGGTCTGCCCCCCTTTGGCTGCTCAGGTTCGTAGTCTGGGTGTGCTCCTTGACCCGCAGTTCTGCCTGGATTGTCAGGTGGAGGCTGTGGCAAGGGGAACATTTCACCAATTACATCTGGAGCAACGGCTGCGGCCATATGTCTCAGACTCAGATCTGGCCACCATCTTCCATGCCTTCATTACCTCTTGACTGGACTACTGTAACGCACTCTACGTGGGGCTACCCTTGAGGATGTTCCGGAGGCTGCAGCTGGTGCAGAATGTGGCAGCCCATCTCCTAACGGGGACGGGACACCACAAGCACATTACACCTGTGCTCTGTACTCTGCACCTGCCTATTGTCTTCTGGGCCCAATTCAAGGTGTTGGTGATGACCTATAAAGCCCTAAACAGCTTGGGTCCTGCTTATCTGCGAGACCACCTCAGGCCCTGGGTCATTTCGCGGCCCTTGCAGTCGACCGGGGGCACTCGACTCGAAGTGCCCTGGGTATCCCAGGTGGCAACGGCAGACACGGCGTTCTCGGTGGCCGCGCCTCGGCTGTGGCACTCCCTTCCGATGGAGGCCCATTTGTCCCCAGACCTCCCCTCTTTCCGAAGATCATGTAAGACCTGGTTGTTCCGCTGGGCCTTCGGGGACGGGGGGGAGGGGGTTTTCTGCCTTTTAGCCTTCTGTTTTTGGTATTTAAATATTTTTAAATGTCTGTAGTATTTTTAAAGGATTTTATAGTTGTTTTGACTGTTTGTGTTGTTTGCCGCCCCAAGCTGCCAGCATGCAGGAGGGTGCAGGATATAAATATCTGTAATAAATAAATAAATAAATAAATTTACATAGGGCTCTGTGGCGCTAATTAGTTGACTAATCCTAGATAGTCATTCAGATGGACATTTTGTAGAATTAAATTTAACAGCTACATATCATAAACCCTAGCAAGCTAGGTTTTATAACATAGGATGTTTTTCCTAACCCTAGATAATAATCTCTGATTTGCACCGTTCAGACGGACAACTCACATAGGAATTAAGGGTTTAATTCCTAATTAAGTGTCCATCTGAAAACGCCCTTAGTCCTCTGAGTCGGAGTCAAGACTGTCAACCAGCAGCATAGGTTGTGACACTGGTGGTAATGGTTTGGGGGAAACTGAAGCTAGACCACTAGGATCTTAACTGAGGCTTCCCTAAGTCATTTTCCAAGGACTAAAGAGAAGCCAATAGATACCAATGTCTAGTGACTAATTGCCAGAGTGTGATATGAATCACCAGCAGTTCCATATCTCATTAATGACTGGAACTGGAAGTCAGGACATCTAGGTTCATTTCTGACCTTGTCTTTTTATTTTCTCCTCTATTTGCATCCCATCACAGTGCAGGATTAGCACAGTGCAGGGTCTCTTAAGAAGTTCTGCTCGCTAAGCAAAGCCTGGCAAATTCTTAATGTCTATAGTTCCATTAAATGTCCCTCCAAAAAGAATTCCCTTAAAAAGGTAATACATATTAGCTGTTGCTGTTTTTATAAGTGACACAAGGTAGCAACAGTGAAATGTACAAACAGGCACATTTGGGGAAATTCAACACAGTTACAACAAAATTTGAACTGCAGAAATAACTGCAAAACAATTCTGTTTTTCCTGCAGTACATTCCCAAAGTGAAGAGGCAACATTTTGCAGGGTTTTGGTTACCTGACTAGGAATGTAAAAGGAGAGTGACTTGATCCAATTCTCCTGTGAGCTGGCACAGGAAGCTCCGCTACTATTTCCGTGCCCATGTAACAGGCTTAGAGGTTCTAAACATTTCATTCTTTTCACCTTTCTTCATCATAGGTCATTCCCTCTAATCCCTTTAACATCTTCATTGCCCTTACTGGATTCTCTCCAATTTGTCTGTGTCTTTCCTGTAGCAAGGTGCCCAGAGCAGCATGCAGAATTTGAAATGCAAGTGTGCCAGGGCTGTATAGAGTGGGACAATCTCCTTCCATGGCATGACGCCTCAATTCATACAATCCAATAAAGGACTGGCTCTTCTAGCCACTGGATCACATTGCAAGCCCATGTCATGTGAAATTCATTCTCCCACCGATTTTTCTGGACATAATGCTTTAGCCACCTTGCATCTATTATATCCAATAATTTCTTCTGCAAGTCTCCATGCAACTTTAAAACCCCATGTTAGAAGTTCTCTGCCTGCCTTCTTTACCAAACCTCCCTCACTCGACTTGTGTTTCTCTCTCTCTCTCTCTGCTGCTTGCCTATTTCCAGCATTTCCACTCCAGCCTGGGGACTGTCTCTGAACATAATAGCCATTCCTTTTACATACTCCTCCAGGCCCTTTGTCAAGCTATAAAACAAAACAAAATGGACCCAACACTGACCCCTGCAGGACCCATGGGACACTTCAAACCAGCAGGCTAGAGAACCTTTTTCATCCCCCGTTTATGGTCTGTCAGCCAGCCCATGATCCATTTCACAGGATTTGCATCCAAACCAATTTGATGTAATTTCCCTAATAAGATTTTGCATGGCTCCGTGTCCAATGCCTGAGTAAAGTCCAGAGACAGTCTATCCACTACATTCCCTTTGCCCAGTAATTATCTAATTGTATCAAGAAAGGTTATTGTCTGCTGTACTCTCTTTTTCATAAACCCACTGCTGTTTATTGCCCCTGATGCTGTTAGCCTCCTACGTGCCCAACTCTTGCCTTTGACATGCACATGGGAATCGCACTGTGTAAAAACAAAGAGAATTTCAGAACTTGGCCCTTTAAAATTATTCCCCCTTTCTGAATCATGAAACTCTGTGAAGCATGAGTCTCTTCACTTTGACTTGGAAACATTTAGTACAGCATCCTCACAAAGGCTCTTCTTCCTCAGTGTACCTTCTATTATATAGTTCTTTCAGAAACCGTTTTTATGTCACATACACACACCCACATATATATACTACACACACACACACACACACACACACACACTTCAGAAAAATATTGACAGATTTTATATCTGAATGGCATTAGGTTTCAGGCTAATTAAGAATTTGCACGATTTCTTTGAAAATATTTTTTTCCCAACTCCTACATCCAATATGCCCAATATTTTGCAATAAATATTTTCCAGTTTTGTAACCAGGAAATCCACATTCTGCTAGCAGAATATCAGTGGCCACATGTTTTCATAGAAATTTTTCAGTGTCTTTACTGTAATCATGTTTTAATCAGGGATAGGAAACCAAATCTGGCCCCATCCCACTTTAAATCTGGCCCACCGACAGCTCCCCTGTGGCTGCTACCAATGTGGCCCACTGTCAACCTGGTGCTGGCCCAGTGTGCTGAGGAGGACTCTACTGCTTCATGACAGTGTGCATGCTCCAACCCAATCACCTCTCCCCAGTCAGCCTGCATGACAGGGAGGGAGGGGACTGCTGCTTTCCACTGAACAGTTAATTGCCCTTTTTTGGCATGGCCCACTAACCAATTTTAAATTGCTAATGTGACTCACATTAAATCTTGCTATTGGAATGTTCCATCATCTTCAGTCAGTTTACATGTAATGTGTGGGCTGTAATGTGTGGGCATAAAGCGGTGGTTTCTCTTGGTCAAGGATGTCAGGATAGCTAGACACTTCTCGCTTCTGGATGTTCACTGGGCAGTGCAAAGATTAAAAAAACAAGTCCTTTCACAGTGGCTTCCACTGTGGGACCTAGATTCTGAACCATTTGGGATTATTTAAGCCCAAACTTTGCCATAAATTACAACTCTTGTAAGTATCATGCCTTGTAATTTCCTTAAATCCATGGGCTGTGCTGGTGAAATTGATCACTTTAGCAAGGGCTTTAATAGGAGGTATGTGATGTTCACAAGTTCTGCTTACAAAGATAATGATGGCCAAGTTCTCAGGTCTGATACCAGTTGATGACTTTGCTGAGAGGGCATTTGCAGCTGCATAGACTTCTAAACTTGACCAGGAAAGGCTACAGAGCTTTTAAGGACTCATGAACACAACCAATGGAAATGAAGTTGCTCTGAAGTTACAAGCAAAGTCTGATCAGTCCCTTTTGAGATATACAAGTAGGAAACATTTTTTCCCAATCTTAATAAAATTTGAGAAAATGGGTATTTTCAGACGTGACGAGATCACAGTGAACCACGCTGAATACCTACATGTGGTCACTGTTCGGCGGCCGCCAGATGTTCGCCACACTGAATACCCACATGGGGTCAATTTCAACCACGCTTCCCGGGCTACCGGCGCGAAAATCGGTTGAAGCGTGGTGAAAGTGATTCCAGGTGGGCATCAAAAAAAAGTAACGTCTGGTCGGCTATCACGGCCCGGAATCCCCGGCGGGATTCCAGGCCGTGGTGAACTGGGCCAGACGCTGCGGTGGCATTGGCCTCGCCGCCCGCCCGTCTCCCCAGAGGGCGGGTGTCGAGGAAGCGTCGAGGGGGCGGGGCCGTGCGGCCACACGTTGCACCGCACAGCCCCGCCCCCTCCCTGATTCCCCACCAGGATCCCCGGCACGTCTGTTTGCCGTGCCTGGGTGATCCCGGCGGGGAATCTCTGGGTTGTTTTCAGGATGGGGTGAAGCCGCCCCGTCACGTCTGAAAACACCCAATGTCTAGGTAAAAATCTTAATATGGAGAGTTACCATCGAGGATATATTAACTGTTCTTCAAAACCATGTCAATAGAATCTTACAGATTTTTGTTAAAAATTATATAAATGAAAATTGCAGATGATGCTTACAGTCTGGGATGAAGTGCAAAACCCCTAGGAGCAAAGAAACAATCCAAAAGGACCTGGAGATATTAGAAACACAATATTCGGCTATGCAGAAAGAAGCAAAATGAGATTCAGTGTAGAAAAGTGTAGTTAACACACCTGAGGAAAAAGTAATTTTGAAATCTGCACAGGAACGGCTGCACATGGAGAGAAAGGGATTGGGTCAGCAAGTTAGGAAGGAGTTTGCAATGTGATGTGGGTGCAAAGGTCAATGTAATTTTGGGTTACTACACAAAGGCCTTAGGAACAGGGAGGTGAAAGGAAAATTGGGGTGTGTGTAAACTGTTCTTGGCATCCTTGGAACATCATGGACAGCTCCAGCTGTCAACCTCCACCTGCAGAGACTTAACCAAGGGAGGAGACATGTTCCCTCATTCAAGGCCAGTGCCCTCCCCTCCTCCCCCATGTCTTCTATATTAATTTCTCTCCTGTCTTGGTTTGCTATTGTGCCCCCCTGAAAGGAAAGTGTCCCCCTTGCTGCCCCCCTACCTGAGACACCTTGGTTATGCCACCGCCCTTTTTCCCCTCAGTTCAGTCAGCAGGTAACATTACGTTATGCAAGTATGAGGTGTACCTACCTATAATTCTTTCCCATTCTGTTGCTACTCAGTCTGGGCTTTGCATGTGGCACTGACAGAAGGGAGAGAGCTATTACCTGCTGACAAACTTGGTGGTCCTTTTTAATGCATAACATGAATCCCAAGGAAATGAATTGGATTTGTCCTGATGCTTTGCTATTATATAGCCCAGACCCTGCTGTACCAGGCATAGGCTGAGAGGGTGGATATGTAGAGCCAGTATACTGAGTGGATAAGATACTGGATTTGGATCAGAAGACCGGGATTCAAATCCAAACTCAGACATGAACTGACTGGGTGCCAACGTTTATCTTTCGGTGCAATCACACACTAGAGCTTAACTGAAGGCTGCTGACTCTGCCCTATCATTGGGCTTGCATGGCTTCCACCCATAGCCATAAATTAGACTCAGATTCACATACCTGGACAGTGCTTCAAGTTGATAATCAAGCCTAGACTACTGGAAATTCATTTTGAAATGCTTGCATGGCTTACTCTAATCCTGACCCACAGTTTTCTTTGCTCCTGATCTGGGTCTAACCTCTTTTGCACTAATACACCGTCCCCATCCCCTATTGTCTCATTTTGTTGTACAATGAGGTGGGGGGGGGGGCGGTGTGTGCTGTCAGCTTTAGTTTATGACTCAGGAGCTGGAAGGTGTGGGAATGAAAATGTGAACAAAAGAAGTGGTTGGAAACCCAGTAGCTTCCCAGCCTGAGATGTCTGTCTCAAGACAGGTCTCCAGGGGGCAGTCTCACTGGTAGCCTGAGGAGAACTGGTTTATATTAGGTCTATTGATGTGGATATTGGCCGAGACCCAGTTCCTCCAAATGGATCGAATAAATTGATTTCTTGCATGAAGGGGGTGCTGAAGGCTCAAATTCAGGCTCACTTGTGACTTGGGAAGGGGTAGGGGCAGTAGACACTAGTGATGGGTGTTACGGATTCGGATTAATCTATAACTCTCAAAAAATGCCAGTTACAGATTAATCAAAAAATGCCATGCCGATTACAGATTCATATTATAGATTAATATTAAAAATAATTTTAAAATCCATTGCACATGTGCTAAATTGCCACCCTTAACCAAAATGGTGGGGGTCATCTTTTGCATGCACAATTAGTTTTTTGAATATTTTTATTTTTATTTGTTATTTTTTTTATTACAAGTTCTTGTTATCTCGCCACCTCCTGTCACAGGCAGCTCGGGGCAGCTCATAGTATAAAACATAAAAACAGCAATTAAAATACAAACCCCATATAAAACAGATACAGCCAGGGCTTACAGTTCTTCCAAACGGAGGGAAGATCCGAGGACAGGTGGATGGCCACTGGGAGAGAGTTCCACAGCCTCAGTGCGGCCACCGAGAACACCCACCCCATCATCGCCACCCAACGTACGTGGGGGACTCTGAGGAGGGCGCTCCTGGTCAACCGCAGGGGCTGATCCAGCACCTGGGGGACAAGGCGGTCCCACAGGTAGGTGGGACCTAGACCATATAGGCTTTATAGGTGAGAACAACATATTTATTTATTTATTTATTTTTAATAAAATTTGTATGCCACCCCCTCCTGCTAAAAGCATCTCGGGGCGGCTAACAACATATTAAAACAATTAAAAACAGCAATAATATGATTTAAAACACTATTAAAACACAATATAAAAACAACATACCCCCCCACCCTAACCCAACCCACCCACCCCCTCTCCCTCAGGAAAAGCACAGTGGAACAGTCAAGTCTTACATAGTCTACGGAAAGAGGGGAGGTCAGTAATCAGGTGGACCGCCAATGGGAGGGAGTTCCACAACCGCGGTGCGACCACAGAGAACGCCCTCTGCAAGGTCGACACCCAAGAAACCCAGGGGACCTTGAGGAGGGCGCCCCTGGCCAACTGCAGGGGCTAATCCAGGACCTGGAGGGTGAGGCAGTTCTGTAGGTAGGCGGGGTCCAGGCCGTTCAGGGCTTTAAAGACCAACACCAACACCTTGAATTTGGCCTGAAAGACTACAGGCAGCCAGTGCAGCGCATGGAGTGCTGGTGCTATGTGCTCATGGTGGCCCTTTCACGTCAGGAGATGGGCTGCTGCATTCTGCACCAGCTGCAGTCTCCGAACTGTCACAATGGGTAGCCCCACGTAAAGCACGTTGCAGTAGTCAAGTCTTGAGCTGATGAAGCCAGGCATGGACGACGGAGGCGAGGTCAGAGTCTGAGATATACAGCCTCAACCACCGTATCAGATGTAACTGATAAAACATGCTCCTTGCCACAGCTGCTACCTGAGCATCCAGAAGGAACTGCGGATCAAGGAGCACCCACAGACTACAAACCGGGGGGACCAAGGAAGGGTGCATCCCATCAATGATGGGGGTCTCCACTACCCCCAATCCCCGCCTACCACCATCACTTCCATCTTGTCAGAATTCAGCTTCAGACAGCTTGCCCTCATCCATTCCCCCACAGCCGCCAAGCACAGCGTAAGCACCGAGACTGCCAGGTCTGGGTCAGCTGAAAATGAGAGGTAAAGTTGGGTGTCATCAGCATATTGATGACACTGAACACCAAACCCTCTCACGATCTCACCCAAAGGCTGCGTGTACACAATGAACAGGAGAGGGGACAGAATGGAACCCTACAGGACATCACACGTGAGATCCTTGGGAGTTGAAAATCCCCCAGAATCACATGCTGAGTTCTACCGGCAAGGAACAAGCTGAACCATTCAAGAACAATACCGCCCACCCCCGCTCAGTCCCACAAGCAAGTTACCAACATCTCATGGTCAACAGTATCAAAAGCAGTCAACAGTTCTAACAAGACCAGTAGGGTCCAATGCCCCTGGGTCCAACTCCCGGCAAAGATCATCAACCAAGGCCACAAGCACAGTCTCAGTGCCATATCCCAGATGAACGCCAGACTGTGAGGGATCCAGAAAACCAATGCGGTCCAGATGCTCCCAAAGCTGTCAAGCTACCACTTGTTCAATAACCTTCCCTAAAAAGGAAAGGTTAGATACCAGCCAATAGCTAGCAGGGCAGTCATCGTCAAGCTATGGCTCCTTGAGCAGAGGCCGTACCACAACCTCCTTAAGACATCCTGGCACTCTGCCCTCCCCAAGGGAAGCATTGACCACCACAGCCACCAACGGCTCTAAGGTCTCTCGGCTGGCCTTAACCAGTCAGGATGGGTGGTTTTGGGATCCATAATATGAATGCATAAAAAATGGTTTAAAAAAAAATCTGAATCCAGAAATCTATCCGAAACCCCATCCCTAGTAGACACTCATGCCCAGGCTCTTGCACAAAAACATTCCATTGTTTAAAGCCCAGAAAACATTTTATTGCTTTGATCCACTGTGCAACCAGATCCCAGCTGCACATCAATAGCTTAGGCCTGATCATACTGACAAAGGCTGCCCCACAACTGTTTGTATGTCTCTTTTTTTTTAAGGGCATCCTGAGGGCAAGCTACCTTTCTTGAGTCATAATGGATTTCCTGTTAGTCTTCATCATCAATGATGATGATGATCATCATCTCTCTTCACTTTTAAGCGCAAGCAGAATTATGCACATAAAAGAAGCAATTTGTTAGCAGTAGTGATGCAGGTTATCTGTTCACTTTGTTACCTACAGGTCAGCTTCCTCCAGTATTTTGTCCTCTGGTACACTTGTACACTGCAAGCACTTCTTCTAATTCTTGCTTTGTAATTTGGGTGTATGCTTTCATCTGGGAGTTATTAGTGAAATCATGACAAAATGCAGGTCAAGGCTGACTTGCCAATGACAACGTATTCCAAAAGCCCCACTTTTTCCCTAACATCCTGCTGTTTTCAAATCCTGTGTTCAGTCTGTCTGTTTCTCACTAGACCTTCTCTCATGCCTCCCACAAAATAAAATCTACCCACTACATGGCACATGCAGACCAAGGCTTCAATTCAACCTATGTTGAAATCCTCTCTTTTGCGGTCACTTTTTCTATGGTTTCTCTATCAGTAGTGTATAGGAGATACTTTCCACCTTGAGATCTAATGTATGCTTTCCAACATGGGCAGAATGCTGGCACCCATCTTCTCAGACATAATAAGAACGGCAACCATGCCATCATCTTCCAGCATCTTCATTGCCTCACATTAACGTTCCTCTCCAGTTTGCAATTGCCCACATTGTTTTCTTAGATCTGGCCTCTTCTCTCCCCTCCCTGTTCATCTAGCACTGACGTCCCCCAGTAATCTCTGCACCACTAGCAAGAGGTTTGTCACCTCCTCTGCAGCTCCTGCCATCTAGACCACCCTCCTTACACTGCCATATCTCATGGCCTCACCATCCTATTTCAAACTTCTGCTGAAAACATCTTTTTCATTGCCTATATTTCATGATAAATGACAGAGGGAGAAGGGGATTATTTAGCTCTGTGAAGTGTTTAAGGGAGTGAGTTGGATGAAAGATACTATACAAAGTAAAATAACATTGAACTGTTTAGTGAAATCTGGGACACAGGACAGGAAACAAAAGTGAAAAATGCCTGAATAATACATTATTTTTCTAAATGTTTATTTACTGGAAAGTGAACTCCAGATTTATTTAAACAAATCATGGCAGGGGCCACCATCTCCTTCACGATCCTACTTAACCGTATTCTTGGAGTCTCTGGATTTGGTTTGATGCTCAGTTTTCTTTCTTCATTAATTTGCCTTAATGACACACTCAAAACACAGAGAAGGAACAGGATTCCACCTTCATCTTCCCTCTACTCCCAGCCAAGGGAATAACCCCATCAGGGTAGGCAGTCTGGCTCCGACTCCACCCACAGCTCTTGTAGAAATCCATAATTAAGCAGCTTCATCATTAGGAGGATTAGTCAAAAGTAGCCAGCTCCTGGACAACTGACAGAGATCTCGTTCCACACAAATTATGTCATGGAAAATAATGATGGGTAATTAATGCTTTTCAATCAGCCCTTTTTATCCTTGACTTTCCTGCAAGCATTAATAAGGCTGAGGCAGTTTTCAAACAGACCATGGAGGCACCACGATTCATGGAGGATGGGTGGAGGCAGCAGCAGGTGGATGGTGACAGCAGGTGGGTGGAGCGCCCCCCCACACACACCCGCTGCCGCGATCACATGGACCACGAAAAGGGCCTGAGACTGTACAAAAGCAGGATGAAGGGATAAATGTGAGCATAAGACCTGGTGTATACTATTCTGAACTCAAAAGAATGCTAGTGGTATCAAGAGACGGATGTAAGAAATAAGCAATGGAATGGCAGAGGTGCTGCAGAGATGAGGGGTATTTTTAGATAAGCACATCCCCACCCATTTCCCACCCATCACGTGGGTGCCAATGCAGCCCTGCAAAATGCATGATGGGTGGGTAAACGGGTCGAGAGGCGCTTCTCTAAAAATACCCGAGGAATGAGATACAATGGTTGTACTGTAAACAGATGGATGGCAGCTCTCATTTCTGCCTATGCCAGCCTGCTTCACACCTAGGCTGGCCAGTCCACGTAAAGCTACCCGCCACCTGCCAGGTGTTCAAAGCGGTGCAGGCTGCCACTGCTCTGGGGCAGCCCTGTCAGTGGCATGCCAGAACATCCCAGAGTACACCATGCGGAGCAGGTCGGCCAAACCTGGGGCAACCGCCGAACATGGCAACTCCACACCTGGCCAACGTTTGCCCCATTCAGCCCTATGGAGTTGGAGATGCCAGCCTAGAGTGTCGGGTGAGCGCCTGCAACTCTATGGTGTGGAAGGGGACGGTGCCATGTAGGAGACTAAGGCAGAGGTTGCACATAGATTTGCTCTATGTTTCAGCAATGCTTTCAAGGTATGCTCATGCTTACCTGTCAATGGCTGCAATCCTAAGCAGGATCCGTGTGGGATCTGCGTGAGATCCGCGCAGGTCCCGCATAGGATCCGTGTGGCGCAATACAGTCCCTATAGAGATGCGTGCAATTTGCATGCACATGCGTGCGCAGGATAGACGCAGTGTGCTCAGGGCATGGGATCACCCCTAAGAGATGTTTAAGATGTTGTGAGTCGCCCCGAGATGCCTGAGGCAGGAGGGGGCGGCATATACATTTTAAGCTAATTTATTATTATTTAATCGATTTTTATCCCACCCCTCCTGAAAACAGCTCGGGGCGGCTAACAATTTCAAAACATAAATATACAATCACATAAAAAATTTAAAACACTCCTAATAATATTAAAACAGGGTTAGGCACAAAAAACAATAAATAAGGGTAGGGGGAGATTAAATAAGTAAAATAATATACACCACATAGCCATGTTCTTAAACTGAAGAGAATGCTGAAAACCCTTCTTGCATGTAACCAAAGACAAAATAAAATGGGTATTAACTGCACTAGTAAATTATCCATTATACCTATAATACTAAATAAATATTGTTTGATATCCATTACAACAGCTGTGGTGTTGAAGGGTTACAGTTTACTAAGCAATTCTGGTTATTTTCAGATGTGACAGCGCTAGTCGCCACCACATTTGAGCCTACCTGGGGTGAGAGCCCTCCCCCCAAGCAGGATCTGGTCCCGCCACCGAACAAATGTGCCAGCAGCTGGGGCTGGGGAGGTGGTGCGGAGAGGGTGGGGGCAACGTGTAGACATGGTCTGCACAGCCCCACCCCCATGCTGCTCAACGCAGCCCAGCCCCCTCCATGTTGGGCGGGTGTGGCAGCCTATGAGGCCACCTCACCTGCCCAGAAGAGTAGAGCGGGCCATCAAACATGATGGCCCACTCTACCCCGGTGCGGAGATGGCTTTCCCGGACCACAGCAGGGCTAACTCCAGATTATGAGTTGGCAGGGAGCCCAGCTCACAGCCCGGAGTTAATCCTGCAACGGTCCGGGAACTGTTTGCTCCTGCTCGCAGTAAACATCTGGCGGGCGGGAACAAACATGACACCACCATGGTTGGCCACGCTGGGGTACAGCATGGCCACCCGTGGTAGCATCACGTCTGAAAATACCCTTCAATTACCTTAATTTTCAGGGCACACCTAACAATCTGCTCCAGCATACTGGCTGGGAACCACTGGCCTATGGAATCAAAGGCACACTTGGCAGAGCTAGGAAATAGGAAACTTTTTCCCCCCAAAGCCTGGAACGGTCAGTGACTCTGCACAAGAGTTTCTTGAGAAATGTGTCAGAAAGAGTGTATATAACAAATTCTTAGTCTTCCATGCCCTTTTAATATAGAGAATTATCCCAGGACTAGTAAAACCAAGACATAAAACCATCTTCTGACTTCGAGTATCGTATATCTCTTAATTTCAATGAATTTTGCCTTCTCTCATTATCAGATTATACACATTCCTAAACATTAACATTGGGTACTAATAAACTTTCCCCTCACAATCAGTGTAAACAGATGGATGAGGCTACCTGCCCCTGAAGCTGCTCCAGGAGTGCACCCCCACATTCACCTACCCTGCCTGGGACCACTTTAGACAGACCCAGCTGTTTCCCCGACCTGCAGTCTTCCCCCACACACCACAGAGTTACAGGAGATCACCCGACGCTCAAGGCTGTCACCGCAACTTTATGGTGTTGCCCGGGGCAACAGCCGGCTGTTTGGCCAGCCTGCTGCACAAGCAGTGCTCTGGGATGTTCCAGGCGCCACCAGCAGGGTTGCCCCAGTGCAGGCACAGTCTGCTCCACTTCCACGTCTGGCAGGGTGCTTTTAAATGGTACCGAACAGCCCGGGGATGAAGCAGGCTGGCATGGGCAGAACCAGGGCTGCGGTCCATTTAAAAGCACGCAGTGAACCAGTTCTTTTGTGTGTTAAAGTTCTTCTGTTTTTAAATAACGTTTTATCTCAAAGGATTCTGTAGAGCTTTATGAATAATTTTTGTACTCGATCTAATCTTGCACATCCCTCTACATCTGCACATGTCTGCACTTATATTTATCCACATTGTGGCACCAGGAATGGAATAGTTGGGGGTGATGCAGGTCAGGATTCAGGTGAATTGACCAGGCTACGTGCAGGGGTCCAAAGGTGGAAAAAGCAGGGTGTTCTGCATGACAGGCTCTGCGTGCATTGGAGGAGTGGGAAGAACGCACAACAAATGTTTGCAACGTGCCTTCATTTTTAATGCCCGAGTTCCATTTCTCCCCTTTCTGCAAAAACTTCCCTAAATCACTCCTTGGAAACAAAGGATGTCCATAATGAAAATAAACATTGTAAAAATCAAGGCAATCCTTTTGAGTCAAGATGGTTTGGAATCTTCTCTCCACCCCCTGGAATTTATCATTTTCCTTTTGTGTTATTCCTCAGGGATACTACAAGGGAAACGCAGTTTCACTTCCTGCTTCCCTCCTTCTGTGTTCCTGCTAATGGACAAATAGAAACTAACCAAGAGAGAGAAGGAACAACATACGTAGGCAGTCAGCTATTTAATGGGAGATTTGGATCGGTTTGTAGGGCCCATACAGAGTTTCACTATGTACCTGCATAGGATGAGACTAACACACCATGCCCTCCATTGTGCAGGGGTTGGTTCCCTTCACCACCACCCGAGACTTGGGTGGGGAAGAGGTTTTCAGGTGGGACTGCAGAATGGACAGACCTCAGAAAAACGGAAAAAATTTGGGAAGGTTTTCTGACATCAGTTGATCACAAAATAATCTCACTTCATATTCAAATAAACTGAAGAATATGAAAAAAAACCATATAATATATTACGTGAACATGGGTATATTACGCATAGATATGCAGTCACAATTAGACTTGATTTCTAAAGCATACCACGTGCTAAGCGGGCCAGGGAGGCATGTGCATGATATTATATGCATGTATATAATGCATCAAAAGTAATTTATATATAGATACATGTATGCTATGCATGCGCACACACACACTCTCTCATGATATAGTTGTGCCCAGATACCATGATCATCGGTTCATTACAGACACTTGCTTTTAATTACTATCTCTGTATAAACTCATCATAATTGTTGATGTAGCTTTATAACAGGCCAAATGTACCAAGCACAAAAGAAAATATCTGCCTAAAAGAGCCATAATATCTGTGACTGGCATCCTGAGTCATAGTCCTGCATCTCCTGGGATACAAGAGAGAAAATGTCTCGCATGATTCTGTCTGCACTATCTTGGATTGGATATTTAAGGTATGTCTGTTACCTCTTCCTAAGTGTAGAAATGAACATGCTGCCCTTTGCAAATGCTATTAGGAGAGGGGCTGCCTTCTACAAGGAAGGGCAAAGAGGAGCCAGAGGGGAGCATGTTCCAGAGACACCCCCAGCCCAGCCCACCCTGACGGCATGTCCTCCCTGCTGTGCGCGTTCCACTTGCCCTTGGAATGCTATCACTTATTATCACGCTGACTTCTCCAGATGGGGCATTTTGGCTATTGATCTGATAAATAAACAGCCTGCTCGCTCGATCAAAATGTTATTTTGCATTTCAATTACTGTTCACTAATGCAACCTTCATCCCGCCAAGAGCGCTGCTGGCAATGACACTCGACCTGGCACAGGCGCTGTGAGCAAATTCGGCAGCGCCTGCTGCAAGCACCTAACGGGATTACCATCCTCCATTAGAGGCACAGAAGGAGAGGGAGACGGACAGACAGTCCTGTGCTGAAGGGGAACAGACGTGGGCAGAAAGGAAAGTGTATGAGAGCTGGGGAAAGGGAACGCACAAGCAAAAGCATGCACACATTCATGCTACTGATGTGCTAGGCATTTGTCTGGCTGGAGGTCTCCAGGGAGTCCTCTGCAGCCTTCTAATAGCCCGTCCTCACTGTCCATCTAGCAGCTGGACTGAGCTCACTTTGCTTGAGACATTGTAGAATTCGACAATGTGGGGATTGGAAATCAATCTGTGATTATGGTCAAACAGTGTTAGCACAAACCAGCCAAGGACAGATGCAGTAGCTTTGGTTTGCCTCCAAGAACCTATTTGATCCTAACTATTAGGGTGTTAACACCCAGGACACACCTAGGTTGCTGCACTTGAGTTAGGGAAGAAGAAATCTCCTGGTCCAAACGGCATTCTTGAAGAGACGAAGAAATCCCATCTGCATCATGTGGAATGGGAGCGTGGCACACAGCAGTGCTAATAGAAGACTCCTCTTTTCTCCCTGGCTTTTGTTGCATAATAGGGAGACCTCATTACAGAAGGTTCATATCCTTGAAACACGGGAGATATCGGTTTCCACTCACCCCAGTGCCTATTTTTACATCTTGCCACACTTTCTTCTTTTAATCCAACTTAAATAAAATAATAGCAGTTATAAATAAAAATCACCAACCAAAACAGCCAATTAATAAAGTATAACAAACAGAGACATTGGTGATGTCGGTACAGATAGATAAAATGAACCCAATGATAGCTGAAAGGAGTTTTTGGTTTCTTATAGGGCCATGTGCACCTGGTAGGGTTGCCACCGATGTATATTTTTACAGCCCACTTATGAAAAATACATGTTGCAGGGACTGCACTGGTGCCAATGCAGACCCTACAACATGCATTTTTCAGAAAAGTCCTTTCAGCTATCATTGGGTTCATTTTATCTATCTGTACCTACATCACCAATGTCTCTGTTTGTTTGTTATACTTTATTAATTGGCTGTTTTGGTTTGTGATTTTTGTTCTGCTATTTTATTTATGTTGGATTAAAAGAAGAAATTGTGGCAAGATGTAAAAACAGGCACTGGGGTGAGTGGAAACAGATATCTCTCGTGCCAATGCAGGCCCTGCAACATGTATTTTTCATAAGTGGCCTGAAAAAATATACATAAAGGGCAACCCTAGCACCTGGACACAATTGAAGGTGCTGGTTTTGACCTATAAAGCCCTCAACAGCTTAGGCCCTGTATATTTAAGGCCCTTTTCAAATGGACCGCAGTGGGTGGAGGTGGGTGTGTGCCTGCCCCACGGGCGCACACCTATCTCCACCCACCTCCACCCATGGAGCAACCGGCATTGGAGCCCGTTGCTCTGTGCATGGATGATGGGTGGAGATGGGTGTAGTGCCACACCACAGCATTCCCACAGATGCCTCCACCCAACTCCACGCAGCAAAACTGCATGGAGATGGGTGGGGGTGTCTCATGTGAAAAGGACCTAAGAGACCGCCTTCCCCCCTTCCTTAGGTCAGCAAGTTCCACCATTACAACAGGTTCAAACACCACGGGAAAGCAGAGAGGTGTTCTTGGTGGCTGCCCCACAACTTTGGAACTCCCTTCCCCTGAAGGTTCACTAAAGCCTGAGCATCTTCAGAAAGTCTTGTAAGACCTATTTATTTTACCAGGCTTTTTAGCAGGCGGTGGTACTAGCTTTGGTGAGAGGGGGTGGGAATGATTTTAATGGGAATTCCATATGGTTTTAACTCTTTTTTTATATGTATGTATATTGTGAGCCCCTCCAAACCTGTGGGAAAAAGCAGGCTACAAATCAAATTAAAATAAATAATTGATCAGTCAATCTATGGACCACAAAAGCTCCCTGGTCACGCAACCAAATTTATTTTCAAAACCTCCTTTTTAGTGGCTCATTCAGATGCAAGAATCCTCCCTCCACGACATGACACTTCTCACACTTCCACCCCCTATGCTGCAAGAAATTTCTCTGTTTGGTCCACAGGCTAACATATTACCCGATGCTAGAAAGATGTTTCCTCAAAAGAGTGACAGGTGACCACTTCATCTGGATCACAGCAGCTTTTTCTTTTAGCGGACACTAAAAGTGATACAATGTTCCCCTGTGTGTCACAAGAACATTTCAGTGATACAGTGTTCCCACTGCAACAGAAGCATTTCCTTATCAAGTCCCTTTGTGTCAAGAACATCCCCTTCCCAGACCAGCTGCTGAGCTTTCCCTCTTCCTAAGGCCAGAAGCACATGAAACATGCTGTGTCCCACCTCTTATGCGTTCACTTCAACCTGGAAAACTGATGGCTCCTTAAAGGTTAAAACGAAATCCATACGAAATATTTTATTTATTTATTTAATACATTTTATTACACCGCCACTCCTGTTCCAGGCAGCTCAGGGTGGCTTACACATAAAAACAATAAAACAACAGCTAAAACAGCACAGTAAAGAGAAAGCAAAAAAATAGATCTCCCTCCCCCCTCCCTAACCCACAACCCCCCACTCTAAACCCCATCTCCCCCATCAAACACCCGGCAGAACAGCCAGGTCTTAGTCATATGTCGGAAGGGAGGTCTGAAGTCATCCGGGCCTCCACCGGGAGAGAATTCCACAGCTAAGGTGTGGCCACCAAGAATGCCCTCTCCACAGTGGCTCCCTGGGCCACACGGGACCACAAGGAGGGCACTCCCGGGTGACCGCAGGGGTCAATCCAGAGCACTGAGAGTGAGGCAATCTTGTAGGTAAGTCGGGTCAAGGCTGTATAAGGCTTTATAGGTTAACATCAACACCTTGAAACGGGATCGGAAAACTACAGGCAGCCACTGCAGAGCCCGGAGCACCGGTGTAATGTGCTCACGGCGGCCTGACCCCATAAGGAGACAGGCTGCTGCATTCTGCACTAGCTGCAGTCTCCGGACTGTCACCATGGGTAGCCCCACATAGAGCGTGTTACAATAGTCCAATCTCGAGGTAATGAAAGCATGGATGATGGTGGCCAGGTTGCTATCTGAAACATACAGCCGAAGCCGATGCACCAGATGTAATTGGCAAAACGCACTCCTTGCCACTGACCTCCCCTGGAGATCTATGAGGAGCTGCAGGTCGAGGAGCATGCCCAGACTGTAAACCTGGAGAACCAGCGGAGGGCGAACCCCTTCAATGACAGGGGCTGTCACATCCACTGCCTTACCCACCGACATCACCTTCATCTTGTTGGGATTCAACTTCAGTCGGCTCGTTTTCATCCAGTCCCCCACAGCCCCCAGACACCGGGTAAGTGTCACTGGGGGTGGGGGAACTCCACACTCAGGGGGTGGTCACGCACACTAGGTACTCTGGCCCTGGCTCTGCTTACACGAGTGGGGGTTAAATGGCCGTCAGGATAGAAGGTTGGTCTTAATGATCTCTGCGAGGTCAGGCGTCTATCATCATAGGGCGTAGAGCAATTCAGGGAGTCCAGAGCCCTGCCTCACATTGTCACTCATTCCAAATACACGAAGCAGGGGGTACGAGTCAATAGTGGGGACACGTGCAGGGTAGGCAAGGGCCCCCTGCGGGCCCCCTGCAGCTGGTGCAGAATGCGGCAGCCTGGCTCTTGGTGGGGGTGGGTCGCCGGGAGCACATTACACCAGTGCTCNTACATGAAGCAGGGGGTACGAGTCAATAGTGGGGACACGTGCAGGGTAGGCAAGGGCCCAGCACACAGGGGTAGGCGAGAGGGGGTTTGCACACACAGGAGAAGTGAGAAGGAAGCCCAGGCGGGGGCAGGGGGCACTTGTGACACGCACGCGCTGTTCAGTCTCTCAGGCTCAATGGGGGGTGGGGTACACAAAGGGGCTTCCAGGCACACGGGGCTCACTAGATCACACACACGCACTTTCTCACGCTCCTACAGACTATCACAGGGAAGGGAAAACACCAACATCCAATACTTAGCTCAGCAAGGGGGGCTGGTTTCTCTCCGATTACCAGTGTGAGGTTCAACTCCGCGCTGGCGTTTATACTGAAGGTCCCGCCCCTGTACGTGCTCGCAGGTGCTCTGAGGGCCGGAGCAGGGGAGGGGCTAACCCCGCATTGCATGAGGGCAAAGGAGGGGCCACTGCCAGTTGCAGAGCGGGGCTGGTTGTCATGGGAACCGGCACCCATGCTGCAGGATGTTGAACTGCCGCTGGCAGTGTACCACTGCATCGGACCCCACCAGGGTGCCACAGGGAAGGGCCACAAAGGGCCCGGAGCTGCTGGCGGTAAGCAGGGCTTACATTAAGCACTGAGACTGCTGGGTCTGGGTTGGATGAAAAAGAGAGGTAGAGTTGGGTGTCATCAGCATATTGATGACACCACATTCCATATCATCTCACGACCTCCCTAAGTGGTTGCATATACACATTGAAAAGGAGAGGGGACAAGATGGAACCTTGCAGGACACCACACATGAGGTCTCAGAGCAACAAAGAGCAATCTCTGAGCACCACACGCTGAATTCTTCCAGCCAGGAAAGAGTGGAACCACTCAAGAACGATCCCGCCCACCCTGGCTTGGTCCCGCAGGCGGGTCACCAACATCTCATGGTCAACGGTATCAAAAGCAGCCGACAGACCTAACAGAATTAACAGGGTTGAATGATCCTGGTCCAACTGGCTGCAGAGGTTGTCAACCAAAGCCACGAGTGCAATCTCAGTTGTTATATCTACGTTATATAAATGAAACACTCAATATAATAAACTGAGCAAGGTAAGTGTGATGTGTGAAGACAGAGCATCTATAATTCCACATTGCCAGTCTCATCTATGGTGTATATCCCAACTCGCTCTGTACTCCAACCTCGACTTTTTGAGACTAAGGGTGAAAATAAATGGTACAATTGCCACCCACAAGGAGGTGGCGACAGGACCATTTTATTACTTCACCTTGGACAGCATCCAGCCACAAAGGGAGGCAGTAGGAACGCCATGCAGGCTAATACATGTTTATCTGTTGGTGTGCAGGCCAACATGTAGGTATGCCATCTCTTTGGCGGAGGCGACGGTTGGGAAAGAGGCTCCGTGCCAGGAAGGAGACAAATGGGGCTCATGGCCGGCATGTGAAGCAGCCAGGTGGGAAGAAGGCCAGATCGGTCACTAGCCCTATCGCATGAAGCAGTCAGCCAGGAAGGGGACCTGAGGGGCGATAACCACATTTGTGAGATGTGAGTGTCCCCAAATCTGACACTCACGTAAATCTCCATCTATTGGGTGCTGTCACATGATGTTGCTCAAAGCTCACAAATGGGTCTTTCATCCTATTTAACACCACCTTAAGGCTACTTCTCTAAATTCACTTGCACCATTAGAGCCCACTGAAGTCAATGACACTCCACCAGCACAAGGCAGAGGTTGTAGAAGCCCTGGCTTGTCCGAGTTTATGGAATCACTTTCAGTCAATGACACCCGCTGACGTGGTGGAGGTGCTTAGGGCTGTTCGAGCCACCTCTTGTGAATTAGATCTGTGCCCGTCCTGGCTGGTTAAGAACTGCCAGGAGACAATAGGGCTGTTGCTGGCTGGGGTGATCAACGCCTCCCTGTGGGGAGGGCAGAGTGCCGGGCTGTCTCAGAGAGGCGGTGGTGCGGCCTCTGCTCAAGAAGCCATCGCTTGATGCTGACTCCCCTGCCAGCTATCGGCCTGTCTCTAACCTTCCTTTTTTAGGAAAGATTATTGAACAGGTGGTTGCCCCACAGCTCCAGGCTCAACTCACCACTGTCCTGGACCCATTTCAGTTGGGCTTCTGTCCTGGGAATAGTACACAGATTGTGCTTGTGGCCTTAGTCGATGACCTGCACCTGGAGATTGACAAGGGGAGTTCTACCCTGTTGATCCAGTTAGATCTTTCAGCAGCCTTCGATACGGTTGACTATGAGGTGTTGTTGACAAAACTGTGGGGCCTGGCTGGGGTGCACGGGACCATTA
>QEPC01003965.1:657527-716765 GCA_003113815.1 Sphenodon punctatus
TGGGTACTTTCAGACATGACGCTAACCACCCTTTAACCACCCTTGGTGGTTATTTATGCATGTTGCAGGGCTGTATTGGTGCCCTATGCAGCCCTGCAACATGCATAAATAGCCACCAAGGGTGGTTAAAGGGTGGTTAGCGTCATGTCTGAAAGTACCCAGTATCTACACAAAGCCCTGCTGCCCTGAACCCGCTCCATATCCCAAATGTCTGCTGACGACAACTTTCTTTAATTCATTCTTTTGTTGTATATCCCAGCTTCATCTAACTAGGTCTGCATCTGAACCCAGCCTAGCTCTGAACTGTTCTGCAATACACCAATACGGCATTTCTGTTCTCCTTCTCTACATACATACTGCGCATAGAAATAGCCCATTTGGAAACTTCATGAGCCTTCCTATTCATGTGGATAAGAGGCACACACATATGCACACTCCAGCTACATCAAAATGATAAAGGGAGCAATCCTAAAGGAGGAATTTTGGAAATTCAAGAGTACACTGAATGGTCTGTCCTCAACACATGTGAAATAGCCACT
Source organism: Sphenodon punctatus (assembly GCA_003113815.1). Classification (NCBI taxonomy): domain Eukaryota; kingdom Metazoa; phylum Chordata; class Lepidosauria; order Sphenodontia; family Sphenodontidae; genus Sphenodon; species Sphenodon punctatus. The sequence goes on from QEPC01003965.1 coordinate 658,067, forward strand.
TACATTGTGCATATTGGTGGTATCACACAGTTAAAGCCATGCCTTCTTCCCTTTTTAAAAGCCAAATGCTTCCCCTTTTGAAAGCCAAATGCTCATGGAGAAATCCTAGTATGTTTTTCCATACAGTGCCATTTAAAGTGGTGCACCAATTCCCTTGCTAGACAATGAACTCTGGACTCAGAAATCCTGGCTTCATACTGACTTGGAAAAAACTGACCTGGATATTTTACTCACTTTGATGTAAGGTTGACTAAAGCCCCTTTTTCATTCACTTATGAAAGGGTTTGTGGCTGCCCTGGCTCCTCTGTAAACCATAGAAAAATAAATTATAAATCATTGATCTTACAATGGACTGGGGAAGAACTGTTTGAGGTGCTGAAAGCTACACTTGATCTTAGCTCATCTGTCTTATCCAAATGGTCTGTAGTTCCAAAGACAATCCTTCAGAAATAAGATCAGAAAGATGCCCATGTTTACTTTTAGATGCAAATACAACACTCATTAAAGAATTGTTAACTGTCAGTGGAACCAACTCCTACTGACTCAAGTTGGGTAAAGGCCTGTAGATCTGAACACACACATATACTCTATATATGATAAAAACCAGTGCTATTCAATGCCCTTAGCTTAAAGTGTCAGATTTCCAAGGACCCTCTGCCTGCATGTCTAGTACGCGCAGGACCAGCCCGCCTTAAAACACATCTTGAGATCAAAGGCAAGACTGTTCTAGAATGGAAAAGATGAGTGAATAGATCTACCCACCACAATGGTATGACATTCTCAAAAGTAACTAGAATTTATAATAAATAGAAATCATGAATTATAGCGTCAGTTCCACTGCATAGATTGCTGATGGCATTAACTGTATACCTGCACTGAGAAACGCTAGGCCTCAAGAGTTAACAGCTCTCAATTTTCAGATTCAATCCTTGGGTACTAACCACCCCATGGAGGCCATTTCATGCATGTCCTTCAGCACAATTACCCACCCTGCACATGTTACTTCACAAGTCATCGCCAACAGTGACAACCACTCAATACGAGACACAGCATGGATGACATTTTGTATTATTTCATTTATTTATAATACACATTTTATTTATTTATTTATTTTATTTATTTATACAGTGCCCACAGGGCAGCCTGGGGCGGCGAACAACACTCAATAAAACAATATAAAAATTTTAAAACAATTTAAAAATACAATATGTGGGGGAAACCCCACCCCCACCCCACCCCTCACCAAAAGCCTGACAGAACAGCAAGGTCTTACATACACGCCAAAACAACAGGAGAGTGGGAGCCAACCGAGCCTCCTCCGGGAGCTAATTCCACAGCATAGGGGCGGCCACCGAAAAAGATCTAACGTTGGTGGCCACCCGCTTCGCCCAGGGAACATCCAAAAAGGCTCCCACAGACGATCTCAAGGGTCGCACAGGCACATGGGGAGTGAGGTGGTCCCGCAGATAAGCAGGGCCCAGGCCGTGAAGGGCTTTAAAGGTTAAAACCAGCGCCTTGAACCTGGCCTGGTGCTTTATAGGCAGCCAGTGCAGAGCCCGGAGCACTGGTGTCATGTGCTCCCTGCAACCCGCCCCCGTAAGGAGACGGGCTGCGGCATTCTGCACCAGCTGCAGCCTCCGGACCAGCCTCTCGGGCAGCCCCACGTAGAGCACGTTGCAGTAATCCAGCCTCAAGGTGATGAAGGCATAGATGACAGTGGCGAGGTCAGAGTCTGAGTGATATGGGCGAAGCCGCCGGACAAGATGTAACTGCCGAAACGCACTCCCCACCACGGCCACAACCTGAGATTCCAGGCTGAGCCGCGAATCGAGCACGCCCAGACTCAGCACTTGAGAGACCATGGGAGGGTGAACCCAACAAGAGGAGATTCAACCACCCCCAGGTCCCCCAAGTTCTCGCCCACCGACATCACCCCCGTCTTGTTAGGATTCAATTGCAGATGGCTTGACCTCATTCAAGCTCCCACCGCTGACAGGCACTGGGAAAATACAGTGGCCACCAGTTGCCTTGTGATCTGTGCATCCTTGACAGAATTATCCTGCCTTCATAAAAGTGTTCAAATCTAAGTGATTTTCCCTGACAAAAGAAGAAAGAAGTACTGCCCTCTGGGAATTCAAACCAGCCAAGCTGTCCACCATATGACACTAACCACCTTTAGTGGCAAAAGCTATTCAGGAGAGCCCACTAAAGAGAAGTCTTAGGATGCACTAGCTCCCTAATGAACCACCCATTCCAGAGACAATCCGCAGAGAAACTAGCTATCTAGATATTTGCCCCTTGGCATCCTCAGCAAAACCTGCCTAACAGAATAGATTTTGATACAGTGTAGCAGTGACAGGGAACTTCAGACCAAGGGGTCTACAATCTTAGGTTGTTTTTACGGAACAGTTATTGTAGTCATACTATATGATATATCCCTTAAAAGCAGTCTACAGTCATCATATTTTTTTTAAAAAATTAACTTTTTGTTGTGGCTGTCATTTAATAGCTCTTATGAATAAATTAGAAATGGAAGGCTGAACAACAAAAAAGTGGCAGTGAGGAGTTGCAGGAACACAACTAATCCGGTCTGCGAAGAATCTGGAAAATTCAGATTCTGCATTTCAGGTTTGTGCATTTGCTCTAGCTGCCTGAACTCAGAAATCAGTCTGACAGACACTGCTGTGTGCTGATTTCCTATGATTACATCTGTGTGATGAGGAAATATATATATATTAAAAAATAAAATAAAAATTAAATTTGGACACTTTTCTCTCTTTGTATGGTTTAGAGGAACAAGAAAAATATGAACTGATCAGCAATTCCCCAGGCAACTTTCAAGTACAGTTTTGCATTCTTCGGACACTGATCCACAAACCACTTACCCCAGAGTAGCACCACTGAGACCCTATGGGCTTTAATGGGACTACTCTGGAACAAATGGTTTGTGGATCACAGCCTTAGACCAAGCATGGGGAACCTTTTCCCTCCTAGAGGCAGCTTTGAAAATGATTACAAGCTCCTAGGACCACACAGAAGTTGAGAGCAGGGAGTGCTTAAGAGGTACACTCAGGAAGAGGAAGGCCCAGATCATGGATCTGTGTCATGGATCTATTCCCTACCCTTGTCTGCCTTCCCCTGAGCTCAGGCCGTTTTTAGACATGCGCGGCGGCACCCGCACTTGTTTTCCAAAAGCCCTGGAAGTCCAATTTACACATGACGCCGACGCCGAATACGCGCATGCACGGGCGATGCGCATTCATTTTCAGCCGGGAACTGACCGGGTCGGCGATCGAGGCCGGTCATACGCAGGTGGAAATGGATGTGCATCACCTGCGCATTTGCATATTCGGCAGTGGCGTCACGTGTAAAGTGGACTCCCTGTTTTTTTTTTAAAACAAGCGTGGGCGCCACCGCACACGTCTAAAACCGGCCTCAGTCTTTCAGTGCTTGGGTTCCAGATCCTGGAAAGGGTTCAAATAAAAATTAGCCATAGGCCGCATTTGGCCCCAGGTCTGAAGTTCCCTACCCCTGCTGTATAGAATGGGCCAACCAGGGAGTCATGAGAGTTCAGAGTACAAACTTTTAGTCCTACCATTGTTAATTTTCCTATTTTTGTGTGCACAATTTAGCTGAGTTGTGTATGTTTCTGGTAAATCTGAAAACATGTTAAAGTTCCTCTGTCCCAGCAGAACTACTGAACAGGGAGATAAGGTTTCAAGCAGTATGGATAGAGACTCTCTCTCAGATATTATAGAAAACTGTCACCCTCACTACAACAAAGTCTCAAAAGTATGTAGTGAGGGGTTCTTTCAGGGTGGCTCAAAGGGTGAAATCTTCTAGAATGACTAGCAAAAACATGAGTTGGGATTACAAAGTTGGGCTCATTCATAGTTCTTGGGGGGGGGGGGACAAGACACTAAATGTTCTGCTTAAATTTCAGCCCCCAAACAGGAAACATTTGGTGGTTGTGGAAAAACTGGGAGAAGCAAACCCCAAACTAGAAGTGAAATTCAGAGCTTGGGAATCCACAAATCGAAAATGCTGAGTTTTGCTCACCGTTACCTCTAGTGTTGAGGGGAACATCCCATGCTTTTCTAAAACCCTCTATGTATTAAATTTCTGTCAAGCCATTCTTTTTTATAGTATCTGGTATATATATCCCTTTTCACAGCTTTTGGGGCGGAGGGTCCCTGCACCCCCCCTCCAAAAGATAAGAACAGATGAGGAAAGGAGTGAGGAAGGTTATGAAAGATGGAGTATCCTATTGGGTTGGTGTTTATTTTAATCAATCAACTCAAAAATAGCAGCAGGAAGTAATTATTAATAATCAAGTAAAATTGGATTATTTCTCTGCACTGCGGTGGTGACTCGATGGGAAGGCAGGTACAGAACCTATGTTCATTAAAGCAAGCTACTGAGCTAAAACACCTGACCTCAGCAGTTTTCCAGGGGAGGAAGAATGAGAGAAACCAACTAAACATGGGACAATGAAGAACACAGGACATGGAGCTATCTGGGTGAGGCTAGTAAAAATGTGGCATCAGGTTCTGTAAGAGCAAATTAGCATATCTGGTTTATATTCAATGGGCATTAGAAGAAGCACCTGCCAGGTCACTCTTCACTCTCAAGGAAGCTCCTTAGTTTTGGCATGAATTATTTTAAAAAATAACCAATAAACTTCCCCCATCCCAAAACACATTCTACAGGAAATACAGCCTTCGAAAAAGATAAAACCTCAGTGTGAATGTATAATACACTCCCTGTGTTTTAGACAATACATTTAAAACATTTGAGTCTGTTTTATGATGTTTTGAATGTGATCATGTAAACAGTTCAAACGTTTCATTTTAAATGCTTTGGTTTTAGTTTGCTTTTTAGTTCTTGGTTTTAGTTTGCATTTTAAAAACACCTTTCTCCAGGTTTTTCTGAAACGTTTCAATTTAGAAACGATGCAGAGCAATCATTTTAATCGTATAAACAGTTAGAACATTTTGGTTTCAGTAGAGATTGTCTAAATGGAATAAAACGTTTTGGTTAGGACAATGAGTCATACTGTTCTGTCTGTTAAGAATGTTTTAGTGTGATTGTCTAAAAACAGCCTCTGCCACAGCTACAATCTTTTTTGTTTAAACCAGGAAAAACTATTCAAGAGATTATCCTACAGAGGCATCGCAGTTAAGATATTACATGCATCGAAATTGGAAAATTCTGTTAGCTTCTGAAGCAAATGCAACATGATGGACACGTAACACAAAATTTCCAAATACAGTTTTAAATTGCACCCCCAGATATGCACAAACATGCATTTCTGCTTTTTTTAAAAAAAGTACTCTGTTGGACCCCTACATACGTACTTGCACATGCAATCAATCTTGTGGGTATGTGAAATTACGTGTGTGTGTGCACGCGCACGCATGTGTGTGCGTGCGTGTGTGATTGGCTGGAAATGGTTAGCAGGCACAATTTAGATGCATGAGTCTAAAAAAGTGTATCTCAAAGCCTGTTAACGGCCAGATCCTCATCTGAGGTAAACTGCTCTAGCTCTCCTGCAATCAATGTAGCTGTAGAGATTTACGTTTGCTTGGGGCTCTAGCTCTAAAAAATTAAAGACAGCACCAGATACAGTAAAACAAAACACTGCCTAATCGCAAGGGGATAGCAGTGCGAGTAGGGAAGGAAGTTGAAACTTGAGTTTCCTGTCATCTTTGTAAGTGAAATCCATCTCAGGCATAAAACTGAATCAATATACCATAGTTTTTGCATTTAGTTGCTTATAAGTTAACATTTTAAATTAAATAACTGATTCTATCTATCTGTCTTGGGTATGTGTTTCTATATCACCTATCACTCTGCAATCTAACGGTTACTTCTCTTATTACTGCTTTGTTTGCATTCTGAAAAAATAAAACCACTTATTTAGGGGAAATAATGGTTAAAACAGTGGGATTTGGAGCGTGAAAGGGAAGAACCAAGATTATATTTATTTATTTATTACTGAAATGAACATTTCAATTACTGAATTTATTACTGAAATTTTAGTTTTTGAATGTGAGAAATGTGTCAAGATCCCTGGCTCATGCAGTCAATAAGTAATCTGCTGAAGTAAACTGCTCTCAAAAGGGAAAAGGCAATAAGACAGATACTGTAACAAAGAGGCTTCTCCAGTGAGGCTGGTAATTGTAAGGGTCAGCTAAGCCAAGTCACCTGTTTACTTAGCCAAGTAAGGAGGGTCTCAGCTACCTTCCTGCATTCACCACAATGCCCTTCAATGCCAGTACTACTTTTAAAAAATCAGTACAGACTCTAAAGGTTTACAGTGGGTGGATCATATGCCACAGCAGTAATACAATTTCTACTAGTGTCCACCTATGATACCTGTACGGGCTGAAAGGAGAAAGAGGGCAGAAGGGGAAGGAGGAAACAATGCTGAAGAGGTAGCTATTTGGGCACTCGTTTGCCTGGAATGCAAAGAGTTAAGCCTGCTTTGAGGTTCATTTTGTTTGCCATTATTTGTGCAAGACCAGCAATCAATCAAGCTTTCTTTTTTTCCCCTCTCTCTTTTTTTCATGGGAACCACTGCAGGAATATCACACCAAGGATCTTGGTTAAATCCATGATTCTTCTGTATCAAGCAAACCTTCCCCACCTTCCCCATCACAGCAACCCCACCCAAAAGGGGCCTTCTGAGCTCGTTTTGCTAATGTATTCTCAAACCAAATTAGGGGCCCTGACTCTCGGTGAAGTTCGTGAGTTAGTTGCCGCGATGCACTGAATTAAAGATACCATCTCGGACTCAAATCAGATTAGAGCCCACACACACACATGCAAAAGCCCACTTTCTAATCAATTTTATAAAGGGCCTTCTGCAGAGATACACTAATGGTATTGAGCCGAGATCTTTAAACTAAGTCTGCAAGAAGTCTGTGGAGATAAAACATACACTGTATTAAAGAGAGAGCTCTTCGCTGTGCCCTTCCCACTGTGAGCCTAGCGCACATGAGAACAGCATTTCAAAACACAGAACAACCCTCCTGACACTGACAAGCCGTTCCTCCCATCCTCCCCCCACACTTTCATCCTTCAGACCTCTAGGCCTCTCTTTCTTCTTTTAGTTTCCCTTTCTTTCTCTCTCCTTTTCAAGCTGCAGCAGAAGGTCCCCACACACCATCTTCTCCTCTTTGTGCCAGATGGCAGTAAGAACATTAGGGTTATTGAGCCCTGGGATATGCTGGAAATATGGGGCACAACTATATACAAGTGGGGTTCCCCCTCTAGTTTTGACAGATTAATTCCAACATTTGTTGCAGTTCCAGGAGGTAGGCACTGCAGATTGTAAGCCGTCCTGCTTCTGACCAAAAGGTATTCTCAGCTTCAACAGTGACACTAAACCCAACGTGGTGCTGGCTGCATCAGGACATCACAGCAGGGTTTGATGACTGATCCAACAAAAGAGAACAACAAAAAGTGGCAGACATTACATCTGTTTTTTCCGTGCACCCGTCTTCAAATGTCCCCACAGCCAGCCGCACAGACCCTTATCTTTTGGATAACATGCTGACCTCTCCAAAGCCCACATGCTGCATTGTTACATGAGGCAGAGGAAAGAGGAGAGTCAAGTTCCATTAAGTGGGAAAGCCAAAAAGTTAGGGGAATGAGAAGAGGGAATGAAAGACAAAGCTTTGGTGAGATATAAGGCCAGAGAAATGACTGGGCTGTAGATTCTGGATGTGCCATACTCTCTGTTACAAACCAGTCAACAGTTCTTTGCCCTTTCCTACTTCCTTTCACTGGCAAAATCTTAAAATATTTAAAAATCATTAATTAACAATGATATCCCCTGATCTCAGGCTTTATCTTCATTTTATCAATGGGAAAACTGAGGCACAGAGGCAAGGAAGGAACTTGCTCAAGTTCACACAGTAAATCTGTGGCAGAGTCAAAAACCAGTAATAAAATATGACCTCAGTCAACAAATTTGCAAATAAATATACTTCCCCTCTAGGTGCTGGGGACATATCAACAACCCTCTCTGAGGGAACTTTCTGCTACCAAAAACCATCAAAAGAAACAGGGACATCTGGAATGAATGACCAACTCTAAAAATAAGGCTTGCCTTGTTGCTTTCAGGACAGACGGTGTCTCTACTTGCATTCTGCAGCAGGGGACACCCAAAATACACCTAACTCTGGGCTGCATCAGAACCTTGCCAGGAGCCTTAAGTCTGCTCTTAATCCTCCTAAAGAGAGAAGAATGTAGCTGCCTTACCTTAAATTCAGAGATGCAAATCACAGACTACAAGGTCCTGGCCTGTGATTTTCTTCTTGTTCTGAACAGCTAGGAACAACTTGTAGTCCCCATGGGCCGCATCTCCATATTAACTGTAACAGAAGCTGTGGGTTGCGTGCTACAATTCGGCAGGCTACACATGGGCAAACAGCTGTACTTTTGGCCATCCCTGCTCTATAGACAACAGATGACTTTCCTGCAAACCAGGATTTATCAGGGCAGAAAAGGGAGAGCTGGGGAAATACCTCTCAAGTTTCATTTTCCAGGACATCCCTGCATCCTATGTCCTCGTTGGGATGGTGGACCGGTTAGGTTGGTCCGTCCCCGGAGACTAATGGATCCGATTCGTTTCCAGCTTTCTCTGGGGGAATATACCCACTGACCTTGACGGCTACTCTGTCAATGACCTGGTTGTCTTGTGGAATGACATCTTGACTATGGCTATCGACACGGTTGCACCCAGGCATTCACTCCCACTGCTTCATCAGCACAGGTCTCCCAAGTGTACAGAGAACCCGAGGCGGTTGAAGAGGGAGGGTAGATGGTTAGAATGCAGGTGACTCTTGACTTGTGCTGAAGCTGACCAATTGCAGCACAGATCGTTTTTGAGGGACTATGACGTGGCTGTGATAGTGGCGAAGTAAGCTTTCTTCTCCGCTATCATAGCACTTGCAAAGTCTCATCCAGCAGAGCTGTTCTGGGTGATGAAGGGCCTGGTTAACCCAGCCTGTCTCCACCAGGACACGGAGTCATCTACTGCCTGCTGTGACATTTTTAGTAAATTACTTTGCAGACAAAATACTCATATTCACTATGACTTGAGAGCTGCCATTTCAACTGCAGAGTCAGAGTTCGGGGTTATGGAATATCAGTCTTGTCCTGTTTGTTTAGATCAGTTTCAATTGGTATTGCTCACCGATGCAGGGGAGGTGCTTGAGGTGAAGAGGGAAACCAGCTGTGCATTAGATCCTTGCCCATCCTGGCTGATGAAAGTCAGCCTGGAGACATTGGGGCCATTGTTGGCTGAGGTTGCCAACACCTCCCTATGGGAGGGGAGGGTGTCGGATGTCCTTAAAATAGCAGTGGTCTGGCCCATGCATAAGAAACCAACTTTGAATGCTGACTCCCTGGCCACCTATCAGCCTGTCTCTAATCTTCCCTTTTCAGGGAAGGTTACTGAATGGGTGGTTGCCTGGCAGCTCCAGCCTCATCTCAATGCTATCAGCTTCCTGAACCTGTCTTAGTCAGGTTTTCATCTTGGGCATGGCACGGAGACTGTGCTTGTGGTTTTGGTCGATGATATGCACCTTGAAATGGACAAGAGGAATTCTATTTTGTTGATCTTGCTAGAACTTTCAGCGGCCTTTGATATAGTTGATCATGAGGTGTTGTTGTCACCAGTGTGGGACCTGGTGGGGGTGTGCAGAACCGCTCTTGAGTGGTTCTGCTCTTTCCTGTCAGGGAGGTCTCGGTGGGTGGTGATAAGCAATTGCTCATCATCCCCTTGAGACCTCCCCTGTGGTGTCCCATAGGATTCTATTCTGTCTCCCCTCTAGTTCAATGGAAAAGCCTGGGTGCAACCGTGTTGATGGCCATAGTCAAGATGACATTCCACAAGACGACGAGGTCATTGATAGAACAGCTGTCAAGGTCAGTGGGTATAGCCCCCCGAGAGTTCTGAAGGCCGCTGGGCAAGGTCATTCAGAGGTTTGAGGTGAGATGTCATCAATATGATGACGACACTCAGCTCTCTCTCTTTTCATCCAACCCAGGAATAGGACACCTGTCATTGATGGGGTCTGGACCCCTCTGGTCGATCAGGTTTACAGCCTTGGAGTGCTTTTAGATCCCTTGCTGCACCTGGAACACCAGGTGGCATCAGTGGCCAGGAGCGCTTTTCATCACCTCCATCTGCTGAGAAGGCTGCGGCCATATCTTTCTGATTTGGATTTGGCCACTGCCATCCATGCTTTCATCCACGTTCCATTGTGGCCTCTACGGTCGACCGGGAGCACCCTCTCGCAGGTTCCATCTATTACCATTGTCCAGGGGTGCGCAGGAGGGTGTTCTTGGTTGCTGCCCCTGTTTTGTGGAACTCCCTTCCCCAGGAGGTTTGCCCGAGCCTAAGCATCTTCCAGAGGCGGTGTAAAACATTTTTATTTGGAAAAGCATTTGGTGGGCAGAGATGGGGTTTGGGTTTCTGGGCTGGGTTGGAGGTGGGAGTTTTTATTGTCTGACTTTCATTATTATTGTTGTTTTATGAATTGTGAGCTGCCCTGAACCTCTATGGGAAGGGTAATAAATAAATAAAATCCCTGATTTGTCCCATTGATGGCTTGCAATTTGCTGTCTTTCACACCTCCCTTCCTAGAGATTCTGCAGCAGTTTTCCATGACTGCCAGACAGATAACAAAAGAGGTGTTAACTCAAGGATGTCTTGAAAAATCTGGGACACTTGAGCGGTATCGCTGTGGAGACAAAGGGAAAACAGAGGTAGAGAGAGTAAAGGAGGAGGCAAAAGAGAAGGGAGGTAAAAGGAAAGTGTGGAGGAGCGGATCTTTGTATTGTTTCAATTCTCTTGGAGTTTGAGGGCCTGGCTATTCCTATACGGTGGATCTGCTTCCTACACAGAGCAGACAGGTTCCCTCTTCCCTGGGCAGGTTCTTGGCCTCACACTGCTGTGCAGTTTTACGACAATCATGCACGGAGGACGATGCCAGTTTTCAATGCAATTAACCTTTCCAGCCTAATGAAATGCTTCTATTGGCTGTGATGGCAGTGAGAAGCCCCTTGGCTCCAGCATGCTCCTGAGGATGGGTTATCGAGGTCACACAACATTACCGCTCTAGTTCTATTTGCAGGCTGCGGCTAATCAATGCCAGACCTGAAAGGAGCAGGCAGTGCCAGGCCTCAGCATCACGCTCCAACGTTCTATTGATCTGAGGGAGGAGAGGTGACTTGAGTTGGAGCACGTTGATCTATTGTGTCACAGGAAAAGCTCTTCCAGGAATGCGCTCCAGGTGGGAGGAGAACAAGAAGAAAATTTCAGAGGAGGGAAGTGCAAGGAATAGTCAGCAGGTGACACAAAGGCAACATGCTGCCTGTCTCGGGGCAGATCGTGGACTCAATGTGAGGAGTTCAGCTTTCCCAGACTCTTAGGTAGGGCCACACCTGTGGAACTTCAAGGCACAGCATGCATCATGTCAAACCTTATGGGACACCCACCCTCTTCCCATTCACTATCTGCATGGGTTAATAATATTGGTTAGCATGGTTAATATAGCCAACAGATTTGGGTCATGGGGTTCTGGACAAGCATAGCACAGACCTGTCTCCCAGGGCTTTTCTCAGCTGTGCTCTGTCGATTTTTTATTATTATTATTAACAAACATTTAACCTTATGTCTTATCTTTAGGCTTCTCCCATACAGCTGAGCCCCCACTCAGCACTGTCACTTTTCCCTCTGCTGAGATAGTCATCTTTCCTTGTACTGAGTAACAATGCACACATACTACTGTACTGTTATCCTTAGCCTCCCTCACCCATTCCTCTGCTTTCATAATACAGCCTCTTTTTACAGCTTGTCTTATTTTAGAGAATAAATGCTGTGCAGCAGAACAGATTCTTACTGTGTGTTTGTGAAGTACCCAATGCAACAGGGCCAAGATCCTGATACTCTAGGCACAACAAGTAAAATACATCAACAGTAGTTCACCCACAGCTTCTTGCACATTAAATAAAGTGCATCGCTGTTCCATTATTCACTTCATCTACAAATCTGTCTAGAGTTTTCAGAAATAAACTCCAATAGGCTTTCATTGTTCTTCTAGTGCTAGACACAGGTTTGTATAATGCTCAGCTGATGTTTAATCTAAGGCCCCGTCATCTTTATAACAACTAGATACGGTCACTTAATCTTTACAAAATGTATGTTCCTGCTCAACTGTGTGAAAAAATCCAGCACTTACACCAGCAAATGCCTCAATGCATGGGCAAGACCAGGTTTTACACACAGTCAGCAGGTTTTACAAACTTGGCCCTAAATCTCTATGAAGAGGTACTCTGACTGCAATTTTGCAATGTGGATGCTATCACCTGGGATACAAAGATGCAATTTTAGGTCTATAGAACACAACATTTGGCTGGGGCACAGCAGCCATTTCTGGGAACTCCACTGATATCAAACCATGAATGGAAACCAACCTATTTGTGGGATAATGACTGGAGCAGAAAGAGCTTAGTTCTTAACATTATCATCATTATACTATTTGTATTGCAGTAGCGACTGGATGCCACAAGTGCCAAAGACTAAAAATATCTATTAATAGACATTCCCGTCCTGAAGAGCTTACAGTCTAAATAATAAAAGACAGATAAAAAGCAAAAGAAAGGAAACAGCATTATTTTCATTTTACAGAAGAGGAACTGAGACACAAAGAGACACATGACTTTTCCGAGGCCATACGCTAGTAAAACTGGTAGTTGAACCCAGATGCACCGAGTTCTTCACATCCTGTTAGCCCAAGATCACCTTTTTTCTCTAAGCAAAGAGAAAGTAAGAAAATGACAACACTCTAAAAGCAAGTTTGACTCTAGGAATTAAGTGCATATCAATGGAAGGTGAGGACAAGTTAACTGAGGTAAGATTGTTCAGTGACAAAAAAAAATTGCCACTGTGCACAGGAGTAATGTCAACTGGAGTCTCCTGAGCACAAGGAAGGAAATCCTGTATGATAAGGTAAATGGTTTTATTGTTTTAGCTCATAGCCATAACTATAATACAAATTGTAGTAAGGCAAGACCGCAACAATAACACAATTATAAAAATAGGACCACATAACTGGTCATAAAATCATAAAATCCACAAAATAAAACCAAACATTTATTCAGCATCATTCATTAAATTTCTTTCTCAGCTAGCTTTGCTACATGCTTCCGTAATTTAATGGTAGCCCTAGCAAACCTGGCTACCGCCCTCGTTGAGTCTTCCCTTTTATCTCCCAAAAGGGAGATCAATAGTCTGTATTTGACAAAACTGGATTTAACTTTAGGGTGTCAAAGACTTTATCTCTCAAAAGGGCATACATTGGGCAGTATAGGACATAATGAATCAAGTCCCCTATCCAGGTGCGGTGCCAGCCCCAGGATGCCACGGGCACTGCCCCTACTGGCCTCTGTGCCCCCCAAAGTTTTAAAACATTACCTGTCCCGCTGGCGGTGCAGTGAACCGGCATTCAGAGCCCCGGCGCGGCTGTGTTAAGCTACTCTGGCGCGCCGAACTTCCTATTTTGATGCCGCGCATGCGTGAGTGTGTTCCTTAGCTCGCGCATGCAAAAAGGGCATAGAGCGCCGGTGTCGATGCCTCCCTCGGGCCAGGCAGGTCGCAATGGTGAGGGGACTGCTGCTGTAACTTGTTACTTGTCAGCATGTGCATGGAGCCTCGGATAGGGAGATGGAGCCCTGTAAGGGGAAAAACTTCACAGAACGCGCGTTGGGCAGCTCGGGAGTGCCGTCCAGCACGTGTTCAGAGAAATGAGCAACGTGTTGCCAGGATCGCTGGGGGCGGTCTTTCATGCGAGTCTATGGAGAGGAAAACCGGTAGCGCAGTATGTAATATGGGCTGTAGCCCGTGGCACCCTGGGGGTGGGGCAAGCAATACATGATGTGTGTGGGTGGGTGGGTGAGTGGGTGTGTTCGCGCGCACTATTGGCCGGTGAAACAGCAAGGGGGGTGGGGGAGTCAGTGGAGAGTGCTTGTGACTGTGTTAACTTTTATTCAGTCTCTGAGCGCGGGCATTTTCTCTCAACTCTCACGTGGTGTGAGGGTGGGGGCTGCCTGCTGCAGAGAGCATATATAAAAAAGGTGATTCCACCAGGTGCCGTTTTCTCTCTCTTTGACTCAGTTCTTTTTTTTTTTTTTAATATATTTTTATTAACTTTAAACAACCCGATATTTCACATTCATAATTTTGATACATACAATTTGCTTGCTTGCATACCCGTTCCCCTCAACTTGCCGGGTCCAGTGCCACCTTGTTTCTTAAATATAAAAATCAAACAAGTATGCGTTTTCATCTTTTTCGACTGTTTCACACTGCATTATTGTCATACAGGGGTACCATGTTGTTTCAAAGTCTTTTCGTTGCTTTTGTTCTCTCAAACGCACCATTGTTTTTTCCATGGAGAACATGTACCAGAGGTGATTCATCCACTCCGCAAAGGTGGGTCCTTTTGTATCTTTCCATTTTCTTGCAATTAAACTAATTGCCACCAGGCAGAGCTTTTTACATGAGTCCGCCCTTTTTTGTATGCTCTTTGCCTCTTGGTATCTCCCCATCAGTCCAGTTTCTGGGGTAAAGGACACTAGGGTTTCTGCAACTTTATTTACACATTTCCAAATTTGTGTCCAGAACAGTTTAATGATACTGCATTCCCATCTTTGACTCAATTCTTGAGAGAGAGAGTGAGTTTACAGTTGGCCATCTAGCTGGTGGTCAGACTGAATCTTTGGATCAATTCACTGTTACTTAGATTAGATTTAGATATTTTATTATTTAATAATAATCATCTCAAGGAAGCAAGTTAGGTATAGGGTAGTAGTTAGTGCCAAATCAGACCAAGGGTCCATCATCATCAATCCCAGCAGCATCCTGTCCTCGAGTGGGGAGGAGATGCTTCTGAGCTCAGCCTGCCCTGTCTGGGCTCAGTCCTGCTGGTGAGTACATTGGGGACCTGGCTGGGGCTTGGCCTTTGCTTTTGGGGGGGGACCCAGGGGTGGGGGACTTCTCTTAGGAGGAGGGGGGATGTTATAATACTGATTATTATGGGATGATATCACATATGGTTATTACATACAGATTGGCAATCTGTATGTAATAACCATATGTGATATCATCCCATAATATGGTTCTACCCTTTTAGTATATTTTTTGTATGTTTAGCATATTTTGAATTAATTTTTAAATTGTGAGTTATAGTATGTTTTAATTATGAATTGTATTTGTTGATTGTGTGTGTTGTAAGCTGCACCGAGCTGCTTTCTGAGCAGGAGGGTGCTGGATAAGGGCCTGTGTGCTTGGAAAGGCATTTTGGTGGTGTAGCTACTAGGGATGCTGGTCTGGAGGGGCCTGGTTTGGTGGCAATGCAACCCCAAAACGGGACAAATATTTTTTTTAAAGGGCCTGTGTATTTGGACAGGCATTTGGTGGTGTAGCTACTAGGGAGGCTGGTCTGGAGGGGCCTGGTTTGGTGGCAATGCAGTCCTGGAACTGGCCAAACTTCTTTAAAAAGGCCTGTTTGCTTGGATAGGCATTTGGTTGCCGGGGATACAGTGTTGGTACTGGGGATGCTGGTTTGGATGGGGAGCGTTTGGTTGCTATACAGGCCTGCAGCTGCTCTCCTTGTGAACAGAGGAGAAAGTAGGTAGGAGCACGTCAGAAGAGAAGGCTGCAGAACAACAAGGAAACCCTTTCCCCTTGTTCTCCACTGAACCCATCTCTTCCCACTTCCTCTTCTTGTGCTTCCAAACCAAACCCTTTCCCTCCTACTTCTCCTCTGTCCTGTCCTTCTCTTCCCTTTCATTCTCTTCTGAGTCGGCTTGTTGCAGAACAGGGAGTTAACTCAGTCCTCCCAGTTCTCCAAGTCAGAAGGAAGGCTTATCCCAAAGCCTACACCTTTTGACGAGCACAGGTGGTCAAGCATGCCATGAAAATCGAGGATTCGAGGGTTCAGGATAAAGGTAGGCGATGGTAACATGATCTGTTTTTTTAACCTACTATGGTTAATTTGGACATGGTGGGAAAGAGAGTGTACAGGACCCCAGTAAGAGGGTTCTTTATCCCCCGGTGGCAGTGCTTCACACAGCAGTGTTCCCAGCATTAAGTAATGTAATGTCCATCTAAATGTTAACCCTGGGAACTCCTTGCTGCTGGGTTATGCCACGCCACTGGCCTACCATTGCCCTGGCTCTGCCTATCATTGCCCTGGCTCCACCCCAGGCCAGGCTCTGCTCCTAGGCCCGCCGGTGGAAGGTTGAACCCACCCACTGCCTCACGAGCCTCCAAACCCACCAGCCGCCATGCCTCTATCTGTGAAAATCCACAGAGGCACCTTCTCTCTAGGAAAGGGGGGAAAACCTATATGAAGCGAAAAGGGTTCTTGTCAGGCAGGAAGTGTGAACTCATTTCCCTGAAGGTTTTTTGATGGGGACTGTGGAAGCCACACTTATCTTCCACAAACCACCTCCCTTTATTTAAAAAATGGGAAAACTTACAATGATGAAAGTTCTTGGAATGAAAACCCTGTATTTCTTTCTGTCCAGTACTGCTGTCTGCCTTGTCTCACTATATTTCATAGGGTTGTCCAGGCACTAACTCCAATCTAGTCTATCTGCAGCCCATAGCCCTTGCAATCTACCCACTTGCTTTAGTCTCTCTCCTCACTTGATTTGGATGGGATTTTGTTCACAGAGCTTCAAATGTATAAAATTCATGATAAATAGTCACTAAATATTCATTTGCTTTAGAAACAGAGTCACAGATTAGATATTTATAGAGAGAGATGCTATCAGGAAAATGCACTGGAGAGGGGATTGACCCAGGGTTTTTACTGGGTTTTAGGTAGCTGCTCTGCCCACTTCACCATTTGTGACCTGGAGAACAATTCCAGATCAGAAGTATATGTGCTTGCTCAGTAAGTCCACATCTTATTGGCCTTGCCGTGTCTGCTACTTCCTGACTGGCTGACCTTTGAGCATCCTCCCATTGGCTGGTGACTACTATAAAAGCCCACAGCAAAAAGAAGGAAATGTGCATTCAACGTAGCAGCTACCTGGACCTTCTTATGTGTTCCAGAGCTTAGACTTTGCCGCCACGCCAGCTTCAGCCTTCCTCCCAGCTTCAAGTCCATGCCCTAAGCCTTCCTTCTGTTTTCATTCTTGCTTTCCGCAGACTGGCAGACTGTTATCCTGGCTTGTTCCTTAAACCCTGCTAATTAGACTGTCCTTTGGCTTTGTTTGCCTGGCGCAGTTGGACCCTTGGCTTTGACATCTGGTTTGCACTCACATGCTACATGTTGTTGATCCACTCCTTTGGTCCGTCATCCGGCTTCGAAGGTCCTGAACCTGCAAAGACCGCCCCATGGTCCAGAAGCCCAACAGATGCAGATCAACATATCTATAATCTCCTTCACAATCACTGTAGTACAGCATTAAAGTGAAACTGAGTTTACTGTTTGCCCTCAGGGCTCCTGGCAGCCCTGTTTTGTAGTAGTGAATAATACTAAAGACTATATAAATGTTACTATTATTCTTCATACATAACAGCAAACAGACAAGAATACAGCAATGGGCCCATTATACAAAAAAAAAACTAATATAGAAAGATACATGGACTCCTATTTGGAGCCACAATAAATGCCTATTAATGACCTCATGATTAACTTTGGGTGTTTCCTGCTATCCTCACTGCAACGACCAAGGAATTATTGTTATTTCTCGTATACATTTCTGAATTTTTCAAATCGTTTCACAGGATCTCAGGCACATGAGCCCTAACTAAAGTCAAGGGAAACTTGGCTCAAACTCTCTCACACTAAAGTCCTCTCCACCAGTGTTCAGTATTTAATTTTACAATAATTTGTCTCTCACTCAAAGATTATAGATAGAGCAATGTCACGCAATCTGGATGTAACTGTATGTAACTGCACATTATCCAAATGTAGCAGAATCGCCACCAAGTACCCTGTACAGGTTAGAGAGATCGCAGTTGCGTGGCTTGCTCTCACCACCACTACAACAAAGTAGCGCCTGTCACTGCAACAGTATTTCAAAGCAGCTGTAGCACCACTTCAATCAGGGCTCACTGGAGGTCCTGATGAGTGATTGCAGGGTCACCAAAAGGGAGCCCTGTCCAACAAGTAAAGAGGACAGTACGAGCTGAGGGCTCAGGGGAAGCAGACTGCCTGTGCAGAGCGAGTGAGCTGCACTTCTGACTGAGTGCCCAAGGTGAGGGCGGAGAAAGAGTCACATGCCAGGCCGGGAACAACAGGGCTAGCTGGGACAGCAAGGCTAGTGGGAGGTGGTGGGGCTCGTTGCTCACACTATCCAGAGCAGCAGAGGCAGCAATGATGCTGCAAGAGGCCAGTGTGGTTCGGAGAAAGGCTTAGACCGGTGTGGACCAGTGGGTGACGGTAGGTCACCCTAATCAAATAAATAGCTGAGCCAAGCGGAGTCTGAGAACTTGAACAGAGGAACAGAGTCTCAGAGAGAGACCAGTAAGGACACCTAGAGCCATGGGACAGCACGCCTGGAGCACTAGTGAAGGCCAGGAAGGCTCCACAACAGACTTGTGGAGACTGCTGGGGGCTCAGGACTTGGGGGCGAGCCAAGTGGTTACACCAAGCCATTGCATTTCCATTTATAGACCTGTAAGGGGCCTCTCAAGGGTCATCTAGTTTAGCCCCCTACGCCAAAGCAGGATTAATCACATCCAAACTGCTTGCAAAAAAAAAAAAAAGAAATCCAAGAAACACGCCTATAATAAAAAATCTGCCATGAGCAGAGATCGGGAGAGACTAGAACACACCGATCCTTGAAATAACAAGAACCAATCTTATAAAAGAAAAAGACAGATGTGTTGAACAAGTCATATACCAATACTGCAAGAGAAGGCAAAAAAAATAAAACAAAAAACCCCACAACATTTCCTCTGCCAATCTGACCTGGGAGCAAGTTCCTTCTCGACCTCAAACAGGGAGATCAGTTAAACCCTGAGCATGTGTGCAGGACCCTCTCGTCAGGGGGTACGATATAACTATTATATATAATATATATATTGTATCAATATTGTATATATCGATTTAACAGGGGTACAATATAACTAACTGGGTTAGTTATAACCCAGTATTTCAAAGCAGCTGCAGCACCACTTCAGTCAGGTGGGTTAGTTATATTGGGGGGGAATCAAAACTCAAAATTTGTTAGGTAATAAATTTTTTTATTAAAAATAAAGAAATAAAAAAAATTCTGTAATGTTAAATAGAAAACTCACAAGCTGTGTTTCATAAAAAGCTCTGATGGCATATAACTTCAGGCCAAACTACTCACAGTCCCCAAACAAAATGGGCAACTCATCTTTTGTACATAGGACATATTATATATAATATTATTCTTCATACATAACAGCCAACAGACAAGAATACAGCAATGGGCCCATTAAAAAAAAACACCCTAATATAGAAAGATACATGGACTCCTATTTGGAGCCACTATAAATGCCTATTAACAACCTCATGATTCACTTTGGCTATATATATAACCCAGACTGGGTTAAGGCTGCCCAAAGCATGGTATCCTCCCCAGGGCATCTCATGTGGCTGCACCCATAGTAATACATATTCCCTGTCCCAAAGAGCTTCCACCCTAAAAGACAGTGAAAAGTCAAAGTATGGGCAAGCAGTAATACAGGGAGGAAATTTGACCTTGCAGTTAAAATTACAGACTACTTTTGAAAATCCTACCCATAGTGTTTTTACATCCTCAATATTAACTGATCTGACTAAAGAATAACAATTTTTTATGCATGACTGGGGTCACTATAATATATAGTTATTCTTTAGTCAGATCAGTTAATATTGAGGATGTAAAAACACTATGGGTAGGATTTTCAAAAGTAGTCTGTAATTTTAACTGCAAGGTCAAATTTCCTCCCTGTATTACTGCTTGCCCATACTTTGACTTTTCACTGTCTTTTAGGGTGGAAGCTCTTTGGGACAGGGAATATGTATTACTATGGGTGCAGCCACATGAGATGCCCTGGGGAGGATACCATGCTTTGGGCAGCCTTAACCCAGTCTGGGCAGCCAGATCCACACAATGCAGTGCATTATGTGGCTGGCTACCGCCAGATGTTCCACCCACCGCGTGATGGGGCAAGCAGGTGGCTGCCATGTGCTGCATCCTCAGGAGAAGTCCAAGGACATGTCGTGTAGCAGGCTTACCCCACATGGGATAAGATTGCCCAAGGCATGGCTGCCCATGTGCTGGGGTGCCTTCTGTCCTGCCGCTCAGCGAGCTCCACAGCAAGGTTTTGAGCAGCAGGTGCTGTTACCCGTTGCAAGCTGCCATGTCATGAGCAGGTGCAGAATTTTGGTAAGGGCAGAGGAAGGAGGTGGGGCAGGGCCAGGTGCCCATTTGTGTGGCCAGTGCCTCGGCCTGCCCAGCGAGGTGGCGGGAGATCAGAAAGCAACCCACCCAGCTGCCTCATGAGGGAGCAGAATGCCTGCCCAGCTCCCCACGTGGGCATCAGGCCCTTGGCAGCTCATCTGGCTGCACCCTATATGTTTTTATATCATCCAACCCAATGGGCCCAGAATCCTGCTTAGAACCTTTGAGTGAGACTGTAATACAAAACTAACAACAACCACCAATGGGATAATCACTGGAATGAAAGGGTATGGGATACTGCATTTTAGAAGTGAAGTTCTTTGGCAGATCTGTGAGGGGAGCTACGGACTAGAATTTGAGGGGTATACTATGTACGTACATGGATTAAAGATGAACTGGAAGAAATGTAGGGTGGAGGTGCTTGCTCACACTGCCTGGTTCTGTCTAGCAATATCACTTCTTCACTTTCAGGAGACTAAATTCACATAATTTTTTTTTTAAAAGCCCACCACAGGCGGTTAAGCCATGATGTAGATTAATAAGTTGCCATATTTCATTTTTAAAATCGGAAGTGGTCTGCACTGACACAGTGGAAACTTCTTAACATTTTCATACATGTGTAATAGCTCAGATTTTTCACTAAACCTTGAGCAGGACAATCGCATCTGCCATCATGCCACCTGTGCCAAGCTTCACCTACCTCACATGCAGTAGGTTTAAGTTCTATGCTGCCTCTGGAATGGGCAGGAATTGAGGGGGGTCTAATGAAAGTGCTGAACCTGAATAACCTGAATGGACCAAACAACATCACTTCAATGCTGAGGGGAAAAGATTGATGAATTGTATAATGTACTTTTATTGTTAATTTTTTTGAGTGCTGCCATTTGGTGTCTCCTGAAGACTAACAGGCCCCTTTGGTATTAACACCATTCTGAAGGCTACACTGCCAGAGGCAAAGGCTCTATTCCTTGCTTTCAGTGTGATAAGCAACATGAAAGTGAGGAGGAGGAGGAGGAGGAGGAAGAGGAGGAGGAGGACTTGTCTGAAAAAGGCTGAGTCTCTCTGTGGACAAAATCTCCCCACAAACCCCCGGTGCCCTGCTCTTTCATCCCCATTTCATCTGCTTGCACAGGTATAAAGCTCTAGAACAGGTGCTGTGGGAGTGAGAGGAACTATATGGCCCTCCAACGGGGGCTTTTCCATCTCTTATTTGTAGGCTGGTTGGTTTATTTTACCTTTACCCTACTCTCCATTGCTCTTTATCCTTTAATATTGTACGCTCTTTGGGGCAAGAATCTGTTTAATGCATCAGCTGACTTATTCCCAGTAGGCTCTTGAAACATCAGAGAAAAGCCCCAAATAAAGATAGTAATAGGGGTTCTTTCCATTTCCCTGGGCTCCACTGTTAGGATTTCCTTCATTCCTGCTCTCTCATGGCTTTTTATTTTCCCACCATCACAACAGCAAATGTGAATGTGCTTCAGCTCATTCTCTGTTATAAGATTCCTCTTCCATCAGGTCCCACTAAGCCTTACAAGGCTCCCGCCCCTTCCATTCTCTTAACAGTACAAGAGAGGTTTCCTGCCAGATGGTCAATCAAGGCTTAGGTTGGAGTCTACAGCACTAACACAGCCTTCCCTCTCCTATTTAAACAATTCTAAGCATGCTGCAACAAACCTTCTCCTGCAGAGTCCCCTTCCCTCAGACCCCATGGAGTCAGACAGGATAACAGCTCTTTCAGTTGCCAATAGCTGCACTTCAAACTCTTCTGCTGGTTAAAATGAACTGCTTCCCATGTCTCACCACCTCTCTGAGGTGCAATTCAAAATGTCACTCTTCACCTTTAGCTGCTTGGATTTCCAGCTCCCAATGCCAGGCTCATCAGGAAGTCTACAGAGTCTGCCACGACTCTGCTTTCACCAGTGACGTGACACCATCACAGCCATTAAGCACAAAGGGCTTTCGTGTTTCTGTATGAAAGATTAATAGATGTGGCGAAACCACTGTACACTGCCAAGCCTCATCTTAACCCTCGCACTGATCTGGCTGCCACTTTCTCATTGTGACAGAGAGAGCACAGCATGTTCCCCAGACTTGAAGGAAAACCCGTTTCCAGCAGAGCGGCCCAGAGAACTGTGCGCAATGTGTTGAATTAAAATCTGTTGTCAGATGAAAAGGGTTCAAGGTTCCTGATAGTCATTTTTGATAGATTGTAGGGATATTTTCAGACAAATATTGGCTCATTTTAGGAGATAGTGCATTTAAGCAAACATGTTTGGCACTTGAGTTGCTGTACAAAAACCTCACCCTCCCTAGGGATAAATCGCCACTGGATTTTACATTTCAGCGTATAAATTGCTGTATAAAAATCTCACCCTTTCTATGGATGAATCGCCACTGGATTTTACATTTCAGTGTATATTTTATAACACCGCTCCCAAAATGTAACAAATTTCTCAGGCTTTAAGATGCAGTGGCTGGGCTCATGCCCAATAGGTTGCCAGTCCCTATTCCTAGTTCTGATACAGATTCTGCCCGGGCTTATTCTGGCCCCAAGACACCTTCTATCTTCAAGCTTGCCTCATGTAGTGACCAGCTAGGGTACACTGTTCGTAAGAAAAATGCATAACACCATCTGGTATTTCCCACTCCTTTTCAGACCTCCAGTGTGTGGTAGGCACTGGCAGTATGCTTATGCTTCCATCAGCCATCCAACCACAGCCACAGCTTATCTCGTTTGTGGCCTCAAAGATCTTGTGCAAATTACTAAAACCTTTTCCAGCTGCACAGACATTTTCTCTTCTATGTATCCTGTGTTCACACATTGCTAGTTACAGCCTTTGAGGAGCTGGAGAGTTCTGTACTATGGAAGTATCGGACAGTTTGCCTTGCTTTGTACAGAGGTTCTTAGTGTCTTCCTTCCACTGTCTCTTTATTTCAAATGCTGCTGTCAAGGCTTTACCATTGCTCAGTTTGGCAGCACTATATAAATGACTATCGGTGTGAAGTCTCGAGCTCGGTGTCTCTTTCCCCATTATCTTTCACTGAAGTGTCCCACATTCCCTTTCCCAGCTTAAGCACAGACTTCCTCCTCAGTCACTACAAGCCTTCTCCTCAGCACCAGCTTCATGCTCCTGTTGCTCCACATGATGCAATGCTGCATCT
Source organism: Sphenodon punctatus (assembly GCA_003113815.1). Taxonomy (NCBI): domain Eukaryota; kingdom Metazoa; phylum Chordata; class Lepidosauria; order Sphenodontia; family Sphenodontidae; genus Sphenodon; species Sphenodon punctatus. The sequence continues at coordinate 681,683 of QEPC01003965.1, forward strand.
GAGCCCTGCTTTATTCCTCTCCACTGTATTTTTATCCCAATAATATTCTTTGCAACTTCAGCGAGTTCACACTTCATCTCCTCTCACACCTCATTTGGCATTTTGTTCTCTATGCATTTCAGCAGTGCATCAAACTGCTCCCCAATTATCACTCTGTAGCTTCCTGCAACACACTCCAAATGATTCCCAAAGGGCTAAAGGAATAATTCTGTGCATTAGAAGCATGAAACCTGAAGTCTGAAAGAAGCAGCTGGTGAGCCGAGTCAATAAAAGCACCTGGAAGTTTTGCAGAGTGATCATCACCACCAGCTTCCCTATACGGTGATAGCATTAGGTTGATTCGTTGGAGAGCTACCTGAACCGTTTAAGGTGCATCTCCTACTGTGTGGTTGGGATGAATGTACTAATTCTGATCTCTTACCAGATGTACAGATTGGTGTAAATTCATTTACTTCAGTGAAATCACTCCTCATTTTCATCAGTGTGAATCAGTTCAGAATCAGGAGTAAAACATACTGTCAAAAGCAACCTGATTCTTAGAACAGAATTCAATGGCTTCATAGGTGACTGGTAACTAGGTGACCGGCAGGTCCCTCTTTCCCGACTCCCCCACAAGTCACCTATGAATTGCTTGATGAGGGGGCATTCATATGATGATCCCTACCAATGTAGGGTTGGTTATAATTTCAGATTAATATTTGTACAGCTTCTTTCTCCTGCATCAGCACTAAGATCACCTTATGACATGATCCCCTTATGACTATTACAAATTACTCACTTCTAATCGTAAAATGGAATCAGTTGCATGTTAGCCTCTTCTTGGAGTTGTGCAGCACTGATTAGATTACTTCTGGGTGGAAAAGAAGTGCTTGATTCCCATTTTTGGAATGAGAGTCGATTTCCTCTGATCTGGCCTTTCACCTCAGAAGGCACAAAAGATTCCATAGTGAACTAATGACAACCTTTGATTTAGAGTGGCCATGAAAGGTATTCTAACCCTGTAGTTATATGCGATGCTGTAAGGGAGATTATTCATACTGGACACTATGATTATGATGGTATCATCCCTCACATTAGAAGTAACTACTAGGATAAAGACATGAATAATTAAAGGAGATCATTGGACCTGGTTAGGAAGCAAAATTTTCATTCTGCAAAAATCTTGCGATTTCATGAAAATATCAAAATTTCATCTTGGCTGTTTGAAATTCCTCCTACATGTGAAAAAAAATTGTTTTGGCAAACTGAATATGTTTATATTGATCTATGAAAATGAAAGCAAAAAAGCAAGCAAGAAAAAAAATGGTGGGACCACAACTTTTTCTGGCAAAAAGTTTCATCTTAAACAGAGCATTTTTTTAAAAAAAAACAACACCTTTTTCCCTCTAATGAAAATAGCATTTTTTGTCAGAAAAAAATATTTCGTTGAAATTTCCTGACCCGTTCTAATAAAATAAAAAATGATTTAATTATAAAAGCTATCCTTGGCAAGACAGAAAAAGAAAATCATCTCAATTTGAAAGTAAGAATGTCTTCGTTAAACCCACAAGTAAGACTACTTAGGAAATTTGAACACCCATTCACGAATTGGTTAGGACAACATATATTTTAGAATAATAGGAGAATACATAGTGGCAATCCTGTACCACTAACTGTTATTTTGGAAAAGTCATATAATAACAAGGGAACATAGCTGAAAACTGAAGAACGGTAAATGCGGGACCAATGATAAAGAAAAAAAAAGGAGGGGGAAGAAAAAAGACCCTACTATCTTTGACTCCCATGTAAATAACTGAAGAAATATTGAAAGAAAAAACTCACTAACATCTTAGTGGGGGGAAGAGCCATAAGCAGCATATGTGGAGACCAAGGTAGACAAAGTTGGAAAGATAAGTTTTCCCAAATAAACTCAAATGCTTTTTTTCCTCTCCCACCCCCTTTTCTCTTTCTCTCTCTCTCTTTCGAGATCACTGGACGTAGGGCATGGCACTCAATGGATCTGAAAAATCATTTGATATTGTATGTACAAAACTTACTTGAAAAGGTCATTCAGGTTGGCTTGGGTACATACACTCAAAATGGGGGGGGATAAAACGGCAAAGAATCCTAAACAGAGTAATGCTAAATAAATGAAAATGTAGCAAACTGGTGGGAGCTGTTTATTGGAGTTCTGCAGGGATCTCTATTAGCTCTACTCTTATTAAAGAACTTAAATAAGAGACTTGGAAAAATTAGTCATCTGGGCAGCAAATAATGAAATTCAGGTTGAAAAAATGAAGCTAATGCTGGAAGTGAAAAGAAATGCAGATAAATATTAATAGAATGAAGAAACAGGTAAACAGATACATCGGATAGAGACAGAGAATTCAAAGAACAGAGCAAACTAGATATAACCTTGCAATGTTATATGGCAGCAAAATAGCAAAAGTCTGAGCTGCCTACCCACAGGTAGGTAGGAGAGCGCTAACTCTTATTTATACAGGGCTAGTGCAGCTATATGTAAAACACTGTATTTATTTCTGGGCGTCATATTCTTATAATGTTAGACAAACTGGAAAGAGCACCAGAAATGATGAGATGGCTGACTGACCTCATATTAAGAGAGCTTAATACGGACAGAAAAACAATAGTCCATCAATAACTAAAAGGAGTAAAAGACAGGGAGAGTTGCTCCCTATAACTAGGAGGATTGGGACAACATTATGAACAGAAAAATATTAGAGGGAAAAGATTCCCTAGAATGGCATCTTTTAGATTTTGGATTGATCTCCTAAGGGGAAGACTGGGAGCACCCTCATTCATGACATTTAAAACTAATCTAGATAGATGACTAGAAAACGTATTGCAGGGCAGATTTCTGAAGTGGCCCAGGGAAGCAGCTTGGATGATCATAGATGCTCGGATAAACCATCTCAAGCATCTCTGATTCTGCACTGAACATAAGAATTAAAGTTCACCAAATCAAGTGACAACAACCCTGCACCCTCAGTCTTCAGAAAGTTGGTGCAGTGTCAAACAAGTCCTGAAGGGGGCTGTAGAGTTCTACTGCAGTGCTTTCTCATCCTGGGCTGCTAATGCACAGATTGGAGTAATGGTCAGAGCTATTTTGAGGCAGGTTGAAAGGATTGCAAGCATGGATATATATATATATATATATATACCCCTCCCCTCTTATATCTATCTATCTATCTTCCCCTCCCCACCCCCACTCAAGTCTTTTCCCCGCAACCTATATTTAACACCAAATTTCCTTCAGATTAAACTGGCGATTTGACGCATCCTTGAAAATCAGAAATGCTCTGTGACAACAACTATTTTGTTATTACCTCACAGTGCACCATGTTGTTATTACTTGCAGATTGGGATTTTGTAGCCTTAAACAGGTGTTAAGGGAGCAGTTGTGACTCATAGCACTTTTACTTCCTGTACCACATGGTCTTAAACAGTTATCACAGAAGCAGCCTTCTTGACGAGCTTGGCCTGTCTCTGTCTCTTTGCTCTGCACAAGACCACTGTTGTGTCTTCCTTCCTTACCCACATAACTATGTCTCCTTGTGGTGGAACAGCTGTCTGGTATGGAAAGATAATGCAGTGCCTCTACCTCCAGCTGTTTCTTTCACTGCCCTGCAATGATCTTCATTGGTATCCCAATTTCTCCTACCTGAACTCCACTTACAACCCTCCAAAACAAGATTCTGCTCTGGGACAGGATAGTTGAGTGCACACTGACTTTTTTATCAACGTTATTTTCAGCAGCAGAGAAACTCAACCCCCAAACTAGAACCAAACATATGCAAAATCATATTTTTTTTCTACCATAGGATGAAACTAATTAACTGCATTTAAACCTCCATCCTGCTGGCCAACCTTTCCTGCATTCTACAGGATGAGGATATCTGTTGGGAAGGGTCTCTTTTGTGCAAAGTTTGGGATGATCTAAAATCAAGTGTTTTTTCAGCTCTGAGTCTGCAACTCATTTTTCTATGCCTGTGCACTAGGTTGTAAACTCTCCAGGGCACAGCCCATCACGATAACTGTGCCTCGTATGGACGGAACATGCTGCAAATGCATTAGCATCCAAATCCACAATAGACTTAAATGGGATTTGGATGCCTAGTTCCTCTCTGAAATTTTTTGTCTTGGCTAATAAGAAATGTTTCTTAAAAATATATATTTTGTTTTGGTTCCTTTACCATCAAAATATATTAAGTGAATTATCTCTTAAAGGACTTGAGAACTTGTAACAGAAAGTAACCGTGTGACCTCTTTTAATCCACGCAATATCAGACTTGTTAGTCATCAGGATAACAATCCTATTTGCAAATCAAGTGTCATTATCAGATAACCAGCGGACCCAGTACGATATCTAATAGTCCAACAACATCAGTACCAAGATATAACTGCTTCTGTACAAAACCCTCTCTTCTAATCCTTCTTAAACTCAACAAGACTGATTGGTTTTTATTATTCATGAATTAATTTTTAACTCTTGGCCCAACAGGGGAATTGAATCTATAACATTTCACACAGATTGAGGCAAAGGAGCTCTGCGTCGACAGAGAAGAACAGTCAAAAGCTGATTTTCTTCCCTTCAGCCAACTCTTAAAGAACAGTTGTGTCCACTTTTTTCCTAAACACCTTAAGTGAAAATTTAAAAGAAAAATTGATTTATTTAGAAAACCACAATAGTAATGTGCTGCTGGGATGAGATAATTCATTTCTTTTGCAAATATACATGGATGCAATACAGGGAGAGGTAACTACAGTGTAGACTTAAAAAGGCACAAAGGATCTTTAAGGAGGATGGGGAAGGTTTACAAGAGGATCCAGATCAGGATGTGAGAAACAGATGTGAGTACCACTCATGGAACATGTTTCTTCAGCACTCCTATACCCAGCTTTGTAATTGCTGGAGCCAAAAATAACTAGTTGTGGATTTAAACTGCAAGCAGTTTTTTATGCCCTGAAAACAGGATGATGTTCAGAAATGTAGTTTGCCTCAAAAAGGTGATCTGAGTCATTCTTTCAAATAACTTTTTCCAATGTGGTGAACTCAGTGGTAAGATGGAAGTAGATGGAAGTCCAATGTTGTGCCTTCTGATAAACATGAGACTTAAAATCCAGAAGAAATAAAATAAAAGTTCCCAAAAGATTAAGCTCAAAGGAAAATACCAAAAGATCAACTCTTCCAGCTTTAGAACAAACACCAACCTTAGAAAAAAATGTTTTACTGATTTGTTCATGTTTTGCACATCTGCCTTTTCATCTGCACTTTGATTTTAAAAGAGAAAACTAGCTTTGTCTTTCTTTAAAATCTGAATGCATGGCTCTATGAAAGGACTTCTACATCTAGATGTATAATGGCATCTAATCTCATTATTTGTATACCTGCTATCTAATTATATCTGCTCTAAATCAAACGATGGAATATCTATAAATACAGATGTTATGTACAGCATATTTAGATATTATCAGATTACTTTACATTTCTATGCTTTTTATCCAAGGATCTCAAGTTTTACAAATGTTACCTAAGTCTTAGAACAACTCCTGTAAATTTAGTTTATACACAGAGAGAATTCAGAGAGATGCAGACAAACATTTATAGCTATATTACACATTTGTATAGACCCCATATATATATCATTTCACAGATGTATATATAGATAGCAAGCATATAGGCATGTTATAGATAGTGTACATATACACATTTATATTCCCATATACAGGATTCATTTCCATGTGTGTATAAATTTACATGAGTGTACATACATGCACACCTAAACCCACAATGCATACACATGTTCATACACATGCACTTATTCAGACAAACCTCCTATGCATTTGAGTGAAACAGGCTCTCTCTCACTTTTACTCATTTTATCGCTGCGTGGCGCATAAGATGTAATGGCATATCTCACATCAATTATTCTGAGACCAAATCTGGTATCGTTTGTATAACGTAATGTGTGTGGAGTGGACACATCAGTGCATCTCCCCATCATTGTCAAAGAGGTCATATTTCTACGGCCTATTAAGAACAGAAAGGACTGATGAGGAGTGAAGTTAACATTCTTCCTAAAGGACCTGAAACACCAAAGTGCAGATCTCATACAGGGATTCATTTTGCATCTGAAAGTGAGTTTTGACCTTATCATACAGCTGTGCCTTCCATTCTCATTCCTGGTCCCAAATCAGCCTGCATTGCAGACTACACTCAATCGCCTAGAAGTCACTGCCTATTGCCTAAAATAACCCAGTTAGGTGTACAGAGTGCCCTGCTCCCTTCAGATACCTTTGCACTTCAGATGAATCTGATAACCAGATTGACTGCTAAAGAGCAGCAGCAATGGGCATTAAGGTTTTAGGTTTCACCGGAGTTGCTGCTCAGCATCTTAATACAGCATAATCCCCCTTCCCCCAATGACTAAAAAAAGCAAACAACAGAAAAATAGAAGCATTTGAGATGTTGAATGAAGAAGTAAGCGAGAGGGGTAGGGGTAGAGGTGGGGGTGGGGGAGAGAGATGCCCAGAGAGGTAGAAAAAGGAATGGAGAGGGACTGCAATCTGAGTTGTGCAAGGAAATTCATTTAACCTATTTTGAATTATTTTTTCTTTTAGATAGTTAAAACAAAACAGACAACACTTGCATATTCAGAAACAAAGAACCAATGAAAGATACAGTAACTCTCAGAAACCATCTACTGAATCAGAGAACACGGTTTTTAAAATGAAAACACGAAAAAGTATGTGTGTGTATATATATATATACACACACACACACACACACACACATATACATACACACACACACACACACACACACACTTTAAAAATAATTTAACCAGCTCGGGTTAAATATTGCGTGATAACCATCCTATAAAATAAACCCCTTAGCCTGATGTGAAAAACCTAGTTTCTTAACTACTATATTTCTAGGACTATGAAAATCTTGTAATTATAGTAAAATAAAAAAGAAAACAATATTGGTGGCATTTTGAAACATGTCCAATTAAATTTAAAAATACAAGAAAAACCTTTAAAAACGAAGTCCATCTAAGCTGGGTTTTTAAAATCTTATTTTACTTATTCTTATGTATTTACTGTTTTAACGTCTACAAAACTGGTGTAAGGCCCAGTAGGAGGATGGCATGTAATTGCTCTTTCCAGCACATTTAAGGAATGTGGAAAATATGTTTGATATACTAGGGAGGGACTACTGATGGGAAGTTACCTGTCTCCCTTTCCTCCCTGCATTTTTGCAGAGGACAAACCTGATGTTTTTAAAACAATTGTCACCCTCTGCAAAACCATCACAGGAGAATTAAACATTTTTTTAGGCCACTCTTGTTTCGACCTTTCTCTTGAGTAATAGGACAGTGAGATAATACGCTCACCAGCATTGTTCACAGTGACGGCTCCATCACAGAGATTGAAGCTTATTATTATAGAAGGGAACTTCAAAGTGACAGGAGGAAAACGGGAGGAATTAAAAAAATAACGCTCCCCAAAACACACACACGTGCGGAAAAGTGATGGAGAAAGGGAGAAAAATCTAAAGAAGACATTTTAAAATGAAACAACTATGTTAAAATATATATACAATAAAGTCAGAATTAAAGACTCTGAAGAGACAGTTTTCCCTCTTTTGCTATTCAGGATACTCCAGGCACTGAAAGTCCCAAGCACTGACCAGCTCCTTCATGTCCTAGGTGTCCATTGATTGAAGAAAGCATTTGGAAATAACTCTTGGGAGGGGAAGTAGACACACTTGGTTCTGTCCAAATAATCTTAGACACTTGCTGTCCTAAAGAAGAAACCTAGAATGGGCTTTCCTTTCCTCCCAGCCTCCCACAAGATGTAAAAGTAGGGAGATGCCCTAGGAATTAACACCTCACCGGCAGTGCAGAATCGGACAAGACAGGCCGCCTCTTTCTATGCTCAATCCATTCCCTTTCACACTAAAAAACAAAAACAAAAACAGCTTTGTCATGGGGTGTTACTGCAACTTAAATCCTGAGCACAAAGAGGGCATAAAAAACTATTTAATGAAGGAATTTACATGAGAAAGCAAAGGCACCACCTGCACTTGCACAAAGCTACACACACAAGAGGCAAAGCCAGTGTAAGACTAACTATGTTGGGATCCCCAAAAGTCAATTAGGATGTCTGTCGTCCTTTCCTTTTCTCCCTCTTCATAAAGAGGGAACTATGTAGGCTTCCCAGTCAGAAGCAGACAGCAAGAAAAATTCAGCTTAGCAGGGACCCAGAATCAGCACAGGTTGTGTGATAACAGCCTGCCACCTGCTTTTCACAAGTTGTCTTTGCAAAGTGTAATGGTAATGGGGCACTTAATTTGGAACACGGCCTGCAGTGATCACAATGCACACAGCAGCACAATACACTAGGACTTGTTTGTACATAGCGCTCTTGATAAAGGGCATCACAGAATACTTTCCAGAGGGCATCCCACGCATGGATGAATAGGAAATACTAGCGCAAAGACATTATTCACCTGTAATCATAATATATTTTGTTAAAGAAAAACAAGGCACAAAGTAGGGCTGTGCATACAGACAGAGCGAGACTGAAAGAAACCAAGAGCGGGAACGGTGAGGGTTAATAGTGCACAAGCTCCTGTCCAGCTAACACAAGATCAAATAATGTTCAGTGAAAGTTTTAAGTCCTTAATATCCCCAAGTTTCTTTGCTAATTACATTCGCAATTATAAACATGACAAATATATTGTTATACAGTGTAATCCACCCCAGCAGGCATGTTTTTCCTGATGGCCAGTTGTTTCCAGCAGCAGGGCTCCCAAGCTCTACACTGGCCAACAAAATACACTGCTCTTCAGCTGGAAGGGTCACAAGGTGGGCACACTTAGTGCTCTGAAGAGTTTTAAAGACAGGAGATTCAGCAGGCACAGAAAAGCGATAAAAAGGCCTCTAATAGTTTCCTAACCATGAGTTGCCTACGTTTTCTCCAGATTCCTCCCCATTATTCAAAAATAATAATTAATAATAGACAGACTTTTTCAATTGTAGATCCTAAAGTGCTTTCCTGTCTTAATTTGGCAAATTCTGCATACATCACCTTACCTGCCACTGAAATACAGGCAACTCTAGGGAGCAGAAATACAATATGATTTTTCTCCATTTGCTGCTAAATACATGTAGTTGGTTAAAGTTGTTACCTCCATAGTTTAGGGGTTCAACCCAACAAGCATCCAGCAGATTCATGGATAACTTTATTACCTACATTGCCTTTATCATCATTTATGAGATGGCAGGATTGAAGGGAAGCTTCAAGGACATTGGCCTCATTGTGCCAGGCACTGTACAGTTGTAGAAAAAAAGCCCTCCATGTTCCCTGACTATAAGATTATTATGATTATTATTATTATTATTATTATTAGCAAGCATTTATATAGCGCAAGCAATGTACCTGGCGTTTTACAAAGTAATGGAATAGACAAGGCTTGCCCTAGGGCTTACAATCTGAGAGACAGGGGGGTGAGGGAGACGAAGGAAGGGGAACAGAGGGAGAGACAAGGAGTGTAACATTCATGAAGATGAAAACAGTTCTACAAAATAAAGTGAGCTAGAAAGATTTTGCAGTGTACAATATCTGCAGTAGAGTTATACCTACAATACTTTTCCTGTTCTCATTCCCCTACTTGTGCAGTGATACACACAGAATAAAATAAACAGATCTTGGGAGCAGGGATTGGTTTCCTACAGCGATCATGTGCTGTCTTTTCTATACCATTACTTCCTTCCCTAATTAAATGTGTTCTAAACATTTTCCGTCCTTAGAAGAGGTTGTCCTAGAACATCCATCACCCTGCTGAAGACCCACAGGATGATAAGGGTTTAAATGTACCCCCTTTCCCAATCTCTTTGGAGGGTCTGCATCCTCCCAACACACCAAGTATTTGAGAGGATCATTATCGATACATACGAAGTTTCTTATTGGGAAAAAATTTGATGATGGCAAGACATGTCAGGAAGCATGAAATTAAGAACAATGAGAATCGAGCGCAGGTAACACAGCAGTAAAGAGGCCGGGGGGTCAGCGCATTAGGGGCAGAGGGGAGAGAGCAACATTCTCTTTCAGAGGAAAGGATTGTGATATGAAATCTCTGTCACAGCAACTTTCTCTGATGCAATCCCTCCAAAGTCTTTTCCCTCTCGGGCTAAATGCAATATTTATTGATTGCTTCAAATCAATAGAATGAAAAGATTCATGTTTGGTTGTATTTTTAAAATAAATTGATCTTTCCATATTTCTCAATAACTGATATGATTAGAGGGGTTTTCTTTTTTTTCTTTTTTTAAAGTGACTCTGAAGAGATGGGGAAAGAAACGTTAATAAAATTTCTTTAAAATAATTTTCATTATTCCAGAAACAGTCAGGCGGAGCGTCTTGACAAGTTTGATATGGCAGGATGTTGTACTACCATAGGAAATCTGCTCAGGAAAGTCGTCTAGGTATTTTTCATTATAGACTCTTAAATTATTCTGACAATAAAACAAAAACAACAGAAACAACTCCTCATTCCAGACTTCCAGAGGTGTCAAGAACACACAGCTGCATTCAACCTTTCTGACTCTGATTTCTTCCTAGTCACAGAAAAGCAAGTGTTCTAGTAACCTCTTTAAAATCAAGTCACTTCACTAGTTAGTCTGTAAATAAGAACAAACAACAATAGCAGCAGGAAAAAAAATTCTAATTCTCTCTGAATTTGTTTTCTCATTGGCCCATAAGTCTAATACTGTATCAATCTATGTCTGGATCATTTAAAATTTGTTCCTGATTATTAAATTATTTTCATATTTATTGTGTCAATGATCCATTCATCTCTCTTTATCTCTGAGGAAATAAATTAAGAGAAATCTCGCATAACGCCTGCATATACCAATTTGGCTTTTTACTTACACGGTAATCTAGTCAATTTCTCTCTTTTGCACTGGTTATTGATCGGAAATGGCAATGGTTTTCTCCTATAGTCATAGCCACATCTCACTTGTAATTAAAATTAAACAGAAAAGGAGCCTCTTTTCTAATCTGGGACAGTAAGATTAATACTAAAGATCAAAATTGCTGGATTTCATTTTTTCTCTTTTATAGAAATACGTACAGCAGACTTAGTTTTATAAAGAAAAAATAAATACATTTTATATATACATACAGAAATACATTGTGTGTATGTAATACAAATTATATATTATACATACACACACAAACTCGCACACACTGCTGCAGACAGTGAATAATACAGTTTAACTAATGTATATCCACCCACCTTCCCAGACCTGAAAGAAACCACAGACTCAAACCATTTGCTTTGTTACTTTGCTATCTTACTTTTACAAAGAGTTCCTGCTTAGAGCAGCTTCACCGGTCCCAGAGCAGAAGCTTCACCTGTACTAGACAACAGAACTTTCTCAAACACAGAAGCTGGAAGAGGACATTCAAAGCAGCAACTGTGGTGCATCAAATTAAATAAAATAGATACGTGCCCCAACACAGAGGTTCAAGAACTAGGAACAAAGCTCACTGCAATATCCCACACTTTAGGAAACAATGCAAGGCAATGACTAGAACTTTCATCCTGATTCCCTGTAAAATTTCTCGGGTCAGAATACACAGAGAGAGGAAAAGAGAACTTTTATTACTTGAGGAGGGTGAAAACCAAAGTATAACAGTTTAATCAGGAACCAAATTCCTCTGCTCAGTTAGGGCCTGTCTGGGTTCATCCTGGAATTGAAAGTGGTGGGATTTAGAGCTTTCCTTTGACTCCAAAGTCGAGGAGGTCACTTTCCCCCTTTTATTGTTTCATTCTCTCTGCCTCTCAGTATGTAGTATATAAACCATAACTTCTAGACCTACAATAACCACTGGTTCCCTCTACTCTTTCTCCTATTTTAAAGCAGATTAGTAAATAAAATGCTGCTTTGGAGCTTTAAAATTTCATATCTTATTTAATTTTTTGTTTGCAAAAAAACCCCATTGATACAAAGAGAATTAAAGCAAGATATAAATTCATTACAATAGATTATTTAAATAACCAGTATTCTGAGTAGCAAGTCATTGTTTGTAAGACAATACACTTGCGCGCACACACACACACAAGCGCATACACATTTTTTAATCACACCTGCAGTAATATATGCCATAGTCCCCATGTGCAGACACAAATCTAGTGATTACTCATACAAGATAGATACATTTACATACATTTGACCAAATTCTGCTCTGACTTGCATATGCCTAACCTCACTGAGATATGATCTTTCTTACACCAGAGTTTAAAACAATGCAGAATCTACGCAATGATATATATACGCTCGTATATACACACTACGTTCAGGCTTCTTACACCATTTTCTCCTTGGGACTGTCTCTTCTCCAAGCTCCAAAAGCATGTTCCCCCTTTCACAGTGTTCATTTAACTCTGCTTTATTATTATTTTATTAATTTATTTAAAAATATTTGTTTAAATTCACTAAATGTAGCTTTCATCACAATTTCCCTTAAAAAATGAGAAGCCACGCTAAGTGGCACTTCTCTAGACAGAGATCACACCACGAGTTTAGCATCTCAAAGAAAGCCCCACAAACCGTGGGTCTCAGTGGCACATCCCCCTAGGGTCATCTTCATTTTTCTAATCGGCAGTCAAAGTTAAGAGTGAAACACTTCAATTGCATCTTTGTCAGACTTGCCAGGGAGACCATCACGTAATATAAGATAGTCACAAGAATCAAATAAGTGCTTTGCTTTGGTTTGCTTTTGTGCTGCTTGGATTTCTTTTCCAGATTCTACAAGTGGGATGGATAAACTGAAAAAGTTAACAAGAAAAAACACGGCATCCATCAAGCCACAAACCAACTATTTAAAAGAAGGTAATAGTTTGCTTTCACCATTTTGTTAAAAACACTAAAATGAGAAACAGTCCATATCCTATTTAATTTTAATTCTAACTGGGATAGCCATAAGCTAAGTGCTGGTGGGAAACACAAACGTCACAGAGGTCAGACTGGCAGCTTTTATCAAAAATAATAAATTGCTTTTTAATGGCATTTTTTGAAACAGGGCAGTAAAAGAAGGAATGAGGAACAACTCAAGGAAAAACAGATATTAAAAGGAGGTAGAGAGATGAAGGAGCTGTAAGAAGTAAAGAAGTAAAAGGGAATGGCTTTTCTTTGTTAACTTCTAAAATTCTATTGTAACTTAATACCAACTAGGCTATCAAAATAACAAATATCAGTCAAAGTGACTCTACGTCCAGTTTTGGGGTATGGTGACACCGACAGAGCCCTGAGAGGCAGCTTACAGACTAACATGCAAACACGCAAAAGGAGACTTGGCTCTGAAAGAGATTTATCAGAGAGGGGAAACGTACTTGAGAATGAATCGCACCGGTGGAGCGGACACAAATGGCAAGAGAATTTCATCCTGTCTCCCAACTTCCCTGAAAGGATCAAATCCAACTTTACTTACTGAAGCAATTTCACACAAAGCATCACTGAGCACTGTTCAGTATAACATAAAAGAAACAGAACACCAGCAAGTGCCAATGTATCTGTCATCAATTCCAGCTTGGGGAAGCCTGCTGACTAGCCCGCCACACTTTCTGTGCACTGACTGTCCTGATTGCAACCCTAGGAAGACTAGGTTCCTACAGGGGGATTTCAGGTGGTGCTTACAGCTTTCTTTTAAATAGCTGAAGACAGTTAAATATACGTGTTTTAATATATATTATTTTGAGTGGACAGCATATATATCCTGTACAAATGCACCCTTTAAATAATCTGAACAGAAATTTCAGGTAGCCCTGAGCAAAAAGCAGATCTTTGAAAGCAGAAAATGCATTGTGGATTTTCCATTTTAGCACTTTGTGTTCCCAAAACATAATGGGGGAAGTTACAAGAAGAAAATTAAACTGGCTCAAGCTAACTTCAAATCAAGCTGAGGAGAGGATTGTTTAGAAAGTCTCCTTTCACCTATACGGGCTCTCCGGACTGCATCTGTTCTGAATGGTGACTTGCATCCCTTCAACCCTCAAACAAGAGAAAATATTTACACCCTCAAATAACAGTCTCCACACCACATGCACATACTTTGTGCACAAGATGGAAAATTGGTGGTAGAATATTTCCACATAGAAAAAAAGTTAAAATAATTGCTTTCCCCCTTCCCAACTTAAAGTCAAACATCAACAGTACTCAGGGTCACACCTGGAGTCAGTGCAGTCCCACTATTTGCAGAATAGGAAAACCAAAAAGCAAACAAACAGGGCACCTACTGGTTGTGGTAGCTGAGAGGGTCCGAGATGCAAAGTTCGGAAATGTCCATCAGTCCAGTTTTAGCATTCCCAGTTGGCAGAGAAAAGCAACTAAATCATACTGAAGAGAGAGTGAAGGGAAATAAAGGGCACCAGACTCACAGAAGGGGGAAGGAAAGAAAGAAAGGGGGGCTGAGGGGGAAGAGGAGACAGTGGAAAGGAAGAGAAAGAGAGAGACATATGCACATCCACACACTCACACTAATCCTGTCACACTGAAGCAGGCAGAGGGAAGGGAGACAGCTGAGAAGACACAGGCACAAGAGATTTAGATCCCACTAACCCCACTGTAGCTTTAAGACTCAGAGACTGATGAATATGGCAATGCTGCTATTGGCTACCTCTCAGGGGTTGGACTTGAAGTGACAGAGCAGAACTGTGGGGGGAGGAATGGGTGAGAAGGAGGGAGGCAGGGGGTAAGCAAGTGAGACTTCAATAGACTAACATACCCACACATGGGCTAATAGCATCAGAGGAAGGGAGCGCAGCTCACGCAGCCAGAGGGCTTGTGATTTCACAGCCAGCCAGCTAGGCAAAGCCAGGGGAACAGCGAGTGACCTTCAGTCCTTCACACAGTCCCCTGTGCCCTCCAACAATGAGACTTCCACTGGCAACAGGACTGAGCGAGACAGAACCTCGTGGCTGGTGGGTTTGCTTTGTTTTTTGTTTGTTTCTCAACACACAGTCTACACATTACGTCCAATGGCTGGGATTGTTAAAGCATCTGTCAGAGGGACACTCTGGGGTCAGCTCCAAAACGCTGTGTTGCTATATATATGCATAATTCCTGATGATTTTAGGAAATTATTAAGGATCCTAAAAGCTTTCTCATTACAAAGCACAGAGGAAAGACTGTATCTGAACCTGGGAAAAGGACAGTGATGGCATCAGTACTTAGCAACCTGCCACCAGATCAGGGTGAGACACTGCTGACTAATGTTGTTTTTAAACATTAAAACTAGGCGGCACAGCTACGAAGCACCCATTCTGGTGGTGTGTGGGGAGCGATTCTAAAGGCGGCTCCCGCAGCAGCTGCCTTGCACTCCCCCTGCCACTGACAATGGGGGAGGGGGAAGCGTGCTGGGCTGGCCTTTGAGACTGACATGACCCAGCATAAGCTTGGGGGAACCTGGGCTCCCCAGCGCTCGCAGCCAGTCCCAGTGACTTGCAACGGCCGTGTCCCCCGCCCACAGTGCCTATAAGTGATGGACCAGTCCGCTGGCATGGCTGGCTGCCACCATTCATACAGGCAGGGGATGCGTGGCTGCCAGTTGCCATGCACCTTTTTGACTTGCCCCACAGGGAGCGCTTCAGATTTCTCAGCAGTGCTCCGTGAGTGACCATGAATGGGTGCTGCATGGCTCATGGGAGCGTGCATTCCCCCACACCACTTTCAGAT
This sequence comes from Sphenodon punctatus, assembly GCA_003113815.1. Classification (NCBI taxonomy): domain Eukaryota; kingdom Metazoa; phylum Chordata; class Lepidosauria; order Sphenodontia; family Sphenodontidae; genus Sphenodon; species Sphenodon punctatus. The sequence goes on from QEPC01003965.1 coordinate 697,432, forward strand.
GGACAGTCAGATGAGTGACTCCTAGTTGGGCATGCGTGGTAGCATCTTGTTTAAAAACACACTAAGAGATGCAGGATCAAACCCCAACATATGGAGTAACTCTATTCCGGGTAGGCATTTGCTAACTTCGACGGATACCCAAAGGGTTGGTTTCTCACTTCGGAAACATTTGTGTAGCTTGTCGCAACAATGAAATCTCGATGAAATTAACTGAAATATATATTTTATGTGTGTACGCGTGTAGTATGCAAGTCTGACAACCAGTGGCAACACCTGGTGAACAGAAACTCTTGATTTGACTAGTGCTTACCTTGTTTAGATTCCCATTAGTCACATACTATAGTGATGGACACCCTAGAAGTGTGGATAACAGTAGCATTAAATATTATTATTATAGGCATTTGTGTAGCGCCAGTTGTGTACCTGGCACTTTACAGAACAATAAGAATGATGCGGTCCCTGCCTGTGGCTTACAATCTAATAGACACGGAGGGGGGAGACAAGGAGAGGGGACATAGGGAGAGACAACGGATAAATAACATTCAAGCGGATGCAAGGTCTCAGGTGCACGTGCTTGGCTTGGTTGCAGTTAGGCAGGAGTCTGCGGAGAGGGCAGACAGTAAATATTGAAAGGAAAGTTCTAACAGGCATCGGGAAAGGCAGCGAGGAAGAGGTGGGTTTTGAGGAGGAATTTGAAGGTGCGGAGGGAGGGGGCAAGGAGGATGTGGCTAGGGAGGGAGTTCTAAGCATGGGGGGCAGCAAGGGAGAAGGGGCGAAGGCAGTTAGGGGAGCAGGGGAGATGAGGGAGAGCGAGGGAGGGGACAGAGGAGGAGCGGAGACTCGTGCAGGAATGTGTAAGGAGACTAGGGCTGAGAGGTAAGGAGGAGCCAGGTTGTGAAGGGATTTGTAAGTGAATACCAGAAGTTTGTGAAGGATGCGTTTGGGAAGGGGGAGCCAGTGAAGTGAGGAGAGGGGAGGCTGCACGTGGTCGAAGCGATGGGCTGAGTGAATGACCCTAGCAGCAGAGTTTTGGATGGAGATAAGGGGGGACAGGTGAGAGCTGGGGAGGCCAGTAAGGAGGAGGTTGCAGTAGTCAAGGCGAGAGATGACCATGGCGTGACCAAGGGTTTGGCTGAGGAGACGGAGAGAAAGGGGAGAATCCGAGCAATGTTGTGGAGGGTGAAGCAACAGGACTTGGCAACAGAGTCAATGTAAGGTTTAAAGGAAAGGTGAGTATCGAAGACGAAGCCCAAGCTACAGGCTTGGGGAACGGGGCGGATGGTGACCCCGTCAATAAGGATGGACAGGGAAGAGGGAGAGGAAGGGTAGGGAGGAAAGATAAGGAGCTCAGTCTTAGCCATGTTGAGCTTGAGCTGACGTTGTGACATCCAGGTGGAGATATCAGAGAGACAGTTGATGAGACGAGCTTGAACAGAAGGGGAAAGAGAGGGGGTGGAGAGAGAGTTGAGTGTTGTCAGCATAGAGGTGATATTGATATTGGCAGCCGTGGGAGGCAATGAGTTTGCCAAGAGACAGGGTGTAGATTGAGAAGAGGAGAGGGCCCAGGACAGAGCCTTGGGGAACTCCGACTGAGAGAGGTAGGGAGGAGGGGGAGGAGTTAGGAAGAGATACATTGAAGGAGCGGTCAGAAAGGTAGGAGGAGAACCGGTTGAGGACAGAGTCCCGGAATCCCAGGAAGTGAAGCGATTAAAGTAGGAGTGAGTGGTCGACAGTGTCAAAGGCAGCAGAGAGGTCGAGGAGGACAAGAATGGAGTAAAGGCGTGTAGATTTAGCGACAAGTAGATCATTGGTGATCTTGGCAAGGGCAGTTTCAGTGGAGTGAATACCCAATTCAGTCACAAAATGTACTAATGATTTAGTGTGACATGAGACATCTCCTACCTTCTGCGCTCATCCCTTATGCACACACATATATACTCCATTCTTTTTCCTCTGAGAAAAGCAGTCATGAAGTTTAGTTAATTAATTGATGTTCATAACAGACTTGAGATCCTGAGGTGAAAGGTGCTTATTTATAACTACTTATGTATATATCCATGGATACACACAAACGTTAGTTGATATGCACATCTACGTATGAACACCCACCCACATATGTACATATAAGCCTCACACAGTCTCATGCATGCATTCCATTGAACACGTATGCGTTCACACAGAGTAGCTGCTACTACACAAACATTATCTTGGGATAAATTGTTTGTGTAGACAAATGTTCTGATATAATTCCTGCTTCCTGGTTTTATCTCAGAATTATAAAACCTGATTTCCAGGTTTTATTTATTCCGGGATAAAATAATACTGGGATAGTACTCATGTAGACACTTATCCCAGGATGAAGCCCCCCCCTATAGAGAATTGCAGGTAGAATGTACCTGCCCTCTACCCAACGTCTCTATGTATTCTGCAGTCTCAGGAGGCCACACAGGTCAGATTACACACTCCCTGCAGGCTCCGGCTCTTCTCAGTGGAGTCCGAGAGCAGGGCACAAAGTGGGAAGCTGGCAATTACTAAACGCCTGGTCTCTGCCCGTGGGGGGGCACATGGCCTGCAAAGAGAGCACTGTGGTTTACATTTAAGGGGAACCAAATCAGTAACAAGATGCTTTCAGGAGGATGCCAAAAGCAATAGTCATGGTTTACCTCAGCTTAGGCTCCGCTTAAACAAACAGCCAGAAGCCTCAGCTTCCCGGGGCACCCCTCTGAGCCAACTCTGCACCATATGCTCGGGGGGTGGGGGGGTGGAGGGAGGGAGGACACTGCACCCTGGGATTGATTCAGTCCTCCTTGTGACTGTTATACTGGGGATAAGCATCTACACTGCCATCCCAGGATAGTGCTTTATCCCTGAAAATTAATGATCGTGGAGACACTTATCCCTGGATAACAATCCCAGGATGTCATCCCGGAATTACGGCTAATCCCAGAATAATTGTGTTTGTGTAGAAACAGCCACAGAGTCAAATGGACACATATATACATGTATCCATAGGCAGGTATATATACACCTAGCCACCTATAGCTTTCCAGGTACAATTCAAGTGCTGTTTTTGACCTTTAAAGTCCTAAAAGGTCTGGGCCCCACATATCTGAAAGACTGCCTTTCCTATATGAATGAAAGGAACCTCTCAAAAGTGACCTTGCAAACTTGTCCTGCAGTCACCTCCACACCACCCTGTAATCAACTGCGTCAAAGGCCACTAAAAGGTCTAACAGGATCTACAGGGTACAATTTCCCTTATCAATCTCCAGGTGAAGATCATCGACCAGGGCCACAAGCACAGTCCTAGTTTCATACCAAGCAAAAAAGCCAGACTGACATGGGTCCAGGAATCTGATAGTATTAAGATGCACCTGAAGTAGCTGGGTAGCCATACACCAACCAATTCCCATCTCATTGAAACATATATTGCACGGGTCACCCCGAAAGAAATGTTTCTTTATTTTTTCACAATGTAATTATGAAACACCATTTCGATCTGTCTAAGCACAGTTTCCTCTAATAGAGGGAAAACACAAACTTTAAAAGGGTGTAAACAAACAAGACAATAGCCCGCTGCAGTCCGGGTTCAGTCTGTGCACCCCTCACTCACATGTTTAGCGTGGCCAGTCTAATAAATGGGCAGCTGCATCTATTTCATGTGCTTGTGGGCAGTCTCCACTTCTGACACCAGAGAAAATGAGAGCAGACAGAGAGGCAGGAAGCAGTCGTTCCTTGGAACGCTCCAGGGCTCTTCGCCCACGATTCTATGGTGCTGGCAAACCTGTATGCACGGAGGCACTGCACGGAGTCTAACTGATGGAATATGGACACACTGACATACCTTGGCCCCCATTCGCCCGCATGGAGGGCTCCACATGCTCCCAAAACCCCACTGTGAGTGGGGGCTGTGTGTCCAGTGGGTGATGGCCACATGGACAGTGGGGGGCAAAAACCTAATAAACGAGCAGGTGTACATCCATCTGGTGTGGGCTACTGTCTCATTTGTTAACGCCCAGAGAGGTGGTAGGATGTGTCAATGTTTTCCATTACTTTCCCACTGGCCATTCTTCACAAAATAAAGAGACATTCCTTTTGTTGTATCCTTTGTACATACATACATACACCCCCTCATACAAGGAATTTGGGTTCGTTCTGATGTCACACCAATGTACCCTAATGAAGATCACAGATGTATATTGGTGCAAGCCCTGTGTGAAATCAGAATCAGACCCCCAGGCTAAACATGTTTTGGAGTTATAAACACTGTAATGCTCATCCACACGTTATTTTCTGGATTTTCATAAATTTAATTTTTAATATTTGTATCTATCCTGCTTTCTACTATGTCTTTTGGTGTTTTTCTATCTAAATTAATGAAGATCAATAATCAAGAGAAATACAGATCTTTTCAAGGAAAAAAACTGAATCCAAGCACAAGAGAACCCACTCTACTGTGCCTGGCAAAGAAAATCTTGATTGGAGCTAACAGGTAATTGGCTAAAGGGGTCTGGCACTTCTACAAGCTGATGGTTTCAGTTCTTGTAGGATACTTAAATTAAGAAAGGATAAAATAGTGGGCCATCTCTTCAATAGGGGTGGGGGGGTGGGGGAGAGGATCAGCATAGCTCTATCAAGTCTATGTGAAGTTATAGTATATAGATTTATACCTGCTGAACATCTGACCCAATAAAAAACATGATCATGGCATTATAGTTTTTTAAATGGTGTATCTTACCAGAAGAACTGTGTTTGATTAATGATTATGATTAACTCACCTTAATCTATAACAAACTACAAAAAGTTAAAGAACAAATACAAGAAATGGCATGGGGTACATTGTAGCAGGTCTTACACAAAAAGAAATTGCAAAGGCGGCTTGCACTCTCTAAAAATCATGAAAATTCTACTCATAAAATCAAGATGATTATCCCATCCCTGTGATATTTGTAGGGAAGGTTGCTTGGGTGAGAGGTAGAAGCTGTCCAAATTTCAGACAGATCAGGTGAGAAACAGCTGAATGATAGAAATTTGAAAATTGGAGGCAGAACTTTTTTTCCTGGTTTTTGCAACCAGTTTCTCACACAGAAAACAAAGATTACTTACTGTAACTTAGTTCGTCGAGATGACTCCATGCATTCTCACCTTTGGGATCACGTGACTGGCATCGGATTGCTTGTCTCACTGATAGCAGTCCCCGACTGAATCTTCAAGCTAGAGTGTTCTGGAAGATTCCTACCCCTCCCCTCCCCACCCCCTCCCTTAGGAGAGAGAACGTATAAAAGGAGGGGGAGAAGTCTCGCCACCAGTTCCTTAAGACGCAGCTGGCATTAAGTATGTTATCCAGCTGAGGGGATGGTGGGTGGGTGGTGAGAATGCACGGAGCCATCTCGAAGAACTAAGTTATGGTAAGTAACCATTATTTCTTCTTCTTCTAGTGGCTCCGTGATTCTCACCTATGGGAGAATACGAGCAGTTACCTGTGTAAAGGCAGAGGGAGCTGGATCGTGGTAAGACTGCAGACAGCACAGCTTGTCTGAAGGATGTTTCTCGTCGCGCTGCCAGGCCCAGAGCATAGTGGTGTGCGAAGGTATCGAACAATGACCGGGTCGCGCGTGGCAGATATCCTCAATTGGGATATGAGAGAAAGCAGCTGTCATAGTTGCCATGGAAGTCCTGGTGGAGGGTCTTTACCCACTAGTTGGTAGCAGGAGGTGATACAAGCCAGGATGATCTTAGAGAGGCATTGTGACAATAATTCTGACCCAGGGGTATTACCCCCAATTGTTATGAAGAGTGCATCAGTTTACATTGCTGTTTAGTCCTATCAAGATAAAAGGCAAATGCCCTTCGAACATCCAGGGTGTGAAGAGCTGCTTCCAAAGCAGACAAGCGCAGACAAGAAAAGAACACAGGTAAAGAGAATACCTGATTAATGTGAAAAGCAGAAGTAATTTTTGGACAAAAGGCTGGGTCTGTTCTAAGCTGCGCCTTATCCTTGAAGAGGAGAAGGGGAAGGGGGCAATGCCCTGAGTGATGTTAATGCCGAGACTCGTCTTGCAAACATTATTGCCACCAGGAAGAGAACCTTGTATGTGAGGTATTGCAAGGATGTGTTTGCTAGTGGCTCAAACAGAGGTTTCATGAGTCGAGACAGAACACGGGTCAGGTCCCAAAGCAGGGTTGGAGTGGCAACCAGAGAGTAGAGGTTGGTCAAGCCTTTTAAACATTGTCTTATAGTGGGTTCTGCAAATAAAGATAAACTGTGGGAGCTGTGTAGATTAGCTGAAATAGCAGCAAGATAGACCTTTACAGTGGAGATGGAGAGTCCAGACTCCTCTAAGTGGAAAAGAAAATCTAAGATGGTTTGGTGTGACAAAACCTGTTCATTGAGGTAGTGGTCCTTGCACCAAGTAGTGAATCTGTTCCACTTTATAGTGCAGGTTCTCTTGGTAAATGGTTTTTGGGAGTTCAGTATAATGTTTCTCATATGGTTAGGAAGAGTTTGGTCTGGTTGTTTTACTCTATACATCAAGCTGTGAGGTGTAGGGAACGGCGGTCTGGGTGAAGGAGAGTGCCTTGATGCTGTGTGATAAGGTCGGTGTGAAGGGGAAGAGGTCGCCTCTGCCTGGCCATTGTGTGGAGAAGTGAGTAGCCTGCCTGGGCTACTCGGATGAGCTTGGCCAGATCTCTCTGCACCTTGGCGCAGAGTTTTTGGTATTAGTGGGAATGGGGGAAAGGCATACACAAACATCCCTGTCCATGGGATCCAACATCAAGCCCGGTGCTATACCTCCTCTGCTGCAAAATACAGGAAGCTTGCTGTTGGTGTTTGTGGCAAATAAGTCTATCTGGGGAATTCCCCAGACACGAAAGAGTTGGTTCACCACTCTGGTTGTGAGGGATCATTTGTGTCTGTGGTGAGGATATCAGCTCAGGTGGTGTGCTAGGACATTCTGGTCCCCAGGAAGATGACTCGCCGATGAAGTGACTTGGGCAGCCATGCATCAGTACCATGTTTGTAGGGCCTCGTTGGTCAACTGTTTGGATCTTGTTTCGCCCTGTCTGTTGAGATAATAGACTGCAGTCAAATTGTCCAAAATGATCAGGACATTTCCCTGTATGAGGTTTTTGAAGGTCTGTAGGGCTAAATGGATAGTCCTCAGCTCCAGTATGTTGATATGCAAGGTGTGTTCTACTGGCGACCACAGTCCCAGAGTCGTGAGACCACTGCAATGAGCCCCCCAGGGACGCATTGGTGGTGATGGATATTGTGGGGTCTTGACAGTAAAACGGGACACCAATAAGGACGTTTTCTGGAGCTGTCCACCAGGATAGAGAGTGGAGCACTCTGGGAGGGATAGTAAGATTGTGGTTCATGTTGTCTACCAGGTAGGTAGTGATCCCTCAACCAATACTGCAAGGGGCACAATCTCAGCCTCGCATAGGGTGTCACCAATGTTGTTGATGCCAGAAGCCTGAGTAGTCGGAGAAAGAAGCGGATTGGCCTTCTTGGATTTCGGCTCAACTGGTAAATCATGTGTGTGATGTCCTGAAATTGCTCCCATGGTAGGAAGGCTCTCGCCTTGGTAGTATCTATGACTGACCCTATAAAGTCGATGAACTGTACAGGTTTTAGTTTTGACTTTTTGTAATTTATGAGAAAACCTAATTCTTCAAGGGAGTGTGATAACAATGTCCACATGATTGCGCAGAACGTCTGCCAAAGAGGCTATGATGAGCCAGTTGTCTAAATATGAATAGACTAACTCCTCTTTGTCAAAGATTTGCCACTACAGGGGTCATACATTTCATGAATATCCCCCGGGCGCTGTAGAAAGCCCCAAAGGGAGAACGGTATATTGGTAGCAGCAGCCTCCTGTAAGGAAACAAAAATACCTTCTGTGAGATGCTCTAATACTAATGTGAAAATAAGCATCCTTGAGGTCAAGTGTGATGAGCCAACAGTGTTGTTGCAGGGTGGGGAGGATAGTCGCTAGGGAAGTCATACAAAATTTAAATCTTCGCACATACCAGTTAAGGTGTCAGATCAAGGCTGGGTCTCATCCCCCAATTGTTCTTATCTACAAGGAAATATTTTGAATAGAAACCCCATATCATACTTCGGGAAAATAATTCCTCAATGGATCCCTTCTGTAGAAGTTGACTAACTTCCTCCCGTAGGGCTGTCTTACAATTGGAGTACGTTAAGAGGGACAGGGGTGGAGAGGGAAGGAGAAAAGTAAAGGACTAAAACTGGCTGCAATATCCCTTTCTGACAATTTCTAGTACCCATCTGTCCAAGGTAATGGTGGTCGAGACAGGGTAGAAGGATGACAACCTGTCTTTAAAGGGATAGTTGCCTCGTGAAACACACTTGACCTCCTTCCAATCAAACTCACGACCAAAGCCCCAAACTCTGAGTCGAGTGAGATTGCGTCTGCTTTGGCCGCTGTTTAGGGTAGCGCCTGCAGTTTGGTTGATATTGATGTTGTGGTTGCTGCTGTGGAATATACCTTCTAGTATGGAATGACGGGCATTGGTATCTGTAGTATGTCAGGATAGCAGAAAGCCTAGATGGTCGTCTAGGCATTTGGCGGTTAACCCCCTGTGCTCTGGCTGTCTGACATGTTTCTTTTATTTTCTGCAGGGTGTCATCTGTCTGTTTGGAGAATAACCCTTCCCCATCAAAAGGGAGATCTTTCAGCAAAGCTTTGTTGTCTAAGGTGTGCTTGGTGGATCGTAGCCAAGCATGCCAGCATGTAGTTACAGCTGCTGCGATCCCTCTCACTATGCACTCAGCTATATGCATGGCGGATGTCAATTGAAACTTTGCAAGCTGTGAACCCTCAGCTTGTAGGGATTGTAGTTCCGCTTGACCTTTAGCTGCTGCCATTTGGCCCATAGCGTATGTTGATAAGCAGCCATGGCAGCCGCATAGTTTGCTGCCCTCAAGGAAAGTGTGGTTGCTGAAAAGGATTTGCATCCTAGTATGTCCAGGCGACCCTCCTTATCTGAAGGAATAGTCTTCACCGATCCTGTCTGTGGCTTTGAAGTAGCTGCAGCTACCACCATCGAATTCGGGGCTGGGTGAACATACTTGTGACGTGAGTTACATGGTAGAGGGCGTCAGCGAGCTTTGCTGATGGGAGGTAGTGATGACGGGTTTATCCAGACAGTTTTACAGGGTTCTAAAAGTTCCTCAAAGAGAGGCAGGACAATCTGACCAGTATCCCCCCCAGCCGAGATACTGAATGGTGTCTTGCAGAGTAGCTTGGCTGGTATCCATGGTAGGGCTGAGGTCAATTTCTTTAGCATGTTCTGAAAGTTTTTTACATTCTCAGTCACTAACATTGCTGCAGAGTCAGAGATATTATCACTAGGAGCAGGGAGAGCTGCATCATCCTGTTGAACAGGAGGAGAAGACTGACTATCATTAGCCCTCATCATTGTTACTGCATCAGTTTCCTGCTGTTGGAGAAGTCTCTGCAGGAGGGGAGCCTGTGGTGATTGTGCCTGATTCTGCACAGTCAGCTGAGAAGGAGCTTGTGGAACTGAAGCTGGAGCTTGTGGGATAACAGGCATGAGTTTTATTTTTATTTATTTATTTTATAAAATATTTTTATCCCACCTCTCCTTTCCGCAGGGCAACTCGGGGCGGCGAACAACAAATTAAAACAATAAAACAATAAAAGCAATTTAAAAGTTTAAAATCCCATATGTGGGAGTTGCATAGAAGAACCTTGTGAAGCAGATGGTTGTGGTGCCATCCACTTCAGTTTATTCTTTTTTGCTTTGGAAGCTTACGCATGAAGGAGAGGCTTGTGCCCCCTGCGATGTTTCCTGATGGGAGAGTATGCAGTCCTCTCTTGTGAGGAAGAACTGCTATCAGAGAAACTGTCACGCTCCCTTTCTTCACTCAAATAAATGTCCTGCCTGGACTCCCTGGAGCCAGAGTGGTAGGAAGCTGGGCTTCTGTAATGACCACAAAGTCCTGTGTCATAAAGGGGAAATGTGGGTTGGGCCAGTGCCACCCATAAGAGGTGTAATGTTGATTTGGCTCCTGCCTGAAGTGGTTGTTTGGTGCTGGCATGTAGTGCCGGGTAGTTGCAGAGAGGCCACAGAATGGGTTCCAGCATGAAGGTGGCCAGGGCAGAGGACACTCCATACTGAAGAACGGAGCAGGCTGATTACACTTCGCAAAAGAGTAATCATTCACGCGGCATCCCATCCAAGCAGTGCCGGTGGTGTTGGCTGGTTCTCACTCCTTATATATATAATCATCCTTGTGGCTCCGGTGGTGCCAGAGGTTTCTTCGGAAAAGTGTCCCAGGGAGAAATCAGCGCGATGGGTCACAGGTGCCAGCCGCACCGGGGAACTCCAACTCTACTGGAGTTAGCCTGGGCGGACCCATTGCACACCAGTCTGTGGGAGTCGGTGCCGCAGGTCAAGTCATGGCCGGAATATTGGCGGGCAACTCTTCAGAGGATGTGGAAGATACTCTACGCCGCTTGGTCTTTGTGGTGCATTTTCTTGGACTGCTTGGCTAGGATGTCTGGCTGCTATCAGTGCCAGAGAGTGGGATCACCAGTTCTTCATGGTAATCTGACAGGATTTGTGCAGGGGGGATGGGCTCTGGGCAGCTGATCTCAATCAACTGGCCCAATACGGCAAGCGATGTGGAAGGCTGAGGCTTGTCATTAAAATCCCCTATGGGTTGGGGAATAAAGATTTATTTATTTATTTAACTATTTTTCTACCCCGCCCCCTCCTGCTCACAGAGCAGCTCAGGGCAGCTTACAAAATGCATAAACAATAAAAACACACATAAAATATCATTAAAAACATTTAAAAGAATAAAAAGAACTAAAAGGGCAGAATTCCCCCTCCCCTCCCCACCCCACCCCACCTGTCTCCCTCTCCAAAGGCCCGGTGAAACAGCCAGGTCTTACACTGTCTACAGAAAGAGGGGAGGTCTGGGGCCAGGCAAGCCTCCGTCAGCAGGGAGTTCCACAGCCTGGGAGCATCCACCGAGAACGCCCTTCCCATCACCGCCAAGTCAGGCATCCCCGGCCGACCACAGGGGCCTCAATGCAATCCGGGGCCTGAGGCAGTCCCGCAGGTAAGCCGGGCCCAGGCCATTTAGGGCTTTATAGGTCATTACCAGCACCTTGATTTGGGCCCGGAAGATAATAGGCAGCCCGGAAGATGCCCTGCGCAGGCTGAGCCTGACTAGCTGAAGTGCCCTGCACAGGCTCAGGCCGATTTTTGGCCTCCATCGTTCTTGTCCCTGAGAGTTCCTGCCGTTTATCTCTTGCCTGTCTCTTAGGTGATGGGTGAGCTTCTGATGTGGAGGGCCGTTCCTCTGTGGGCTCAAGGGCCCTTTCAGTGAGAAGTTCTTGCAGCCAGCATTTCCTCTCTTTAATAGTTCTGGTTTTAAGAGCTGCGCAAGCAGCACAGGCCTTCTTAGTGTGGCCTTCCCCTAAGCACAGCAAGCACATGTCATGATTGTTAGAGACTGGAAAAAGTGTAGTGTAGGAGATACAGCATTTGAAGGCCTGTCTCCTAGGGGAGGCCAACGCCCCCGGGGGGCAAGTAAACCTATCTAAGACCTAACTAACTAAACTGTAAACATTGGGTGAAAACAGACATGACGCTAACCACCCTTTAACCACCCTTGGTGGTTATTTATGCATGTTGTAGGGCTGTATTGGTGCCATATGCAGCCCTGAAACATGCATAAATGACCACCAAGGGTGGTTAAAGGGTGGTTAGCGTCATGTCTGTTTTCACCCATTAACTATGAAAATAAGACCAAGAAAACACTAACTATATACCGAATTTAATTAAGGAGACTGCTAGAAAGAGAGTAAATAAAATAAATAAATAAATAAATAAAAATAAAATAAAATAAAATAAAAACTGTTCCTTATGCCAGCACGGTAAAAGGAACTGGTGGCGATGCTCTTCCCCCTCCTTTTATACCCTCTCTCTCCCAAGGGAGGGGAGGGGTGAGGGAAGGTAGGAGCAGGAATCTTCCAGAACACTCTAGCTGGAAGATTTAGTCAGGGGCTGCTATTAGTGAGACAAGCAATCTGATGCCAATCACGTGGTCACATGATCCCATAGGTGAGAATTACAGAGCCACTCGAAGAAGAAAGCATGTTTAAAAGTTATTTATCAGTGCAGAGATCTCAGAAAATTCAAGTGTGCATTGTAATGGGTTTTCTGGGTTTGAATTTTTAAAATCTGTCATGTAGTTTTAAAGTTATGATGTTTTGAATTTTCCATGTTATCGTATGGAGAGAACGTTATGTTTCTTATGCACGTGGGAACTGCTTGCACAGGAGCAAGAAACACCATAAGCCGAAATACATGTGCAATGTTCACGCTTGGCCATTAGATGGCACACACATCAGCACAGTCCCAGATCAGCTGCTACAGGCTGATCTAATGGGGAAGTGGCTGCTGTTGGGATCAGCTAGGGTATGGCAGGAGTCAGATACCAGGCTTAGTTGCCATTTTCTGCCTCTGCCTAGAAGAAAGTGCCGGCCAGCAGTTGAGGAAATCGATAAACTTTAGGACAGGCAGAGGTGCCAGGTTAGCAGCAGCTCCTCTTTCCTGAGGGGTGGGTGGAGCTACATCTCTGCTTCCTCAGTAGCAGAAATAGCAGGAGGAGGCAGCGAGCAAGTAGTTGGGCTGCACAGAGACCTTTTCACATCCTCTCCTGAGACCCAGCAGCAGGAGCCAGGAAAGCTCAGGATGGCGCTGGCAGGCAGCACAACCCTCCCATCCCTCAGGCAAGAGGGGATGCTGCTCCTGCTGCTACTGGAGGCCCAGAGGTAGTGTGAGCCAGGGCCGCTAGTCCCTCGATTCCTGTCATGCATGAGTATTGCATGCATAATGTTCATGGGTTTCGCAGGGGGTGCGTGCACAAGGCGTGCAGATTGAGTGTGCAGTGTAGGGAGAGCAGCAAATTTTGTTTTTCCTTGGGCAGCAAAAATACTTATGCCGGTTCTGGCTGGAGAGAGTGAGAGGATGCTACTGGGTCTGATAGAAGGAGTTCTGGGGGGAGAGGGAGCAGGTGATGGATTAATTATAAGGGGGATGCCCTGGGGGGTCTGTGGCAATTGGTTTGGCATAGGTGGAGGGCACTGGGAGAGACAGTTTGAGGTGGGAGTGTCTGGGTGTTCTCAGGATGAAGAGGGTTCAGATCATGGATCTGTGACATGGGTTCATCCCGTTTTCATATACATGTCCCCATCTCTGCTTCCTTACTCTCCAAGGGAGCAGGTTGGGAAGGGGGGACACCGGCAGGGCAACACCTGTCCTCTTTGTTTAGAGTGTGGTTTCTGTCTCCTGATGTACTCCTCTAATTTCTGGTCACACTCTATATTTGATGAGTCTGCCTAAGTTCTGGACATTTTATTATGGCGTGGTAGTCTGCTGTCATGTTCAATTACATGCTGGGTTGGTTGGCGGGGAGGTTATCTTTAGTAGCAGTAACTGCACAGTATGTAGTTGCTGATCTTGTTGTAATGTGTCCCCTGCATAATTCCAGCTCCTTTTTTTCCTGCAATAGACCCCTCCGGCCCACAATCTGAATGAGTGTATTAATCGATCACAGCAACTGAGGGCAAGATAAAGGAAGTTGACTTCAGTAACTGCTACTGAGCATACTCAATTCATCTGCACATGTTCAGTAGAATAGTACTCATTTTTCATGCGTAAGAGTTGATCACACTACACCAGTGTGCCTCCTCCCTGAGGAAGAGATGTGCACTGGGATGGAGCCTTCCCCACATCCCCAACAGGACTAGCAGCCCCCACACCCTCCCGGAGCAGTGACTGCAGAGACGGGGTCCTAGGCCAAGGAAAACAGCCCATGGGCCTGGGTTCTCTGGGAGGGGAGTGAGAACTTGTGGATTAGAGTAAGGGTGGGGGGCTGGGAGCCAGGACTCCTGGGTTCTCTCAGAGAGGATTGGGGCTAGAGGTTTAGAGCANAGAGCCAGGACTCTTGGGTTCTTTGGGAGGGGAGTGAGAGCTAGCAGGTTAGAGCAGGGGGAGCTGGTATTGTAGGAGGGGGAATTAAGCGTCTTTCCCTTGCAAAAAACAGGGAAATTCTAGGATCAAAAAACCTTTGGTTTATTAGAGCAGTAAAGGCTCTTACAAATTCAGTCCAAAAAGCATGGAAATTTTAAGTTAAGGCTCCTGCATGCCCATGTAAGAATTAAAGACGTCGGACAGTCTCACATACGTCTCACACTGTGCTCGCTTACAACTTAGACTCCATGCACCCACAGTTTGTCTTGGTCTTTCAGCCCCAACCCTCTTCCTTTACAGCTTGGGGGCAAAACTGAAGGTGGAGACAGCAACCCCCGGAGTCCCTGCTTTCACTATATGCTTTCATTTTAATTGGGAAGAACAGGACAGCTGAGTACTGGGTGGCTATATATTGGGGGAGGCGGGGGGACAAAGTTGATGGATGTGGGATGTATACAGAGACAAAACTGGGGGCAGTGGGGGAAGTGTCTGTTTCATGAGGGGGCAGCCAGGTGCTGGGGGAATGTTTATGTGGGACAAGACTGAGAAATGGGTGATGTGTATGCCTCCTATATATATTTTATTAAGGCACTGGCTTTCACCTTGGCCCAAATACTAATAAAAAAATATCATGAATAAGGTAAAATAAACTGTGATGTGTATGCATGGACAAGGCTGAAGGGCAGCCTGAGGTTGAGGGAAGGGTATGTATCTGCAATGAGCAGGCAGGTGTATATTGGGGGACAAGCCTGATAGACGAGTGATGTGTATCCACGGATAAGGCTTGGGGGCAGCTAGGAGTGGGGAGCAGTGTTTGCACGGGGAGGGGGTACCCAGGTGCTGGGGGAAGTATATATGTGGGGAGAAGGCTGAGAGATGGGTGATCTATGTTCAGGGACAAGGTTTGTGAGACAGCAAGGGGTGGGGGCAAAGTGTATGTGTTTTTTGTATGTGCTTTTAATTGGGATGGGAACAACAGGATATCCAAGTACTGGAGGGTTGTATATGAGGAGGGGGGGGAAAGGTAGATGGGTAGCTTGATCCTCTTATGAGAGCTGTACCTGAGGGGAAAGCAGATAGCAACCAATCTTCAAACAGGAGCCACAGCCCACAGACAATACAGTACAGAACTCCAATGGATGATATACTAGGACAAATATTTGCTTGCCCTTAATCACCCATGTGGTAAGCAGATGCACTTGAGCAGCTGTCTGAAAGGGGAGTTATAAATCAAGTAGAGACAGGGATCATGTCCATAATACAGTGGTTATAGTATAGACAGGGATCAAGTCCATAGTATTGGGGCAGGGAGGAGCTGCTCTGCCCAGCTTCTGTGTTGACCCCAACCTGCAGAGGAAGAGGAATGGGGCTGAAAGACCAAGGCAAAGTGTGGGTGCATGAAGCCTAAGTTGTAAGCGAGCACAATATGTGAGACTGTACAAGGTCTCACATATTGTATTGTGCAAGGACTGTACAAGAGGAGCCTTAACTCCTCTATTAAACTGAAGTTTTTTTGATCCTAGAATAAGTCTTACTTTAGCTAGTAAAGACTGATGTGCTGAAGTTTTTATGCTTGAATGCTGTAGTTTACTAAGATTTCAGCACACACATAATGCAACCAAGAAAACTTACCATGTTTGGAATAATGTGAATTTTCAGATACAGTAAATGGAATTTTGTTAATCAGAGTGCGAAGGATGAAAGCCTCATTCCCTCCTTCACCAGTTTCTCCTAACAGGAAAACTTGATGAAATTAAAAGATAGAAATTTGAAAACAAACTAAAGGGAATTCTGTTGTACACAACAGAGATATCTTGTTAACTGGTGGAATTCACTGCTTCAGGAGACCACCAAGACAGAGAATGGTTAGGTTTTAAACAAGACTTTCTGACAAGGAATAGTATTTGCAGCCATATGAACCAAAACAACGACAGATGAGTAGCCAAACCTCTTGTTTCATTCGTAGTGTCAGGAGACAGCTTGTGTATTTACCCTCCCATGTGCAGGATCACCAGGTGTGTTATGCATGACTTTTGTAGTATCAGGCCAGTAACTGAGGGAAAGAGACAGGATACTGACTCTGGCATGTTTTTAGTGTTGCATATAAAGGCACTGGATTAAAATACAATATGCACTGCACACCATCACAGGATTAAATATCCCTGCTGCTACATAAATGAAGAAGTGAAGCGGAGGCCTTTTTCTTTTTTTCTAAATGCCTGAATGATGTTTAAATGTTCTATTCCAAGGACTTTAGTTTTATTAGACTAAGTGACTGATGGAGAGTTAACCATTTTATCTGATGGATGTTGCTGCAACAGAGCAATAGTTGCACACAATGCTACCACTGCTGATAGGAGAATTGCAAAAGACTTGAAGATTCAGACTGGAAACATTAGACTATTTATTCAAACCTCTGTATCCTAACCACCTACTGCCATTCAGTTCCAGAATCTTTGTAATCACCTTCCACACAACAGGAAAGAGTTGCCTCTTCTCCACACATGCAACCCACTCCCATGATGTCTGAGGGGAAATACTTCACTTGCACAGATGCTTTTACCTTTAAACAAAAACCTGCAGCAAATACTGCATTTGACAAATCTGCCCACTTTGAATCAGTTAAAAATTAAAGCGGGTACAAAACACTAGTTGCTTTCCGCTTTGTCTACACTTTGGGATATTGAGTTCAATCAGTGTGTCATTTTGTTTACCTCATTTTGGTACTTTGCTTATTTGGGCCAACTAGAATTTTGATTTCAGTACTTTGTTTCAGCACTATTATGAACCATGATGTTGCACAATAGCACTACTGCATTAACATCAAATGCAAATTACCGTATGCTAATACCACTACTGTTCAGGTGTATGGAATGCCATTGCGCTAGCTAGACCCAAACAAAGTAAACAAAGTACCAAAAATAAAAATACCAAATAACCAGAATAAACAAAACACTGAAATGAAATACCAAAATGACCAAGCAGAAATAATAGAACGAACCAACATAAAACTATCACTAGACTGGCAATTGTTTATTTGGACGTTCGTTCACTTGAACGGATATGCAAATAACCTTTGTGAATACACAGTTGCATTTTCATTTCAGCTCTAGTTTACCTTTCAAAACAGCAGTTCAGTGGGGCCCAAAAGAAGAATTACCGGGGAGAATAGGAAATGCAGCCAGTCTTCATAGTGGAGACCTGACCAGACTGTATTGAGAGAGAACTAGAACACTTTCTCAAGGAACTTAAGGTCAGAGCAGGGAGTAAGTTCTTCAGCAACCTTTGATGAAGCAGAGGCAGTAGGCTTCCCCATCACTCGTTCAAGGTGTTCCCCAATGTTGCATGGGTAGAGCAGGCTACTTGACCACCATCAAAGTGATCGGTGAGAAGAGGGTTGTGAAAGGAGGGCACTGGGACCATGCTAGGACATGTTCTATAGCAAGGAGCTTAGAAAAGTACTTACTGAACCTAAGTATTCTCAGTTATCATGCCACCTTAACCGGTCCTTTTGCTTTGGAGTTGACTTCTGCTCCAGGGTGACAAAAGCTTCAGGTTAACTCTTAATTTAGCCAAAGCAAATGCTCCCACGAGAGATTACTGTTCATACTGTTCATCTGCTACATTTCAAATAGTTTGGTAAGCAAGCCTGTTCTGCATTATGTCAGCCCACGACAGGCCAGCTTGGTAAAGTTCCTGGGTACTGAATATTTAGGCAGCTGCTGGTTGTTCAATAGCTGAAGTTTTAATTTAGGATTTAAACTTTTATCAGGTCTACTGGAGTAATCCAGAAAGCTACCTGATTGGCTGGCACAGGTTCCATGTGGTGTAATTAACTGATAATGGTAACACAATGGAGGTTTGTGCTCAGATAATGGACTCCTGTTGACAGAGAAATGCCCATGCAAAAGGAAAGGAAGATTTCTGAAATGGCTGGACAGGTCCTATTATTGGTGAAAAAATTATCATCACTTTATATCCATCCAGTGTAAATGGCCAAATGAAGTAGCTTTTCTGAAGTAGCTCTCTCTCTCTCTCTCTCCTTAGGAATCTCAGGGGTGAGACAACAAGGACTCGCTAACATTTGTCATCTTGAATTCCCAGGAGACTGACGCAGGACTAAGTAGCTATTTTGGAGCTTTAACCGATTCATTCGGCTTTCAAAAAGCTGCATGTAGACATATTGCTCACAGCTTTCTTTGCTTCTAAACTTATCAGTTGGTCTTTGCCCCTACACGCAGGAAATCAAAGATAGCAACAGTGACCTGGACACTGGCTCCCATGGGGCACAGATTAAAGAGGGAAAGAATTCTTTTTTAAAAAGAGTGGCTGTATAGACATGGAAGCTGATGAAAGGTGCTGCATTAACAACACTGCAAACTGAAATCTTTCTGCTTATCCAGAGGACTGAGAAAGCAGAGGCATCAGCAAGACACTCCTCCTCCTCCCACGTACACAACTAGGACAGCCAGCCTACCTTGGAAGAATCCCCCTTAGAAGCAATGTAGGAATCCAGTTATCATGTCACCTATTCAGCCCTCGGAATCGCTACAAAGAATACCAACACTCGAACCACCGAGACAAAATGGTGGTAGTTCTCAAGATGTGGGCATTACTTCCAGTTAATTTCACACATGGCCCACCAAACAGTAATGACTTTCACTCTTTACTAACCTAGGAGGATTGGAATCTGCGTTCTGCAAGTAAGCAGCTCTGAAGTTCAGTATCAGTCCCCAGACCAGCCATTCTTCCTCCCCTGCCCTCCCCCCCCCAAAAAAAGTGTAGAAAGTTAATAATAATATTTTTTCTTAATATATTTAGCCCCACCACCAGCACCAAATGGTGCTTGGAGTGCTTCACAACATTAATACAAAAGTACAATAAAACCTCATAAAATAAAACTTAAAATCCATTTGAAACAGTTAAAAAGGATGAGGGAAAGGGGAAGAAAAAATACATTAAGAGGAACCAGCAGTGGATACTCTAAAACTACGTGGAGAACAGAAAAGTTGTCAGGTGCTTTTTTGAAGGTGAGGGCAGGGGGGAAGAACTGAGATGAACATCTGGAGGGAGCATGTTCCACACTGTGGGGCATGCCAGAGCAAAGGCCCAGACATCTTCTGACTTAAGGAACAATGGTGGGATCCCTAAATAGCAGGTGGCATCCAAGTGCAGCTATCCAGGTTCCAGAAGCAGGTCTTGAATATAGCCAGGGCCCTACTGTTCAGAGCCCTAAAATCCAGCAGCACAATTTAAATTCAATCTGCTGCTCTAGAGGCAGTCAATGCAAT
>QEPC01003965.1:761209-775214 GCA_003113815.1 Sphenodon punctatus
GGGGGGTGATTTTAATCCCCCGCCCATTTATTTATTCATTATTGTTTTCTAGCCCTGTTTTATTGATGTATTTTATATTTATATTTTAAGTAATTTTAATTGTTTTTATTATTGTTGTCAGCCGCCCCGAGCTGCATTGCAGGAGGGGGCGGGATACAAATTTGTAAAATAAATAAATATAAAAATAAAACTGGACCCTTTCCCATCCTGGCTGGTTAAGGCCTGCCGGGAGACGATGGGGCCATTGCTGACGGGGGTGGTCAATGCCTCCCTTAGGGAGGGCAGGATGCCGGGTTGCCTTAAAGAGGCAGTGGTGCGACCCCTACTCAAGAAACCATTGCTTGACATTGACTCCCTTGCCAGTTATCGGCTCGCCTCTAACCTTCCCTTTTTAGGGAAAGTTACTGAGCGGATGGTGGCCTGGCAGTTGCAGGAGCATCTGGATCGTGTCGGATTTTTTGATCCCTCACAGTCAGGGTTTCACCCAGGATATGGCACCGAGACTGCGCTTGTGGCATTGGTTGACGATCTTGGCCGAGAATTAAACCAGGGCCGTTTGCTGATTCTATTAGATCTGTCAACAACGTTTGACACCGTTGATCATGAGATGTTGGTGACATGCCTGCGGGACTGTGCAGGGGTGGGCGGTATGGTTCTTGACTGGTTCTAGTCCTTCCTGGCCAGAAGAACTCAGCGAGTGGTACTCAGTGATTATTTTTCATCACACCGAGACCTCGTGTGGAGTCCCGCAGGGTTCTGTTTTGTCCCCTCTCCTGTCCAACGTGTATATGCAGCCACCTGGCGAGGCGGTCAGGAGGTTTGGCGTGTGGTGTCATCAATATGCTGATGAGACCCAGCTCTACTTCTCTTTTTCATCAGACCCAGATCAGGCAGTCTCGGTGCTTAATGGGTGCCTTGAAGCTGTGGGGGACTAGATGAGGGCAAACCAACTGAAGCGGAATCCCAAGACAGAGGTGATGTTGGTGGGTAAGGCAGTGGGGATAACAGCCCCCATCACTGATGGGATCTGCCCTCCACTGGTTCCCCAGGTACGGAGTCTGGAGGTGCTCCTTGACTCGCAACTCCGCTTGCATGCTCAGGTGCAGGCTGTGGCAAGGAGTGCCTTCCGCCAATTACATCTAGTGCGTCGGCTTCGGCCGTACGTTTCGGACTCTGACCTGGCCACTGTCATCTACGCCTTCATCACCTCTAGGCTTGACTACTGTAACATGCTCTATGTGGGGCTACCCTTGGTGATGGTATGGAGCCTGCAGCTGGTGCAGAACGCGGTGGCCCGTCTCCTAGTGGGATTGGGCCACTGGGAACATATTACACCGGTTCTTCAGTCTCTGCACTGGCTGCCTGTACTCTTCCGGGCCCAATTCAAGGTGTTGGTGCTTACCTATAAAGCCCTAAACAGCCTCAGCCCAACCTATTTGCAGGACCGCCTCACCCCCCGGGTTCTGGATTGGCCTCTGCAGTCATCGGGGGTGCTCTCCTGGAGGTCCCCCGAGTCTGCCGGGGGGCCACGATAGAGAGGACCTTCTCGGTGTCTGCCCCACAGCTGTGGAACTCCCTGCCCGTGGAGGCCCGTTTGGCCTCGCATCTCCCCTTGTTTCGATGCTATTGTAAGACGTGGCTGTTTCGCCTGGCTTTTGGGAAGGAGGATGGGTAGGGTGGTGGGTGGGTGGGGATTTTTTTATACCTCCCTTGTTTATTTTAAAAGTTGTTTTTACTGTTATGTTTTATATTGTGTGCCGCCCAGAGCTGCCTGTGGCATTAAAAATGCTTTAATTAATTAAATAAATAAATAAAATCATGAGTAGTGCAGAACCCTTCTCATAATACTAGACAGATGGGACACCCTATTAAATTAATTGGCAGCAGATTTAAGACAAATAAAACTAAGTATTTTTTTTTCACTCAGCAAACAAGTGACTTGTGGAACTCATTGTCACATTGGTGACTGGTAACTGTTGATAATGGCGAGGATACAGCAGGGCTGAAGAAAAAGAAAACCTAAAGGGTTCAGGGCTCTCATCTCCACACAAAAACCTTTTATAAACCAGACAAACCCTTGCCCTGTCAGTTTTTATGCCCAGACTCTTTCCCAACACTTCCCTTAACTGCTTGGCCTCCACACCCCCTTGCCAAGTGATTTTTACTGTTTACAACATCCTTCTTCTGCCAGGAAAACTATGACCCCACTCCAGCCATTTCTCTTTCTGTGTGGATTCTGACAGATGTTGTTTGATAGTATATTTATTTTATATTTATTATATTTATATCATTGTATTTTATATGTAGCTGTCCCAAGCTGCTGTTAGCAGGAGGGTGTGGGATATAAAATGTGTAATAAGTAAGTAATAAAATGAGCCTAACAGAGAAGCTGGTCTGAATTTTTTTAATTATTTTTAAAAGGAAATTTTATTAAAGAAATCACAACATCAACCCCTGACAAGGTCCAGTCTGAAGCCTTGACCTGCAGATTTTTTTTCAAGAAAAACAATTAGGAATTATAGCTTCACTCTGATGCTCCCAGAGTGTGTTGTGCTGGTTTTTTGTGTGTGTTTTGGGGTGGGTGGGTGTTTTTTTGTTTGTTTTATTAAATTTCAAAGACTACAAGGAGAAGAGTAATTAAGGAGAGGACAACAGAAAGTCCCTTATCTATAGCATGATCTTGAGCCTGTCTGGAGAAACCTGCTTGGCACTTTCAGGCTGGAGAATCCAACTCATTGGGGAAAAACAGATAACATGCAGGCTCGCTATCGCCCTCATGGGCTGGGAAACCACCCACACGTCTGTTCCCCAACCAACAAATGTTAGCCGGGGACTGCCCCAGGCTGGTTGGGCAGCTGGTTGGGCCCCCTGGATAATCCTGGGATCACATTCTGGGCTAAGGGCCGCCCACGCAAGCCAATGTAGGCCACAGCAGGCCAACATGTTTGTTCTGCCCTGTCATCTCCACCGCAGGCTGGGGGCCACTATGGCAAGCTGCCACACTGCCTGCATGCCTGTTTTCACCCATTGTCTCCACTGATAACGTGACAACTGCTCTCTCTCAACTCCCCCCCATCCCCATTTCTAATCCAGGACTTTGCAGAAGTTTTCTGCGACTGTGGGACAGATAACAAAAGGGGTGTGAAATCAGAAAAATCCTGGAAAATTCAGGACAATTCGAGAGGTATGTTGGACTGAATAGACCATTGAGTCTCACCCAGTACTGCAGTTATGTTCTTATATCCTACTATTTACTCCCAGTCCCACACAGTCAGAGGTCTTATCCCCTGGCCAACTTGATGAATAGCTATTTTAAGCTACAGAAGGGGTCAAGCCATCCTCCATTTGCACTAATTGTTACAAAATTGCTCCTAATACCGTTGCACCTTCTGTTCTTCTAAAACATGTGGTTGAAATTGGTGTGCCCAACTGAAATTTGTCAAGAGAAAATGTACATTCACACACACACGACAATGGCACACACCTTCTTGTTATAGGAAATCAGGTTAAAAAGAGACACAGAGGGTATTTTCAGACGTGACGGGGCTCAATTCACCCCACCACCGAAACACCCTAATGATTCCCCACCGGGGCCAACACATAACAGCCAACAGACGTGTTGGCCGCTCCCGGCGGGGAATCCGAGGGGGGGCGGGGCTGCGCGGCACAACGTTCGGCCGCACGGCCCTGCCCCCCCCCCAATGCTTCCTAGGCCACCCACCCTCTTGGAAGGGCGGGCGCCGCAGCCAATGCGGTCGCAGTGCCCGCCCACATTGACCACAGTCCGGAATCCCGTCGCTGATTCCGGGCCGTGGTAGGGGGCCAGACGTTACAGTCCCCTTGATCACAGGGGGGGGGGGGAGGATTAAAATCAACACGCAAATGGAGATGGTCCAGCCAGGACCTCCGCTTGCGTGCTGAATGTGATTCCCCCCGTGATTCACAGGGGTGAACATCTTGGGGGGAGGGGAACTTCCGTTCCCCCCAACAGACGTTACGGGATCATGATCACCATGTGGGGATTCACCGTGGTTGAGCGTGATCTCGTAACGTCTGAAAATACCCATAGAATCCATGTGGTAACGCTGCTCTGCAGTCACCAGCAGAGTCATAGGGATATAATCTTTCCCATGGAAATCTGGCTATGATGTGCAGTGTCACAGGCACATGAATGTACCATGGCACTGAGCAGAATATCGAGCAGCCTTGATTTTTCCACCAAAATCTTCCATGGGAGATGTAAAACCCAAGCAGAGGCCTGAAACCACTAGTGCCCACTTGGCCAGTCATGCTCCCACTCTACCACTGTAGAGAGTTGCTGTCCTTCTTTCCAACTGCCTGTAACTTACTAGAGATAAGATACCAAATCCCTGAGGAGGAGAGAGGGCAGGAGCAGGTAAAGCTGTAGTTACGAAGAGATCAACTCCCTACCTTCCACCAAAAAAGTCTCCAAAGAGCTAAATTTAAGTGCTTGCCAGGGCTCTTCCCCTCCTCTGCCAGTCTGTCTCACAGCTACAGCCTGATTGGACTTTCACTGCTACTGTAATCATACTGTACAACAGTAGTCCTTAAGGCCTTTCAAAAAGGCAAGAAGATTCTATGGGAAAGGTGTATGCAAGGGTCTTTGGCAGCAGTAAAATAAAGAAGTAAACAACATTTAGTCACTGTATTTATATTTTTTATTCCTATCTCTCTTCCTCCACAAAAGAAATCCTAACTATGGCCCTGGGAACTAGAGAAGAATGGGAACTAATGGGCCAAGAACAGAACTAGAAATTAAATGGTGATGAGCAGAAAGCTCATATTGTTTAATCTTGGCAATTCCCTTCTGGTTGCATAATTCCCCCCCATTGTGCATTTTCTCTTGGATATAGCGTTTCTTTCCATAGCTTGCCTACCTTTATAAGAACGTAAGTACTTGCCATACTGAGTCAGACCAATGGTCCATCAAGCCCAGCATCCTGTCCTCTGACAGTGGCCAATCTCGATCGCATGGAAGAAGAACCAACAGTCACAATGGGCAATCCATTCCCCGTTGTTCACTCCCAGCTCCTGACAGTAAGAAGTTAATCCCGTAAACTACTTAGTTAATAGCCATTAATGGACCTACTCTCCAAGAACTTATCCAGACCTTTTTTAAACCCAGCTATACTACTGGCTTTGACAACATATATTTTCACTCAGGATGAAGAAGGAAACCATACCAGTCGGCTTCACGTTTGCTTCCAGTTTCTTTTTAGTGTCCCGTAAGAAGTGCCATACTGGGTCAGACCAATGGTTCATCGAGCCCAGGACCTGTCTCCGACAGTGGGCAATCTTGGTGGCTTGGGAGAAGTACCCAACTGGTCACAAGGAGATGATTCATTCCCTGTTGTTTACTCCCAGACACCGATAGTAAGAAGTTGCATTCTCCAAACCTACCTGGCTAATAGCTACTAATGGACCTATCCTCTAGAAAGTTATCCAATCCTTTCTTAAACCCAGCTATATTACTGGCCTTGACCACATCTTCTGGCAACAAATTCCACAACTTAATTGTGCGGTGAGTGAAAAAATACTTTCTTTTATTTGTTTTAAATCTGCTACCTGTTAGTTTCATGGACAGACCCTTGTTCTAGTACTATTTGAGAGGATAAATAACTGTTCTATTTACTTGTTCGACACCACTCATGATTTTATAAACTTCTATCATATCCCCTCTCAGTCGTCTCTTCTCCAAGCTGAAGAGCCCCAACCTAGCTAGCCTCTCTTTATAGAGGTGCCAATCCACACCTCCTATCGTTTTTGTTGCCCTTATCGATACCTTTTCTATTTCAACTATATCTTTTTTCAAATGGGGTGTCAAATGGGGTGACCGGAACTACACACAATATTCAAAGTGCGGTTGCACAGATTTATATAGACACATTATATTTTCAGTTTTATTCTCTATCCCCTTATGAATAATCCCTAACATTCTGTTTGCTTTTTTGGCAGCTGCCACCCATTGAGCTGAGGATTTCATTGCATTGTTCACAGTGGCCGCAATCCAATGCTGTGCGGTTCCCGCGCAGAGCTACGTGCATGCGCACACAGTTGCACGTGCTGAATCCATGCAGAGCCACATTGACTGCACATTATGCTGCGTGCAAACTGCAGCTCCACGTGGGGATCCGCAAAGCACTGGATTGCGGCTGATGTCTCCAAGGTCCTTTTCCTGAGTGGTAACCCCTAATTTATTTGACGTATTTATTTATTTTATTAGATTTCCAAGCTGCTACTATAGCTCAGGGCAGCTTACAGCACAATAAAAACAAAAATATAAACATCAATAAAATAAAATATTAATATACATATAAATAACTATATCAAATTACAACAACATACATAATGGTAGAGTTAAGAACACAAAAACCTACCTACCTCCTTCCCAATCCTACACCCCCACCCGTCTCCCTCATCAAAAGCCCAGCGGAACAACCAGGTCTTACAATGTCTACGAAAAGAGGGAAGGTCAGGGGCCAAGCGGACCTCCATCAGGAGTTCTACAGCCTCGGTGCGGCCATTGAGAACACCCTCCTCATTGTCCCCACCCGAGATACTTGGGGGACCCTGAGGAGAGGGCCCTCGGACAACCGTAGGGGCTGATCCAGGACTCAGGAGGGTGAGGCAATCTCACCAGCATTTAGAACCCAGCATTGTGTACATAAAGTTTGACCGGCCCGGAGAGCGGAGGATTGCCAAGGCAGCTGCCCGCCCCCTGGGTATGACAGTGCC
This sequence comes from Sphenodon punctatus, assembly GCA_003113815.1. NCBI lineage: Eukaryota > Metazoa > Chordata > Lepidosauria > Sphenodontia > Sphenodontidae > Sphenodon > Sphenodon punctatus. The sequence goes on from QEPC01003965.1 coordinate 767,966, forward strand.
CTAGAGTTTTAGTGGGGCTATAGGCTCCCCAACCCAGCTAGGGGACTAATTGAAAGCACCTGGGGCCACTGAGAGAGCTGAGAGCTGGGACCCTTTGCCTTTGGATCTATAAAAGGCGGAGTTATGCCTGGTGGCGGCGCCGTCAAGCACGCCGACAGTCTGAACATGCAAGGGCGAGCCCTTGTGCACGCGGCCTTAGGCGTCGGCGGGGCAGCGGGGTGGCTGTCGCTTCAGTGTGTTCTCCAGAGGGGCTGACTGTTTGGATTAGTTTGGTTGGTATTTGATTTGGGTAGTAGCCAATCCTCCTTAGACTTCTGTGTGGGATCAACATGACAAAGAAGAGGCGGCATCAGCCTGGGCCATCCCTCCCGGGTCAAGCCCAGGCGAAACAGCAAAGGTTGGACAGCTTTTTTACTACCACCTCTGATGCCCAGGGTATTACAAAGGCACCGGGTGGTCTCTCTTCTTCTAAGACCTTGTCCCCAATTAATGGCCCTCGGTCTAGTGCATCTGTATCTTCTTCATCTAGCTCCTTGTTGTCATTGTTGGACTCTATTATTGACCATGATGATGATACTAACCCAGCTTCCTTAAGTGTTCATCCCTCCTCAAAACAGCCCTCAATTGTAAATCTCTTGGGGGATCACCAGTGCTTTCTGATCGGGGATCTACTTAAAAAACTCTTGGCTAGGTTGGACGAATTGGTCAGACTTACGCTGGACCAGCAAAAACAGTTGTCTCGCATATTTGACTACATTAAAACTTATAAACCTTCCTTAATAGAGAGAACCAATAACCAGTGTCCTTCCAGCCCAGTACAAACCCAGCCAAAAGTATCCCCCTGTGGTGGAGAGAAGAGTTTTCCCGCTAAGAGTGCTGGGGCTGTCCAAGGGTTTGGGACTGCCTGTAGCGAGATTCCACAACTTAGGATTCTACAGGGGGCAGTGGCCTTTAGAGTGGTTCCACTACCAGATGGAGTATATCCACAGTGGACCACGAAGAGGGCAATTCATTGGCATCTCTCTGCTATTATGGGCTACATTCCACTTGAGGCTATTAGGTTTTATCAAATTCTGCCCTCCCATTATCGCTCTCAGCGATTAGTGATCCATTTTCGGGATCATGGGGTGGCTACTAGAATTTTGGAATTAGAAGAACTGTTTGCATCTTGGGGGGGTTATGTGGGGGAAGTCTTGAGGGATACCCTGGTTAAACCACTTGTTTCAACGGTGGCTAAAACAGAACCCACAGTGTATATGGCGTCTGCTTTGAGTAGTGGGTACCCTATCGTTCAAGCACCCCTGGAAACCAGCCCAGAGGATAAATCTCCTCCCCAACTAACTATCAACGAACATTTGTTGGGGATCGCCCAAGGTAATGTGGCTCACACTGCACCCAAAGCAGAGGCCCTGACAGAAACTCAGTTACAGTCAGGGGCTGCCTTTACGGCATCCAACCAGTCTCCGGTGACTGAGTCTCCATTGCTGGAAAGCTCATTGTTAATGGATATCCAACAGTCCCTCCCATCAGTACCAATTATTGTCCAGCTAGCAGGCTTTGAGGCTAGGCAGCCTGATAGATCCCAAATACAACAAGGTGCTCCAAGCCCTATATTTGATGTCAACCTAAAACCTGCAGAGATCAAACAATTACCTGGAACTACGTGATGTCTGGGGGCCTCAGGGGGTATGCAATGGAGGATAGGCTCTTGGAACATAGCAGGATGGGCTACCCAGATTCAGAATGTTGAATTCATTAACTACATCAGAGGCTTGCACATCCTGGTTTGTCAGGAAACCTGGGCCATTTTACCCTTGGTTCTCCCTCCTGAGCTCTCTGATTACATAGCTTTTTCTAGTCCAGCAACCTCTACAGGAGGTGGTTGACCTAGTGGGGGGCTGGTGTCCCTTGTGAGGGTGGAGTGTAAAAGCTTGATCGTGTCCACCTTTAATTTCCCCCCAGAAATTTTGGGGTTGGTGTTAAGATGGACTGGTGTAGTTTTGATTATCTTAAATATCTATGTTGTGCCTTTAAATGCCAAGACATACTGTGATGGGATCTGGGATAAATTAGAAACACGTTTAGAGGAAGTTTTTCTCACTTATCCGGGGCGGGGGAGATTGATGAGTTAATTAGTGTCTATGAGGATATTTTACATGGGATAATGGAACCGTTATTTACACAGGTTCATAGCCAAGTATCGAACCACGGGTGTCTGTGGTTCGATGCTCAGTGTAGGAGTGCAAAAAACCGGTTAATATCACTGAAGAGGAAATGGGTAAATACCCAGACAGAAGGGTCAAAGAGGGAATTTGGGCTATGAAGGGGAGAATATTCTAAGCTCCTTAACAGCAAGCGAGATGGATACTATGAAAGATGGTGGGCTAAGATGAAGGTGGATTTTGATACTGGTAATAGCAGTCGTTTTTGGTCCTCACTCAATTCTATAATTAAACCTAGGGCAGAGTCTGGAGGGTCAGAAGTTTCTGATTCAGATTGGGAGTCTTTTTTTAGGGATCTGTACTCTGAGTGCCATGTGGGGGAAGAGAGTGTGGCTCCTTATTGGGAAGAGGGGGCTCCTTGGATTTGGCATCCGGAAGAATTTTCCCATCAATTGATTTTCAAAGCTATACTAAGTCTGAAAACAAACAGGGCCCCAGGGCCTGACACTTTCACGGCCGAAATCTTACAGGCAACCCCTAATTGGTGGGCAAAGGTCTTCTCCATTTTTTTCCTGCAAGTAGGTAGAGCAGGGAGGGTTCCTGTGTCCTGGGTGCAAAGCCTGATAATCCCCATATTTAAAAAAGGGAAACGGAGAGACCCATCATGTTATCGGCCCATTAGTTTAATATCAGTGGCGGGTAAGCTGTTTGCTAAGATTCTTCTCACCCACTTGGATAAATGGGCTGAGAATGGAGCTTTGGTACCCTTGGAACAATTTGGCTTTGTTAGAGGTAAATCAACAACTGATTGCTGTTATATTGTACAACATCTTATGCATAAATATGGTAAGATCAGGAAGGGTCAGTTATATTTAGCTTTTATGGACCTGACAAAAGCTTTTGATAGTGTCCCAAGGGCAAACTTATGGACCAAACTCAAGAATCTAGGCATAGAGAGTAGATTGCTTGCTCTAATATTCCAATTGTACTCTAACAACGAGGCAAGGATTAAAGTAGGGAGGGGAACATCTACAGGAGTACCAATTCCGATTAAGAGAGGTGTTCGGCAGGGGTGCGTCCTGGCCCCTCTCCTCTTTAACCTATATATATCAGATTTGGGCAAGTACATCAAGCTTGATGAATCCCATGCGGCTAAGATTGGAAAGACTTTTGTTAGCTTTGTACAGTTTGCAGATGACTTGGTTTTCCTCACACAGACAGAAAAAGGTATGAGAAGGGTCCTGGAAGCCTTTGGACAATTCTGCTTCAATAATGGCTTGGAGGTTAATGCCTCCAAGTCTAAAATATTGATTGTGGGGGGAAAAAAACCGGTCCCCGGATTGGGTTACAAGCCTGGGTAGGATGGCTGTAGTTACTTCATTTAACTACCTAGGAGTTACCCTCTCTAATCGGGGGTCGTGGAATTTGCATCTCCAAACCAGTGGCTAAGGCACATATGGCAGTCAGAACGCTGTCCAGGGCCATGTATTTATCTAAGGGAGTTCCAATATCTACCTTTCTTAAAGTGTACCAAGCCAAAATTCCTGCTATACTATGGTTTGGGATGGAACTCGTCCCCTTCCCTAATACCTTGATCCTGGAACGGGTCCAAAATTAATTCCTGAGGAAATTGATGAGAGTGGGGCCTAGTGTCCCAGGGGCTATCTTAAGAGCTGAGACTGGCACTCTCTCTATTCAAGCTCTGACAAGGATGGCTTTTGTAAGATACTGGGTAAGGCTGTTACAGCAGGAAGAGAAAGCCTTGACTTTAGGCTGTCTCAGGGATATACTAGTATATGTAGGCCCTAGGAGTTATCCTTGGATTGTCTTCTTGGGGCGGCTGATGAACATCCTGGGTTTCTCATTCGCCTATTTTCAAGGGAAAAGTTTGACTGAAATAAAATCTGAAATATGTGGGAGGATTAGAGATGTTGATCAGCAAGAGGGTATGAGTATTGTTAACTCATGGAAAGTACCCCAAGGTTAAGTCAATTCAAACGGACTTTTTCCTTTGAACTCTATTTGGATCAACTAAATCATCCAAATTTACGGCGAGCTTACACCTACCTGAGCTTCCAGCTAGTCCCAATGGCAGTCACTAGGGGAAGGATACAGGGTATCCCCTTTGTCCAGAGGCTTTGCAATTGTTCCATGGGGGAGACTGGGGACATGGAACACTTGGTGTTGAGGTGCCCTGTCTTTCAAGACTTACCATCAGTTTGGTTGGCCCCTTTGATGACTAATGGATTTTCGTTTGGAGATGAGGGGTCTTATCTATATCTACTCACTCTCTCCCAGGAAGAGGCGGTCAAGGCATTGGCTTCCTTTGTTTTATTGGCATCTAGAAGAGGGCATATGGTTTGAAATGGTTGCTGGCTCATGGCCCAAAATAGTCTCTGGCCTATTTTTGCCTTGACTTATAGGATAGGAAAAGGGGATGCGTAGCCTGTCTCTGCTGGTTTGACAATTGGATCGGATGATTAATTGTTAGAATGACTTGGTGCAACCTGTTATAAGAGTGAAGGCTAGTAGAGTCAAATACATCAGACTAATCATCTTACCTGGAGTCATCAAATTTTAGGATATCCCCATGAAATAAGACATCTTGCTTTTGGAAATACTGGAGTGGCTGAGAATGTAAAGTATAATGAATGCTGGGAATACTGGTTGTTATGTATTTTGTTTTATACCTTGTATTATATATATATGTTGTATATCTTGTATTGTATGTGTATGTTTTGGCGGTAAAGGCGAAAGCCAGCCAATAATACACCATTTATCTATCACTTATCCTGGTGCCTTAATGCTGTTACTCGGGGATTTCAATGCTAGACTTGGAGCCACCGATGTCCAGCTGTCTGACCATTGCCCTTCAGTTAATTTTTACCAATCTACATTGAGTAGCTTGCGCCAATCCAAGGACTTAATTATCAACCAGTCAGGTATTAAGTTGGCCAATATTTTGGCTATATTCAATCTGTGTTTATTAAATGGCTCGTATGGTTCAGACCTCAGGGGCGAGTTTACGTATCTGGGGCAGAGGGGTTCAAGTGTTATAGATCTAGGGATGGTTACTTCTAATCTCCTAGTGTACTTGAGGGACTTCTTGGTGGGAAATACCCTCCTTAGTGACCATCTACCAATAGAGGCCACCCTACAGTTCCCCGATGAGCTGGGATGTTATTCAGCTACGGACCCTGCAGTTCAATCTAATGCCCCAAGAAATGAAGGGAGACCTCCTTTTGTCAAATGGGACCAGATCACAGGATTTCCTTTTGAAACCTGCCTCCTGGGAGAGGTTGTCACTTGTCAGTGTCCTATGTAGACAAATATTGGAACAGCCTAGTCCAGAGCAAGCAGTGGAGGATTTTAACCAGCTGAGTCTCCACTTGCAAACCTTTGTTTTGCACATCCCTATATGTTTATAGGGATAGAGCTCAACCCAGGAGGCAACTTCCCTGGTTTGATAAAGAGTGCTACCAAGCTAAATGTGCCTATCGGGCCATTTACCAGGATTACCGCCGGGGCTTGTCTTCCAAGTTGCCTTCCCAGTTCTTTAAGGCCAAAAAAGCCTATAAGGGACTTGTTAGAGTCAAACACCAGGCATATTATCAGTTCAAATGGGAGTCAGTACTGGAAGCTGTGAAAAAAGGGGAGTCCAGACAATTTTGGAACCTGGTTAAATGGGGTATTACTAGGGAACCAATCAGAGATGAGCTAACGATCCCAGTCCAGAAATGGTTTAGCCATTTTTATAATTTATATGCGGCCCAGAATCCACCAGAGGAGACTTTGGTAGGGTTGGCCGATACACCAGAATGGGCCCCGGTGACTGAGGGGGAAGTCACTAAGCTACTGGCCACTTGTAAAAATAATAAAGCTTCCAGCAAGGACTTGATCCCTGTGGAGCTATTAAAAATCTTTAGCGACTGGTGGATCCCCATGCTTGCTGCTATATTTACGGCTATAGACCGCTCGGGCATTATGCCAACCAAATGGAACCAAGCAATAGTTGTCCCCATCTTTAAAAGAGGAGATAGGACAATTCCGGCCAATTATAGGCCGATCAGTTTGCTGTCCTCCATCAGCAAATTGTATGGTAAGCATTTAGCCATGAAATTAACAAATTTGATCAATGCCTCCGGAACCATCTGTCCAGAACAAGCAGGCTTCCAGAGGGGCCGCTCAGTAGCTGACCACGGCTTGGTTTTGATGCATTTGGCAGAGAAATACAGGGCCAAGAATGGGCGCTTATATGCTGTTTTTCTTGATTTGAGAGCAGCATTTGATTTGGTTAATAGAACTCTCCTGTGGTCCAAACTAGTCAATTTGGCCATTGATAAGCGCCTTCTGTTCCTCATTCAGAAACTGTATGAGAACTCAAGGCTGGTGGTCAAACTATCCTCCTCAGGCCAACTGCTCGGATTCAGAGCGACTTTGACGTCGGATATGGGGCAGTAGGTGGAGAACGCGAGGTGACGGAGGCCCCGTCCAGTCCATCTTTGTGGGGGGAGTTTCAGGAAGTGACGCCGGCCAATGCAGTGGATGTCCTGGGGTCTGTGAGGGCCACCTGTTGTGAACTTGATCCATGCCCGTCCTGGTTAGTAAAAACTTCCAGGGAGACATTGGGGATGGTGCTGGCGAGGGTAGTGAACGCGTCTTTGCAGCAGGGGAGGTTGTCACCCAGTCTCAAGGAGGCTGTGGTGCGCCCCCTGCTGAAAAAACCATCCTTAGACGTGGATGCGCTCGCCAGTTACCGACCTGTCTCTAACCTTCCCTTTTTAGGGAACGTTATTGAGCGGGCGGTGGCAATCCAGCTCCAGGCGCATCTAGATGGCATCGGTTTCCTGGACCCGTTTCAATCTGGGTTCCGCCCTGGCTATGGCACCGAGACGACGTTGGTGGCCTTGGTCGATGATCTCCGCCGGGAGATGGATGCAGGATGTTCAACATTTCTCATCCTGCTAGATCTCTCGGCCGCTTTTGACACCGTGGACCATGGGCTGTTGTTGAGACGGCTGTGTGACCTGGGGGGTCTGGATGGGACTGTTCTTGAATGGTTCCATTCATTCCTCTCGGGGAGAAGC
>QEPC01003965.1:785390-806212 GCA_003113815.1 Sphenodon punctatus
TCTGCTGACTGCTGCTACCAACCTCTTTGTAACCAAGCCAAGCATACGCACCCGAGACTTTGCATCCGCTTGAATGTTTGTCTTCTCCCATGTCTCTCCCACTGTCCCCTCTCCCTGTCTCCCCCCCTTTTGTCTTTTAGATTGTAAGCCACAGGCAGGGACCGCGTCTAGTTCTGTGTTCTGTACAGCACCAGGTCATACGACTGATGCTATATAAATGTCTAATAATAAATAATAATGCCCTCTGAGCAGGTACAGCTGGAACAATGCCCAAAGCCCAGTTCTTTGCATTCTGGCATCAGGAGCCGGATGGAAGAGAACAAGCGCTCTCTGTTGTGTGCACTGCACTGTGTTTCAATGTCTGCCTGTTCTGTCTTGGGCTGTGTTTCTAGAAGTCAGGAGGCCCCCTGGGATGCAGGAGCAGGAAAGGTGGGAATGTGCAGAAGATGCTCAAGGTCAACCTTTTCAAAGGAAGACATGTTGACAGTTTGTGGCTGTAGAAGGTACATTTGTGCCTGTCGTTAGACAAGCTATGCCTATTTTGTACCTTTTTGAAAGTTTTGCTTCTGCTCTCATTCAAGACTAGATCAGGGGTTGGGAACCTCAGGCCCACAGAACAAATGTAGCCTGCAGCTATTTTTTATTTGTTCCCTTTCCAGTTCCTGGATCTGGACCCTAGATCCAGTTCCTACTACTCCGAGCACTGAAAGACTTCGCTCTGGGAAAGGGAACATAGAGGAGGGCATGCACACCAGGAAAGGGGACAGATCCATGATCTGGACCCTTCTCTTCCTGAGTGCAACCCTGTCCCCAATCTCAGCGTGGCCCTTGGATCTTGTACCGATTTTCACACTGGCCCCTGGGAGGGAAAAGGTTCCCCCATCCCTGCTTTAGGCAGTCAGCACTTGCTCACCAATAGTTAAGGCTGCAGCTAGCTTCCTGTTTAACGTATACAGCAAGATTAAGGAAATAATTTTGGGTGATGAAAACATCCAAGCTCAAAATGGAATTAGAGTTTTTGTTTCAAACTTAAAAGATGCAGATCGCAACAATAACATTAAAAGTTATTATTTTATTTTTAAAGCACCTCCTTGGCAAAACGCTCAGGGAACTGAGCAATAAATATACAGATATATCAAGAAAACTAAAAACATCCAACAAACAAAAAATTAGAAGTGATGTTCTTAAAGGCACTTATGAAACTGCGAGCCAGGCCCATTGCAGGTGAGCGTCCTTCATGCAGCTCTGACGGCATTCCACAATCCTGCAATGCAACTCCCACATCCCTGCCTCATTCTTCTCACAGGACTTGCCTAAGCAAAACTGCCACTGATGTACGTCAAACAGAGTTTTCATTAAGAAAGCTGAGATTAGGATAAGATTAATCAAGCTCATTTCATGTGTGATTTCAATCCCTGTCTTACGCCATTGTTGTAGGGAGTTTGGTCTTAATGATGCACGGCAAACATCATAGGACTGAGTCAAGTGAAGAGGGAAGTGGCAACTCCATCCTACCACCTGGCTTTTCAGCTGCATATAACATTTTGCCTCCTCCGTCATTTCCCATCACAGCCTCCAAGGTCATCCTGGAGCACCCTCTTGAATGGACCATCTGCCTATCAAGTTTGCACAGCAAGGGCATGCAGAGAGGCGTTCTCAGTGTCTGCCCCCAGTTATAGAGCTTCCTCCCTCTGGAGGTTCATCTGAACCCTAGCCTGCTCATCTTCCAGAGGCAATGTAAAAAAAATTCATTTGGTCAGGCATTCAGGGATAGGGACAGGGTTTAGATATTTCTATGATTTAACAAATTTCAATACACAAATAAATAAATTCTCAGAAACTACCAGAGTGGCTAAAGTTGCTTGTGCTATAGACATTTTATGACACTTCTATGCGACAGCCCTTCAGATATTTGACGACGGCTATGATGTCTCCCTTTAGTCTTTTCTTCTTCAAGCTAAACATACGCAGCTCCTTCAACCTTTCCTCATAGGACTTGGTTTCCAGACCCCTGACCATCTTTGTCGCTCTCCTCTGAATCCATTCCAATTTTTCAATGTCTTTCTTAAAATGCAGTGCCCAGAATTGGACACAGTGCCCCAGATGAGGTCTGACCAGCGCAGAATAGAGTGGAACTATTACATGATCTGGACAATAGGCTTCTGTTAATGCAGCCTAAAATTGCATTAGTCTTTTTAGCAGCTGTATGTTCAGCTTGTGATCAACTACAACCCCAAGATCCTTTTCACATGTACTGCTGCCAAGCCAGCTATCACCCATCCTATACTTGTGCATTTGATTTTTCTTACCTAAATGCAGAACTTTACATTTATCTCTGTTGAATTTCATTTTGTTAGTTTTGGCCCAGCTTTCCATCCTGTCAAGATCATTTTGAATCTTGTTTCTGTCTTCTAAGGAGTTAGCTATCCCTCCCAGTTTTGTGTAGGGTGGCCATACCTCCCCCTTAAAAGAGGACACTTACAAAAAATACATGGTGCAGGGCTGCATTGGTGCCAATGCAGCCTGCACCATGTATTTTTCATAAGTGTCCTCTTTTAAAGGGGAGGTATGGCCACCCTAGTTTTGTGTCATCTGCAAATTTGATAAGCATCACCTCTACTCCTTCATCCAAGACATTAAGATATTGAACAGTACAGGGCCCAGGACCGAGCCCTGAGGCACCCCACTCAATACCTCTCTCCAGATTGATGGGGAACTCTTTGGATACAGTTCTTCAACCAGCTGTAAATCCATCTAATGGTAGTATCATCTAGCCCATATTTAACCAGCTTGTCAAGAAGGATATCATGGGGAACTCTGCAAAAATGCTTTACTGAAATCAAGATATACTACATCCACGGCATTCCCATGATCTAGTAAACTAGTAACTCGGTCAAAAAAGGAAATAAGATTAGGCTGGCATGACTTGTTTTTGACAAACCCATGCTGGCTCCTAGTAATCACAGCATTGTTTTCCAAATGCTTACAGAGTCACTGCTTTATAATCTGCTCTAGAATCTTACCAGGTATTGATGTAAGGTTGATTGATCAGCAGTTTCCCAGATCCTCCTTTCCCTGCTTTTTGAAGATAGGGACAACATTTGACTGTCTCCAGTCTTCCGGCACCTCACCCATTCTCCAAGAATTCTCGAAGATTATAGCTAGAGGTTCCGAGATTACATCTGCAAGTTCCTTCAGAACCCTAGGATGTAATTCATCTGGTCACAAGGACTTGAACATGTTTAAAGTTGCTAGGTGTACTAGCTACTCCTTGTCCTTGTCCAACTGATGGGCCAGCCTTAATTATGAAGGCTGAATGGTCTACTCTCTCAAAGGAGTCTAGTGTTTGCTGCCCTTTTTCTCCCTGTGGGAGGGAGGATTTTTAAAAGGTCATGGCTCTGTTTTCAAATGTTCAAGTAACTTTTATATCCTGCACTTCATCACAGCTACTATTTTTATTTTTATTTTAAATGGAGAAAAGTTTCGGTTCTCCTAATAACTCTTTGATCAAAGCAACTGTCCCATAAAATAGGAAGATTTTATTTTCAATTCAGCTCACGACAAACTATGGGCTAGACTCTGCCAATTTTACTCACACAGACAGGGCAACCCTCCCCTATTAAGGCCAATGGACGTTTTGGAGTTGACTTCAGTGGGTGAAGGTTTGCGCCCTGGCTACTTGCAGAGTGAGGAACCTCTCGGAGTGAGTAAGGATATCAGAATTTGGCTCTGTGCAATTAGCTGCTATGCATCTCCATGAAACAACCTATACTTGGATAAGGCTGGTTTGGAGCCCCATGATTGTTACACAGATTAAGCAGCTAACTGATATACACCTAAGTGGGAGTAGATGGTGACTGTATCACACTCAGACACTGTAAGTGCCTCCTGAGAGAAATAAATGATCCAGGTTGCAATTAAAGGTACAGTAGTGTATAGTTAAATCAACAGGCAGGCCTTACAAGGGGTGGAAGAGGGGGAGCAGGGGGTACAGTTGTACTGAGCCCTATGCTCAGGGCCCCCACCCCGCAAAAAAAACTACAAGGAATTCTTTTCTGATGTAAAGCTTGGCATATGCTGAGTGGCTGGGCAAGGACTGCAGCTACCATTTGCATGAAAAAAGCCTAGTCTCTCAGAAATTGGCTTGGCCAGGCACTAAGCAACAGGAGAGGGGAGAGGATGGCAGGGAGGTGGCCTCCAGCTCCCAGAATGTACTGGGGGCCCAATTTTCTCTCTACAGCTCTGTCAATCGGGTTCTGCTGGTCTCACTTTTGAAGACCTGCTGGGCTGGTCCTGCTCAGTATCTGGATGGCAGATTTTTAAAGAAAAGGGTGTGTATAGAGCAAGGATGGGGAACCTCTGGCCTGTGGTCTTTTTGTGGCTTGTGGATGGCTGCCAAATGACCCCCCGAGGTTCCCCCAAATTCCAGTGCACACAGCCCAGTGGCTGCACTCCACAGCCCACCAGCAGTCTGCCAAGCAGCCACAGAGCACTTCCGGGCTGACGGCCACCCCCACCCCGTGTAGCTGACATGACCTCCTATGTAGGGGAGTCACATTCCCTTCTCCCCCCGGCCACAGATCCAGCCCCAGATGGAAAGGTTCCCCACCCCTAGTCTAGTGTAGAGCAAGCATCTTTAATGAGATACATAGCTCACAAACCTCCAACCTTTATTTTATATACCTTTAACAATTCATGGAATGCACATCTCAGGCACTAAACACTTAGTCATTTAAAATAAACAATTCCATAACATTGTCCATAAAAGATTACAATAGAACTTATTTACCAGACCAGAGGTACCAAGCTGCTCATACTCAGGACTGCATAACTACCACCTGCAAACTTACAGCTCGCACAAACAACTGAAACAGAGGCCAGGATTGCCACCAGTAGGGCCCCTACTAAGAGAGGAAGCAGTCGCTCCCACAGTTCACCAGGTAATGCTACTCCTTTTGGATATGGATATAGTTCCCAGAATTTCCTGCTGCAATGGGATTCCTCCCATAGAAAGGCTAATGCTGAGGTTGTTTTTTACCCACCTCCCTCCCCTACCTGTATTCTGCACTGCATATAGCAATAGCAGACTTTCCAATTTTTAATCATTCTTGCCAGGATGCACTTATCTATCAGCCATTTTCATTACTGTCATAAGTGAGATGGTGGTACCTCCATTTAAAGCCATCTTTGCAGTGGTCTATCACTTCCCAAAACAATGATACTTCCTGGAATTAAATTTTTCATGCTTGTTTGCAGCCTGCAGCTGAATTTTCTATTAGCTTTTAAAGAAAATGCTCCTGTTACTTGCTCTGTGATAGTGCCTAGAGCACAGGTTCTCAAACTGGATGGAGCAGGACCTCAGAGGTGGGGGTCACAATCCCAACTGATATTCAGTATATTTTGCATGTCTTTGTTTGGAGGTCAGGGTCTTGTGTAGGTCTCAAAATGAGGTCTCACAGGCATAAGACTTGTGGACCCCAAGCCTAGAGCAACAAAATGTCTAGCATCTAGGTTCTTAAACTGGGAGGGGGGATGCAAGAAGGACCCCAGTTAGCAAACACCTAGCTCCAGACTCTCACAGAGCTAGAGGAAATCTCCAAAATAATGGGGTGGCAATTAAGAGAGAGACAAAAAACAAGGGAGGGGGAGAGAGGGAAAGCAATAGAGTGGGAAAGGGAAAGATGCAAGTATGTATATATGTAGTGTGGTGTGGTGAGGGGCCTCAACTACCACAGACAAGTGGAAAGGGGTGTGTGGTTTAAAAAGTCGGAGAACCACAGGTCTAGTATCAGTGGGGTGGCTATATCTCCCCTTCAACACAGGACGCTTATGAAAACTATATGGTGCAGGGTTTCATTGGTTCTAATGCAGGGCTACATTGCTATGACTAATCATTTCTATAGCGCTACTAGGTGTACGCAGCGCTTTATAGTCACAGGTTTTTGGAGACCGGTTCCAGCCCAGTGGTCTTCCAATCGAAGATGAACAAGGGGGAGGGGAACACAGGGAGAGACACACATATTCCCATTTTATAGATGGGGAACTGAGGCCGAGAGGTTGGTTCTTGCCCAAGGTCACCCAGTGAACTGACGGCTAGGGTAGGATTTGAAATATGGCTTCTTATGTCCAACTCCAGCACTTTATCCACTACACCAGCTCTCAAAGCAATGCAGGGCTGCACCATGTATTTTTCATACGCATCCTGTATTAAAGGGGAGATATGGCCTATCAGTTCTGGGACAGAGCCAGAGCTAGGCTCATCCCTGATCTCCACTGGTGTGTTAAAACCTCAAGACCATCTTTTCTCTCTGGTGGGTAACAAAAACCTGCTGTTAAAATAAGAAATGGGGTTTCCCAGAAGTTGTCGATAAAGTGAAGCATCTGTTGGGATGTCCAGGCAGAAGGGGGCAAAGGTCTGAGGGGGCCTTCCTTGAATTTCCTGTCTTTGCAGTGATTAAAAACTAGATATTAGCATAACAGGGCTAGCACAGATTTGAGATTAAATCTTCTAAAACCTGTCTTGCTTGCTTGCAGCTGAACATCTCATTTCAGATGTTTGGTAAACCAGGGGCTGTTCTCTGATGAGGAACCGTTAGGAAGATGCTATAGAGGGAATGAGGGAAGGGAAGAAGTAAAGGAGACTGACAGCTCAAAAGCTACATTTGACCAATCTGTACTGCATGTTTGCACAAGTGCGTGAGAGTGTATCCCTGGGTGATGTTATTCACAGGCGATGGTCGACAGTAAATAAGACAGTGGAACTTGATTCATGAGGGATGACAGGAAATCTATAGCATGTGGGCTCTATAATCTGCTCGCGACTGCGTAGCAAAATGAAAGAACAACAGTCCAATTACCAAGTCCTTGCTGATCCCAAGCACATCCTGTTCTGATCTTTGCAGATCAGCTGGGCTCAGTCAGTGCCCTGGCACTGATTATACTTCTGTGCCAGGAAAAATAGCAATATTTTGGTCCCTCCCAACCACTGAGCAGTCATGTACAAGACTCCAAAACAGAAGCGAGCCTGTGGTATGTGTTTCAGAGCAATTGGCTGACTCTGGGTGCACGGCTTTTGTGTCTCTTAGCAAGGAGTGACTCAAGCAGGCAGCAGAACGTTAGCGGCTCACAGTGGCCATTCTGTCTCCTATGTGCTGACTTTACATTCCTAGGGCTGGATGATCCTAAAAGCACCTGTAGGATCCAACTTCCAAGTCTGAAGCTGGAGATCCAGAGACGCACACTCACAATGGCTTTTTTTAGATGGAGGGGCTGCACCAGCCCGCTTCACCCTCAGGTGGCCCATCTGTCTGAAGGCAGCCCACCAGATGTGCAGGTAGAGCAGAATGTGCCTGCTCCAAAGCAGTCCCGCTGGCAGCGCTCCGGAACATCCTGGAGTGCCACCGGCAGAGCTAGCCAGCCAAACCCAGGGCACAGCCTGAAACAGAGCAGCTGTCTGTCTGATGCGCGGACACACTTTGCTGCTGCACTTCCAGACGGCTGTTGCCCAGGCAACAGCACAGAGTTGAGAGCATAGAGTTGAAATCACCTGCAACTCTATGGTGGGGGGGGGGGGGAGAGGGTCCAACATGCGGGCAAACTGCAGGCCGGGGAACCCGCCAGGTCCATCTGATCCTGCCCCAAGCAGAGCTGGAAACAGGTTGACGCGGGGGTTCACCGGAGCAGCTCTGGGGGTGGGCAGCCCTGCCCTGCCCTGCGTCCATCTGAAAACACCCATTGCCTCTGAACATATATTGGACTGACTCTCATGAAGCTCTTATACAACATGAACAAGTTAGCACAATTACACAAAGCAAACACAACAGACAGTCCAGAAAGGATAAAGTTATTTTCTTACAACTCCCTCTGAGAATCTTTTGCCGAGTTTGACAGCAATAGCCAAGGAGAGGTGGAGGCTCAGAGGTCTGAGAGATGTTTGCAAATGGCCTTTCCAAAAAGCTGAATATTTGAAGGGACAAGGATTGAGCAGTTGCTAGAAGCAGGAAGTGTAAGGTCTGCTGTATTTGCTGGAGGGGTTTAAAGTGATTTGGCTCTGGGAACAAGTAGACTTGTCCAAGATAGCTGAAGTGACAGGGGCCTGTTTTAGCTGCAGCCCTGCAACCAAGACAAGAGACTTCTCTTCATTATTTTCTCCAGTTTCTCTCATTCTTTCCTATCACCCACCTCTAAATATTTTTAAAATAAATGTTCCAGCCCATCTTTCCCCTGCATAGCCCCTTGGAGACAAATGGTACCTTCCTCCTCCTGGGCAGCAGGAGAGCAGCATGGCAAAGAGGGCATAATTTCACCTGGAGCTTTGGAGGGGCTGCCTTCTTTGCAGAGCAGATATTCTGGGTGTTACTATCCTTTCTCCGCCCCGCCCCCCTTCACCCTTGCCTGCCACCCACCCCACCTTGTTATCTGTCAGTAAACAGTAATTAAAGATGTGGTCTGCTTGATATAGCTCCCGCCTGGCCTCACACAGTGCTGCCCTTTTGGACATGTCTAATTAAAATCCTGATGAGAAGATGAGGAAATCCCAGCAGCCGGGCATCTGCTGACTCTCCCCGCACTCAGCCTCTTCATTACTGGCGACGAAGCAGAGAGATATAAAGGACCCCAGGAAACACTCTGACAGACCAATCGATATGGCCTTTTGTGGAACGTGATGGACCACTTCAGGCTGTCTTTTGAACTGCACTGGATAATGAGGATGCCAAAGCGTGGCTCACTGCATGTAACTGGTGGGGAAAGAGTCCCAATGATTCTCTTAAACTGCTGTTTCTAGGAACAGTGCCCAAGATGCTACAGGTCAGCAGCACTTCAGAGCCAGCTCCTAAAGCAACATTTAGTGAATTCATTCTGAATTATAATAGCTCGTCTCTTGCATTTTCCTCACCTACCTAAGCCAGGTACATCTCTGGCCACAATGCCAGTGCAGCAGAATGTCTTTAACCCCTACCAGCACACTCAGAGAACACATGTAAGAGTATGTGCCGAAGTACACATGTATGAGCATCCACAAGTGGCAGTGTGAACAGAACAGTAATACGTGTGTGAGAGACAAAAGAAAAGGAATGCATAAGTGCTAGAGCACATGCAAGGATCTATGAGTGTGCAAGTGTTACATGGTGTGAGCTCTAATCAGGAAGCTTGGTATATGTACACACTTGCACTCCAGTTTCTGTTGTCAAGACATCCTTGGTATTAAATTTAGTATTGTTGCAAAGTGCTCCAAGAGCCTTCCGGCAGAGAGCACTAGATAAATAATATGTCAATAAACAAAATAATAATAATAATAATTAATAATAAATTCCCACTATGTCACTATGTCCCACTATGTCACTATGTCATTTCCACCCCAAAACTTTGCGCAATGTTTTAGCTTTATGGAGCTGAAACTGGATAAAGTGTAGAACAATCAAAACCATGCACAATATTATGTATAATGCAAAGTCCTTCTTGCTAGCAAATGGGCCCAGTGTCACTTGCAAGGTATCCTGCTACGCTCAAAACATTTGTGCATTTGTTCGTGTGTGTATGTGTGTGTATGTGAGAGAGAGAGAGAGAGAGAGAGAGAGAGAAAGAAAGTAGTGCAGGTTTCGATATTGTAAGAACATGGGTGAGGGGACATGATTTTTTGAACTTGTTTACAAACGTTCTACCCTCAGTTGAGTAGCATGGATCGTTGTACTGTTGCATACATACATACAGAGCTCTATCTCTTATCCACAATCACTAGGGCAAGAAAGCATGTGAATAGATTGTGTGCATGCCTTGGTGTAAGTGTAGGTACACTGTGTGAGTAGATGTGCATGAATGTGTGTGAGAGACAGAAATAAGTGTGGACAGCACACTGAGCGTTCTGGCACGGGCATAGCTACCATGCTATAGGGACAGGAGGAATCATTTGTGCCTCCCCCACCCCCTCCAGCATGGGCCGCAGGACAAACGTCCCTCCTGTCCCTATGGTACACTGAGCATATGTCTGAATCGGAGCTAATTCACAGAAGAGTCCCTGTCTGTATCACCTCATGTGCCAATCTTTGATAGACTCCATTTTCTTAGCCCATGAAACACTGCTAATGCCATTCAATCCTGACCTGTAGAACTTTTTGTAACAGGGCAGAGGCCCTGCAGGCTGCTGGGCCTTTAAGAAGACAGTTAGCACCTGCACGGGTACCGGTGCTAGCTGAGCTGCAGGTGCTGCAAGATGCAAGGCAGCACCTTAACCTGCAGCAGCTGTGCGAGGGCATGGCAGGGGCCAGCCCAGAGTGAGGAGTCAGAGAAGGGTTCGGTATTGGGAGGCTGCAAGAGAGGTAGGCGCTAGGAAGAGCTCTACTCCTAGACTCAGAGGGTGTTGCTTGAGCCAGAAAGGCTGCTGGATTCCAGAGGGGTTGTGCCCAGCCCAGAGACCGTGAGTGAGAGCCAGAAGATTGTGTCTGGCTAAAGCAACTGGATACTGTAGAAGCCAGAGGTTGGTGCTTCTGGCTTCTACAGAGCTACTGAGCTCTGTGAGACTGTTTTCACTGAAGGGAATAGAGAGACTGTTGAGCTACTCCTCTGAGAGTGAGAGCTTGTTGAGGCCCTGGAACTGCCAGGATTCAATCCAGACAAGCTGTCCCTGCTCCAAAGTGATGGAGAATGCATGCACCCCTATGGTTGTCCATCAAGCTGGCGGTGTGAAAGGGGAGTGACCCAAGGCAGGACAAGTTTGCTGGGTCTGAGTGGAGAATTTCACCCACGAACTGGCGAGTAAGCAAGGACTGAGAGTGGGGATTTCTGATTGCTGAGGATTTGGATGGAGAAACCTTTGAAGAGGTGAGGATTAGATGTTGTACACTGGCAGGAATAACAGAATAAAACCACTGGGAAATTGATTTTGTATGTATGAGAGCAAGGTAGATTTACAGGACTTAAGAGAGAAAAGGGGTCCCAGTGTGTGTGTGTGTGTGTGTGTTACTGGAAGGAACGGGAGGGCCGGTAGCCCAAGCTGGGGGAGTTTTTTAGTGGTAAATTCCCATGGTGGCAGGGTGGAGGTGGAGGAACCGGCCACCAGTGGGATAATTAAAGGTAATGAAAGAACTCGGTGGTAGGGTGAAAGCAATTGAGGCAGCCACCAAAGGTAATGAAATCCCAGGCAGGGTGGAGGCAACTGAGCCAGCCTGAGGATAAACAAGGAAATGAGAGAAGGGATGACTGTATAAGTGAAGTCTGAGCGATGCTGGCCAGCTATAGGGAAGGTGGAGGCTGGATCGCTGGTAGCGCCACAGCGTATAGGGCCTGGTGGCTGTGTGGGGAAAGGAAAGAACAGTTTGGGTGGAGGAGGACTTCCCAGACTGAGAGGAGTGATGTAGAACTGAGAAAGGTTGAGTCTGGGTGGAGTTGGGCTCCCCAGAGCCCAGGTAGGAAAACCCCAGAGTAGGGTGCAGGTGGATGAGCCAGCCCTAGGAAGGGGATTAAAGACATGAGGAACCCGGTGGACTGGGCCAGCCAGAAAGGGAGGAGGAGGCCAGAGTAGACAGCACCAGACGGTATGGAGCCTGATGACTGTCCTAACGGAAGGAAAGAACTCTGGATCAAGGTGGCTCCCCAGAATATATACTAAAAGTACACAAGGCTGCAGGCAGTGGCGTAGCTACCATAGAGAGGAGAGACATTTGTCCTGGAGCCCATGCTGGGGGTGGCAACACAAATGAATCTTACGTCTCTATAGAATAGTAGCTATGTCCCTGCCACAATGATCCACACCCCCGGCCCCCTGGTCCTGTTGCGAGGTGCAGAGACTGAGACTGAAAGCACTGTTTATGGAAGCGGCGGCAGCATGAAGCAGGCAGCGCAGCCTCAGGCTCAGCACAGCAAGCGAGTGGAGCTGCAGAAGAGTCTGGAGAGGCTGAGGAGCCGTGGTGGTCAGAACAGCAGCAAGTGCAGCGGTGGCCTGGAGAATTTTCTTTGAGAAGCTGCAGCAGGGGTGACCGGGTAGCCTATGCCATGCCCTTAAGTTGGAAATGTGTTCCCTTTGGGTTGTAGAGGGCTTGGGGGTGTGGGGGCAGAGGCAGGGAGCCTGGGTGGAGGCCAGAGGTCTGTGTGAGGGCAGAGAGGCTGGGAGGGGGGCTCTCTGTGAAGGATGGGTTGGGGCAGGGGGTCTGTGTGGGAGCAGGGAGGCTGGGTAGTGGCAGAGGGTCTAGGTGAGGGATGGGTGGGGGAAATATTGGTTAAATTTTACAGTAATTAACAGTATTAGTTGAATGTTAATCCATTTATTTCGATGGGTAATTTAACAGTATTTAAAAACTGTATGTAAGGGGATTTAATTGTATTGTATTTTTACTATTTTTTTCCTGCGTTTTTGTTTCTGTAAACTGTCCATAGCTTTCAGGGAAGGACGGGGTATACATTTTAATAAATGAATAAAGAAATACATAAGTTGACCGTTTTCTGCAATAAGAATGCTGGGGGAAGGAAGGGAGGGGGTGGGGCAGGAGAGGGTGGTGGTTGCGGGGGTTCACGTCTTGAACCTGGGCCCATTCCAACCTACCTATGCCCCTGGCTGCAGGGTGCAGGTGGACGAGCTGGCAGCCAAAAGATGAGTGAAGAAAACTCGACTGTAGGGTGAAGGCAATTGAGCCAGTAGCCAGAACAAGGATTGGAACCATGGGATATTGAAAAGAGAGTTTGATTTGGATGAATAGTGAAAACTGTGGAGAAACTATATGAGTATGTGTAGAGGGAAATGGATGCTATGTGCCCTCTGCCCTGTTCTAGAGTTGAGGAGATAGGACTGCCTGCGTTAGTCCCATCTCCAAAAATGGGAAGGCAACGTAACTGGGCAGAGGCCCTGCGGGCCACTGGGGCTTTGAGGAGACTGCTAGCACCTGCAAGGGTACACCGCGGAGCTAGCTGCGTTGCAAGCGCTGCAAGGTGAGAGGCAGCACCTTAACCTACAGCAGCTGTGCGAGGGCATGGCAGGGGCCAGCCCAGAGTGAAGAGCCAGAGAAGAGCTCAGTACTGGGAGGCTGGAGCTAGGAAGAGCCCTAGCCCTAGACTAAGACAGGCTCAGAGGGTGTTGCCTGTGCCAGAAAGGCTGTTGGGTTCCAGAGGGATTGTGCCTGGCCCAGAGACCCAGATACTGTGAGGGTGAGTCAGAGGGTTGTGCCTTGGTAAAGGGACTGGATATACTGTAGAAGCCAGAGGGGGGTGCCTTGTTAGAGCTACTGACAGACTGTCTTGAGACTGAAGGGAATAGAGACTGAGCGAATCCCCAAGAGAGTGTGCTTGTTGGGGCCCTGATCCTGCCAAGACTCACCATGGGCAAGCCATCCCTGCTACAGTCTTGATTACTGGATTTCCCATTCAGTGTTTTCTTCTAGAATCCCCCAATATTCCAGTCCTGAGAGCCACAAGCACAGAACTTCATTACCACTTTTGTTTCAAATCCCTGATCTGCAGCCCCTTTAGCCATTCCAGACCGGAGTACGTCTTGGATAGAAACTACACAATAATCACCAACATTGATACTGGTCTGAACACGGAGCTTAACATGGCAGGAGAAATTAATCACATGGCCTGTATTGCTTGTACTGCCAGCAGCAACAAGAATTCATCAGTCAGGTGCAAAGTTACCCAGTGCAGAGCACTCCCTATACTGGAGCTTACCAACAGTTCTGGAAGAGAAGTGCGGAAAGGGCTGGCTGTAGGGAATGATACAAAAGTACTAGCTGTGAAAGAAATCACAGCCAACTCAGTCCTCTTTTTTTCCCAGCAGGAAATACTTTAGGAAATCGTGCAGGAAAGCGAGAGCTATCAGCTCAGTCATTGCCTGTCCCAGTACCTGTCTTGATGGAATGACACATTGCTGCAGCAGCTAATAAATAGAAGTAATTTGATTAGCTTCCCCTAACTAGCGATAAGATCCTGACAAACCATTTTTAATGTGTTTCTGGAGCAGGTTGAAATTGTTTCATTTGGAGAGCAGGGCCCCCTGGGAGTTGCCTCCAAGCTCCTTTAGTGTGAGGTAAAAATATGCCAATCATTAATGAGGGAAGAATTACAGAGACTTTAATGCAATCAAAAAAGAGGAGCCCTCAGGCAGCTTGGGAATAAAGCCTGCCCTTAAATCAGAGGCAAGCAGTTGGAACGTGGAAATAGAAGTGAGTGCTTACCGACACGTAACGTACACAGACGCAGACACACACACACACAGGGCTGTCTGTACACTGGGTTGCTAATAAAGCAATAGTCTCACCTGGATGAGACTTGAGACTTAAACACCTCTGTTCAGCACACTCTATCAATCTGGACTCAAATGTGGTGATAAAATTACATCTGGTTGCACCTGTTTGGAAACTGCAGGGGTTCAAAGCAGTTATTCTCACTGCTTCTAATAATCAAAATGGAAAACTTATCCTATTGTATGTGTGAAGTGGGGGAAGTGCAAAAATACTTAATGTTTTGCCAGTTGAAGCTTGGAATATTCCAGCACAAAGTTTTCAAATGTAGACCGACCAGGTGGCTTTGAACCGTCTTAGCAAAAGAGGAGATGCCACTCACTGTCCTTGCTTGACTCACTGAATGGGTATGCTCTGCTCCCCTCCCCAAGACTGAATGCCCAGACATGCCACAGAATGTATAGGTCTTCATCACAGGCACCACCTCAGGCCAGAGACAGTATCTGTGCTGAAAGCCAGTGTAGTGGATAAGGTGCTGGGCTTAGGCCTGGGACACCAGGGTTCAAATCTCAGCCTAGGCAATGAACTTACTGGGTGGCCTTGGACAAGTCACAACCTCTCAGCGTCAGTTCCCCATCTGTAAAACGGGAGTGCGCGCATCTGTCTTCTCCACATCCTTGTCCATCCTAGATTGTAAGCCCACCAGGCAGGGACCTGTCTGGAAAATCTGTGACTGTAAAGTGCTCTGTATGCCTAGTAGGCGCACTATAGAAATAATTAGTAGTAGTGTAGCAGGCCAGATGAGGGGGAACTCTGTTCACTTCCCCTCCCCTGCTCATTTGAAAGTATTTGCTTCAAATTCTCATGATTTTATTAGAATCTTGCAATTCTAGAGGTTTCCTTAAAGCCCCAGTTTTTGAAATAAATAGAATTGCAACTTTTAATTTTTTTAAAAAGGAGTAATTTTCTAGCCCTTGTAGTTGCAAAGAAAAGCCTGAAAATGTGATTACAGCATACCTTCCTAAATGCTAAAAAAACAGAGGGACCAATCATCTTTTTTAGATCCCATGATTTTTTAAACCAAACTCATGATTTTTTACCATCTCACAGTTTTTTTCATCAACACTGGATTGGCTTATTACTGCATTAATTTTTTTTTTTTTAAAGTTCTTTAGGTCACAGCCATTTCCCCTGGCACAGCAGCAAGCCTGGGTGTTTTTAGAAGTCACTTTGCTCTTACAGAAACCCCTGTTCTCAAATATTTTTCCGTTTACTGGAAACAAAGCAGCATGGAATGCTAAACAGCAGTCACCACCCCATAGAAAACAGAGAAGTGGATCAACATGGACCAGCCACACTAAAATCACTTATGTTCTGGCCTAGTTTAATGATAACCAGAAGAGCAACTTCTTCCATCCATCTCTGCACTTTTCTCACTGACTCCCTGGGAGCAGCTCACAAGTGAGTGGAGACCACTTCTATGCCCTCGTTGGGCCCCTCCTATGTCCTCGTCTGGGCGGTGGACTAGTTAGGTTGTTTTGCCCTCAGAGGTTAAAGGATCCAATTGGTTTCCAGAATTCTCTGGGGATTTACCTACTGATCCAATGGCCTTGTGGAATGACATCTTGACCATGCCCATCGCCACAGTTGCACCCAGGCATCTGTTCCCACTGCTGCGGCAGCACAGGTCCCCCTGGTATATAGAGGACCTGAAGCGGGAGTGTAGGTAGCTAGAGCACACATGGCACTCAACTCGTGCTGAAGCCGACCAATTGCAGCGTAGATCATTTTTTAAAGGACTATGCTGTGGCTCTGATGGCAGCGAAGAAAGCTTTCTTCTCCACTATCATAGGGTCTGCAAGTCTCATCCGGCAGAGTTGTTCCAGGTGGTAAGGGGCTTGGTTAATCTGGTCTGCCTCCACACCAAAATGGAATCATCTAATGCCTGCTGTGACATTTTTATTAACTACTTTGCAGACAAAATAGCACTTGGGTGCTGTCATTTTATCTGCAGAATCAAAGTTCAGGGTTATGGAAGCTCAGTCCTGTCCTGTTTATTTGGATCAGTTTCAATTGGTATCACCCACCGAGGCGGGGGAAGTGCTTGTGAAGTGCTTGGGGCATTGAGGGCAACCAGTTGTGAATTAGATCCTTGCCCGTTCTGGTTAGCGAAAGCCAGCCAGGAGATGTTGGGGCCATAGCCGCCTCGAGCCACTTAGGCCGGAGAGTGCGGGATATAAATTAAAAATGAAAATGAAAAATTGCTGACTGGGGTTGTCAATGCCTCCCTTCAGAAGGGGAGGGTGTCAGACACTCTTAAAATTGAATTTGTCCAGCTCCTACTTTAGAAGCCATCCTTGGATGATGACTTCCCGGCCAGTTATCGGCTTGTCTCTAACCTTCCGTTTTTAGGGAAGGTTATTGAATGGGTGGATGCCCGACAGCTCCAGGCCCATCTTGACGCAATCGGATTCCTAGACCTGTTTCAGTCAGGCTTTCACCTAGGGTATGGCACGGAGACTGCATTTGTGGCCTTGGTCGATGACCTGTGTCTTGATTGACAAGGGAACTTCTACCCTGTTGATCTTGTTAGATCTATCAGCAGCCTTTGATACAGTTGATCACGAGGTGTTGTTGACACGACTGCGGGACCTGACTGGGGGTGCGTGGGACCACTTGAGTGGTTCCACTCTTTCTTGGAGAGGTTCCAAAGAGTGGTGATGGGCGATTGCTTTTCGCCTTCTCAGGACCTCTGTGGGGCTCCGCAGGGCTCTGTCTTCCCTCCTGTTCAACATGTATATGAGGCTGTTGGGTGAGGTCATTCGGAGGTTTGGGGTAAAATGTCATCAGTATCCTGATGACACTCAGCTCTACCTCTCTTTTTCATCTGACCCAGGCCCTGAAGTCTCAGTGCTCAACCAATGCCTGGCTGCTGTGGGGAACTGGATGAGGGTGAGCCAATTGAAGCTGAATTCAGAAAAGACAAAGGTGATGGCGGTTGGCCAGTCCTATGACCTGGAGGAGTTTGGGAGTCCTGTTATTGATGAAGTCTGGCCTCCTCTGGTCAGTCAGATTCACAGCCTTGGAATGCTTCTGGACCCCTTGCTGCGCCTGGATTGTCAGGTGATGGCAGCCATGGTCAGGAGCACTTTTCACCAACTTCATCTGGTAAGAAAGCTGCAGCCTTTTCTTTCTGATAAGGATCTGGCCACTGTCATGCATGCTTTCACCACCTCAAAGCTAGATTACTGCAATGCACTCTATGTGGGGATGCCCTTAATGACTGTTTGGAGGCTGCAGCTGGTGCAAAATGAGACAGCACAGCTCCTTTTGGGGACGAGTCACTGGGAACATATTACACCGGTGCTCTGAAGCCTGCACGGGCTCTCTATAGCTTTCCAGGCACAATTCAAGGTGCTGGTTTTGACCTTTAAAGCCCTAAACAGTCTTGGTCCCACATATCTGAAACACCTCCTGTCATTCCATTCCCCATTGCAGCCCCTGCAGTCTGCTGGGAGCGTCTCCCTGTGTTAGCCTTGTTCATACAACAAGGGCTCGCTGTCATTGGGTGGGGGGAAGGATGGGGAACAAACCCCACAGGGACAAGAGTCACGGATCCTTCTTGCACTCAGGAGGCTCTGCAGGTACCGAGGGGGGAAAACAATGCCCGTCAGGATAGTAATTGGGCCCTTCCAGGTGCTACTGCACTTGAAAGTCAGGCCCCTATCATCATAGGGCGCAGAGCTATTGGGTAAGGGAAGGGGGTCCCACACACGCCAGCAAATACCCAGACGGGGAGCAGGAAGACTAGTGAAGGGATGTGCAAGGGAATAGGGGGGAAGCAGGACCCAGGACAAGGGGGTCGGCAAGAGGGGCGTTCGCACTGGTGGGGTAGGGAGCGAAACCCCGGGGGGGAGGCAGATTCAGGCGCCCGCAGGCCCACTCGCTCACCTTAACACTCTTTGGGCAAAGGATAGGGTTCACAGATGCACTACAAACACTGAGGGAGGAAACAAGGCACACACTACTCACTCTAGGGGAAGATAGCGGGGAGGAAGGGGGAAAGGAATACAGGGACCAAGATTCAAGGCAACACTACAGTCAATCTCCACAATAGCACTTAGCTTCCAGACAGAGGGGGCCAGTCTCTCCAAGTGTCCAAGCTCTGTTCACCGGCACTTCTGCTCCTGCAGTGCCAGCAGATAAAGAGCAAGCCCCGCCCCCTGCACGCGCCTGGAGGCGAGCGGAGCGGCGCAAGGGGGGGCGGGGCCCAGGCATGTCATAGGACGGCCCCGGCAATGCCTCCCCCCGAGTGCTTCTATCGGGGTTGCCGGGGCGACTGAAGGCTGTGGCGGGGTTGCGGCTTGAGCCGCGTCGTCAGTCCCGGCGGAGGAGGCGGGGCTTCTGGCCCGCGGAGGATATCATCGGGTGGAGGGGCGGCGGCCGCTAACACTCGCAGGGAGGCATTCTCGGTTGCTGCCCCAATGCTTTGGAATTCCCTTCCCCCAGAGGTTTGTTTGAGCCGGAGTCTGAACGTTTTCCAGAGGCGGTGTAAGATCTTTTTATTTGGAAAGGCATTTGGTGGGTGGTGATAGGGGATTGGGATGGTTTAAGGGGATTTGGGAGGGGTGATGGTATTGGGTGTATTTCTTGGAGGTTGTGGTCGGGTGGGGGGGGTTGTATTTTATTGTTTTTATTATTTGTAAGATTCTCTAAGCCTTTGGGATGGGCAGCATATACATTTAAACAAACAAACAAAACTGAAACATTCATGCACCATTTCACTTCCTTTTCCCTTGTCATTTACTTAGGAAGTGACATCATATGGGAAGCAGACAGACTATTAATGTTCCTGGTTTGGATCTGCCAGCACAAAAGAAAGGCAACAGAGCAATAGTTTTCAGTGCCCTGTATGATGGGTATATGTCAGGAGTGGGCAAATTCCCAGGCTCCAAATTTTAACATCACCAAAAGCCACAACATGCATTACATGATCATTGTCTTCCCCTGATCCCAGGGAAATTATGGTCAGGGAAGCGTGGCTATCCCCCAAACCCTCCCCCCTCAAAATCTCTGGCTCCCATGTGATCTGATGGGTTTGGGCAGCAGCAAAAGTAGCACATGGAATGCTCCCCTTGCTCCCAGACAGCCCCTGTGAGTCTCCAGCAGTTGGAATGGTGGCTTGGTTTCTTTTGTTCCTGAGGAAGTCACATGGACATGCTCCAAAACAACCACTGTTGGTGACAGCCACAGTACAAGTGTCCAAGAGCCACGTGCTCCCAAGCTGCCATTTGCCCACCTTTGGTATATGTCCAGATCTGTGTGTCCAGACATAACAATAAACATGTTGCAAAGCCATTCTGTGCTGAATTAATTCACTGACAGCATCAAGATTTGGTAGTCAGTTATAGAAACATAACAGCAAAGGTGTGATGGACCCAATAGTCTCCTCCCACCAGCCATGTGACTGTTCTCCACTTCCCTGTTCCCCTCCAGCTTGCAGCTCTCTCCCCCCACCCCCACTGCTGTACATCACTGCTCCCCCCTCCTCAGAATCCTGAAGAATGCTGGGAAAAGAGAATTGGTCACCTACCTTGGTGAATTCTTTTCTTCTCCTGCTATGCAGACAGTCCTCCGGAGGGAGGGTAGCTCCTCCCATAACCGACAGGAAGCAGAAGATCCCTGATTTTCCTGCTTATGCTCCCCAGGGCTACCCCTCCATCTAACTCCAGGAGTTCCCAAGCAGAGGACCGGCTGCCTTTTAGCTGACACCAGACCTGTCTTGACCCCCTGCTCTCCATCAAGGGAATGGCCAACCAACTGACCATTGTAATAACACAAAACGCTAGAAGTCGAACTGACAGGCTGAAAACCTGTGACCCCCCTGTGCCTCCTAGTTCCTTTTGGCTGTTTAGGGTGGGTCCAGAGGATTGTCTGCTTAGCAGGAGAAGAAAGAATTCACCAAGGTAGGTGACCAATTCTCTTTTCTCCCCCTGCAGCAGACAGTCCTCCGGAGGAACATACCTGAGCCCCTGAAAAATCGGGAGGGAACAGCCAGCATCCACCGGCTCCAGCACCGCCTGCAACACCCGTCTGCCAAACGCCGCTTCAGCCTACTGCTGGGTATTAATTTTGTAATGCCTCACAAAGATGTGGAGTGAAGCCCAAGTCACTGCCCTGCATATTTCCTCGTACGAGGCTCTTTATTTATTTTTATTTGTATTTGTTTCTTAGCATTTTTATACCGCCCCCTCATGCTCACGGCATCTCGAGGCGGCTAACAATACGATAACACATAGGGGTGGGGCATCGGGGCAAATACCAGCTACCGGATTTACCGGTTACCGGATTTTTTAAAACCGGATTGCTGGATCTGTGTACCGGTTTACCGGTACCGGATTTGTTCCATTGATTTCAATGGGGAACTGTCCCCATTGAAATCAATGGGAAAAAACACAAAAAAACTCCCCCCTCCCCCTCCCAGACTGTGCGGGTGGAAGGGGGGCACCCCCCCACCCACCCTGCCCAGCCTGGCTTTAAAAAAAATAATTTCCCCTGAAGTCCCTGCTAGTGCGGGCTCCAGGCCGCCGCCGGCGACCCGGAGCCTGCACCAGCAGGTATTAGGGTGATCCCTGGGGTGGTGGGTGGTTTAACACC
>QEPC01003965.1:812359-826929 GCA_003113815.1 Sphenodon punctatus
CAGCGCAGGCTGGAAATTCTGCGCTGGGGTAAGCGGGGCAGGAGATTCCGCGGGGGGAGGGGAATTCCGCGGGAAATCTGCGAATCGCAGACCCGCGTTTCCCTCGGGGCCCTGGGTATAAGCTCCCTATCATCAGCCTCTTCGGAATCTGAGGAATGGCCCTTAGCGGGTCTCTCGCTCAGCTGTAGGGTCTTAATGACCTAACTGAAAAATTCCTCCCTATACTGTATGGGGAACTTTCTCTCTTGTTCATTATATGGGGGAGCCGGATGCCACTCTCCCTCCTCCAAATCCAAAATGGAGTGGTGGGAATCCGTGTCTGCTTCTGAGAGCAGGCTGCAAGCTGAGACGCTCTCGGGCCGCCCGACATCCTCCTCAGCCAAGTTCTCGCTGGCAGAGGAATGCGATGAGCCCAGAAGGCAGAAAATTGCACCCCCTGCTGGCTGCCGGGGTGTTCCTGCCTTTTTTGCCCTGCCCCCTTTTTTCTCTCGAACCCCTTGCCTAACCATGGGGCACTTTCTCTTTGTCCCCCGCTCCTGCCTGAGGAAGGACAGGGAGTCCAGGATCTTGCCCATCGTAACGTTGATGCCAAGGAGGGGATCAGGGGGAACCCCTGAAGACTCCGAGGGGGGCCGCGGGGTAGCATGCCTGGATTCACTCTGTGGGGAAGCCTGCCGGAGGCCCTGCCAAGCGGGCGGGGGGAGAGGAGAAAGCTTCACCGGACCCTGGGGCCTCCTCACTCCCCCCGCCAACACCATGGAGCACCCTACCTCCGTCCTGGTGGCGGCCTCCATCTTCTGCTCCCTCAGCCTTGCAACAGCGCGGGTGATGGGAGCGCTGGTGTGCTCTCCCTCCCGAGAGACCTGGCTCTGAACTGCCTCTCTGCTGTGGCAGGAGGCTGTTCTGGACGGAGGAGAGCGAGCGCTGGAATGTTGTTTCCGAGCAGCGCCCGCCTCCCCGCTCCCAAGCTAGAGCAGGGGAGCTGGCCCGGGTTCTGACGCCGGTTCCCTAGAACGTGGTGAAGCCGTCCCCCTTGGCCCCGTCAATCCAAGGATCCTGGTCGCTCCGCCCCGGAGCAAAAGAAGTGTCCTGCCAGTCCGAGGCAGAAGATAGAACTGGAGCTAGATGGAGGGGTAGCCCTGGGGAGCATGCGCAGGAAAATCAGGGATCTTCTGCTTCCTGTCGGTTACGGGAGGAGCTACCCTCCCTCCGGAGGACTGTCTGCTGCAGGGGGAGAAAAGGACTCGCAAGCAGTAAATCTGTTCTTTCAGCTTACCACAGGCTGGAAGTGAAGTGGTACACATCTCTAGATGGAACAGCAGCTACTTGCAAGCAGGAGGTAGGGCTGTCTGCCAGCATGGCTTCCAAGATCACAGCCCACGTTAAGCGACTGGTACAAGTGTCCTTGCACAAACAGACTTAATGGATGAATGTGCATTTAAGATAAAATAGATAGGCTAGCATTACACCCCATGTCTATCCTATGTCTCAGTGTGTACAGGGAACGGAAGGGAAAGGAAGAAGGGGATCTTCGTAGCATCTGCCTAAATTAAATGTGGCAACCGAAACTGGCTCCTGTAGCATGTAGAATTCAGGTGCTCATTTAGTTTGGGATTTTGTTCAATATATTGTTAGGGGAGACAATGGTCCTTCCTGCCTGGTTTTGGGTAGGGCTGAAATAAATATCTATGGCAAATATCATAACTAGTGATTTCTCACAATTTGAATCATGTCCACCAAACCAGATAACCACCTCTATTTGTGCCCATCTTCTCCGGATAAACATTTGGGGTTTTCAGGTCATTTCTTCAGTTTTTGGGATATTCAGTTGTTTGAATACTTCATTTTGACTGCTTGCACATGCACAGTAGCCAAAAATGAAGTAACCAAACAACTGATGTCCCAATATTCAAGCAACTGAACGCTGAACGAACAGATATGCTTGGGGCAAGGATATTATTTGGATAACTGGATGGGTGCCTGAAAATGTGAATATCATCCATTAATACTGTAGGCACGGTTCCCAACTCTATCCAGGAACCAGCAAAAAAGAGGTTAATTAACCTTATACTGGAATCGAAAGATAGAGCGTTCTTCCACCCTTGTGATGAGTTTAGTAGGGATACACACCTGGAGCCAGGAATTGATTAGGGTTGTTTATCTACATGATGTGCATAAACAATGAATAACATCAATTGTTTACTGATCAACTATGCCGTGTTACCTATAACAAGATCTGTATGTGACCAACTGTGTTCTCTTTCTGGTTCCATCCTGTACAAGGGGAGTCTGTGGCTTCACGCCATCTATGAGAAACCCTATTTAATCCCTGCATCTGAGATTCTCCCTCAGACTCCTTCCCCCATGAGCTATAGAGTCTCCTAAAGTTCCTGTCAGTACTGCAGCTCATACAGGGCCTTAGACAGTAAGGCTAGAATTTTGTTTGGTTATCCCTTGTGTCCTGTTCCTTGTCTCTGCCCTTTAGAGTGAGGTAGTGGCTCTGGGTCACATTGGGTGTCCTCCAACAAGTACAAACCCTGCTGTTCTTTTCAGCATTAGTTTTCTGGGACAAGATGAGAAAACAAGTATGTGCACATGGTTCAGTCTGGCTTCTGCACAGCAATCCCAAACCATTTGATCTGAGACCCAGTTTGCAGCCCAGGCAAATTTCATTCTAGGAATCCAGTCTCGTTCAAGGACCACCCCTATGGTTCTGTCTACTGATGCAGTCTGATTTGAGGATCCACCAAAGGCCTTTCCAGGATGTCATTCCAATTAAAAATTCCAGTGCAACTGTGGGTGTAGTCCAATTTGTATTTTGATCTTGTTTTAGAATTTAATCTCAAGCATGAACCATTCTAGATTCTAACACAGCAGCTTCACTAACACAGCCCCCTCCTTACAGCAGGCAGAGGCACAAGATGGTGTTACTTACACTCAGTGGTTCTACACACAGGGCTGCCTCACCATAAATGACTCCTTCTCATTCTGGTTTGTTATGATTAAAACAGCAAGTCACCCAGCGAGGCCTTGGAGTGGAACCCAGCTGGAAATTGGATCATTAATATTCCCTCTCCTACCCATTGCCACTATGTCTTACCTCTTCACAAGCAATTGCTACCAGTGCAACAGTTTAAGGGGTCTAAGATTAAAGGAGGAGGAGGAGGAAGCTTGAGATTCAAATTACCCATCCCTCTTTGTATCAGCTAGGGCTTTATTTGCCAACATCCTAGTCAAGCAGCTCCACTAAGCTATGTCCTGTCTCTCACACTGGCTGCCTTTCATTCACCTTCCACTTTACAGCCACCTGGTCTCCCAGTCTCTCTGTCAGGTACATCAATATTATCCCCATTCTATACAGAAAGACAGACAAAGAGGGGAAATGACTTGTCCAAAGTCAGACAGTGGCTCAGTACTGAAACGGAACCCAGGAGTCCCGACTCCTAGTCTTTTGCTCTAACCATTAGAGAACTCTCATCCTACACATTTAGGGCACCAGTGGGCAATTTTACATGTTCTGCTACACATGTGAAAGGCCGTTTTTTGTAACATGCATTTACTGCAAATAATTTCCCACTTCATTTTCGCTAAGCACTACTCATGCACTTTTGAGCCAAGTGTGCAGAGTTGGCACTTGCACACAGCTGTTGCAACATGCATCTTTGCACCACTTCCTGGTGGGTATTGGCGGTCATCCAGGATCATAGAGACATGTATACTTTGGAAGCGATGCTGAAGGGAACATCTACTTCTAGTGCATCTCGATGGTTGTGTATTAACACGCAGGGACGCAATGTCCTGGTTTAAAAGAACATGTCAATTTCAAAATGCATTCAGCGACCTCAGCATGGTTAACAATTGTCAGACACTGGCATCTGCCACATCCAAGCTGCTGCATTTTGAAAATTAGTTTAAAAAAGCATTGCTGCTATGAGACAAACCACAAATCAGGTGACAATGAGCCAGAAAACTCAGGGCCAGCCTCCCAGACAACCAAGAGCCTACCTGCCAGTGTTCCAAGCCACAAGCAGAGTAAGAGGCCATGGACTACATTTGTCTTTGGAGGGACAAGAAAGTGCAATACTCGCTGGTGAAGTGTTACTAAAATGTTGCTGTCTTCCAAAAGATCTTGGCAGTGATGGGAAAGTTAGGGTACAGATGAGACATAGTGCAATGCCACCAATGGGCAAAGGATCTGCTTCGGGGATACAAGGAGATTTGCGACAACTACCATACATCAGGTCAACAACGACAAACCCCACCATACTTCAGTTTGACAAATTCTTGTGCATGGATGGATTAATAGTTGTGGCTGTTCTCTATGGGAGTCTGGGACAGCCTTATCCTGGGGGCAAAAGAAGGTTGATTCTTCGTCTCCGCTATCAGCCATTGTTCTTTCTGCGCTGAGGCCCCTGCCAGCACCCAACCTGACCTCTCCCATGCAACTTCAGTTCCGACCCTGGCAGCTGATCCCACATTGGATCCCACGACAACATTCACTCTGCAACTGTTTCTTGTTGGACCCAAACGCGAGTCTCTTTTCCTCAGGAAGCTCCTGGCCTGAACACCGAAGCTCCGGACACCAAGTTCATCGACCAGGACGCTATTGACAAGAGGAGCCAGATGAAGAGGAGTTTGCTGTTGACCCACCACCTTTTCTTGAGCCACCTCCCACACCAGCCAGAAAACAATTAACTCAGAGGAGACAAACTAAGGACACTTGGGACACACACTGCCTTTTCTCACCCAATCCCGCAGTAACCTATCTACAAATTCCTGTAGACAACAATTGAGAACTGGGGGATATTCCCATCACTGCTGCTCCTACTTCTGTTCTATAGAGCTTTGTATTCTTCCTGCTGAAGTTTTTGCCACACTTCAATCCTGACAGCTGGAGAGTGATGAGCTATGGATAAGTAACTGCAACTCTTGGAAGAAGGAGGCACACATGATGCTCAGCTAGAAGGGTTGGGAAGTTTTCACATGGTACAAACAGGAAGTGATTTAATCACACCAGACACAATCCTTTTGAACCTCCCAACCTCTGCTCCAAAAAGCAGCTAAAGTAGGCAGCATCAGGTTGTCAAAGCAAACACACCAGCCCACTAAAACCAATGTTAGATATTCTTCTCTTAATCACAAGTACCATTTTCTTCACTGTCCAGGACAGAGATTTTGGCTCTTTAGCCAAGCACTGAAAACAGCTGAACTAATCAAACTGACATTTATCTGAGTACTGGAGGCAAAGTAACTTCAGAGAGGAAAACTACTAATTGTAAAAACTGAGATGAAGTCTAGTAGATCCCATTCAGATAGTCAGCTCAGGATTGCTCTACGTACCAATTCTGGAAAATCTACTCATTGGGTGAATTGGCCAAATATCTATCCATTCTCAATCAATCACTTACATGGACTCCTTTCCCTGAATCAACAACATAGCTACTTGGGTTATACAATTTTAGAAGCATGAACCATCTCTTTGTTACAAGTTTGCACATAATACTATGGGACGTGACCTCTGCTTGGGGCCCCTCAGTACTCCTGTAATGCAATAAATTAAAACAACAACTGGGAGCAAGATTTTTAAAGCAGCAGCGTAAAATGGAAGTTCATTCCTATCTACTATCATCACAAAAAGGCCATACTGTGCACAGGAAGAGGAGGAGGAAAGTAGCAGGCAATGAGCAACGTGTGGGAACATAGGGTTTGTATACCTGCTCACACCATTTGGTACATCAATCCCAGAGTGCCATCTCTTCTGGAAAGTGCTTCTAATATTTCAGGAGGCGGAAAAAGAAAAGCCCACCTGACTAGTTACAGGGCTTCAAATTTTGAGGCAGGGATGGGGACATTCCTGGAATAGAAGGTAGCTTCCCCACTGTCATCCACTAATACACCTTTGCCCACAGTGCCTCCTGCAGAGAGAGGCTGGTTCTATTAACATCTTGAGTACTTCATGTTTTTGTAGCAAGATTCTTTCTTTTTTTCTTCTATTTTTACACTGGGCTCAATTCTAATCCGGTCTAATTCTTCAGACTACAATGGAGCTATGCCAATTGACAGCAGCTGAGTATCTCACCCACAGTAAACACCAAGACACTATGGATAAACAGCACCTTAGAAAAACTACAGGCAAGATTTTTAAAAGCTCTGCATTACATCACTGTGCAGCTCCAATCAAGTCATGTCCTATCTGCATTAGAGAAGAACAAAAAAAGCTGAAATGTGGGCAGGGTCAGAGTCCTTATTCAGCCTTGATGCCTGAGCATCTCAAGTTCCAATCTGAGACTAGATGCATCTCCCTGCCCCTTTCCCATCAAAACCGGATTCCTCAGCATTCTTATTCTGCTTTTTAGGGTGTCTATCTCTGTGGGCTGGCATGCGTTAATAAATCTTTGGAAGTGTTACAAATTAATGAATCACTGATATTATTTTTGGCAAGGGGGAGAGAGAGAGAGAAAGCTCACCTGGAATAGTCTCCACTTCCCAGCCGGTTATTCCCATCGTACTCGAACCCTGGCTGGATGCCCATTTCTCCCTGTCCTCAGCTAGCACCATCACTACTTCCCACCCTGGCCCTTCCCCCCTCCCCAAGGACAAGCAAAGTTATTACAATAATGAATTAGCGAGGCTGCTTACTGCTGCCAGTGGCGAAGGCAATTATCCCACTCCATGTCCCCAGCCACCGCTCAGTTCCCTCATAAAGAGAGGCTTTTGGGGCTGCTTTGTGCTTTGATTGGAAATGAAGAGATTGCTAATTAGGGAACCCCTGCTGGGACTGGGTTGGCAGGAACAATGGACGGAGCACACGTCCATTTCAAGAAGGGGGAAGAGAGGAATGTGCATGCCTTTGTAATGTAGTGCATCCACACACATACCATAAACAACAGAAGAGACAATTTTATAGAGCTTTTCACCTTTTAAAGCATGCTAATTTGTTTATGGGAAGCTATAATTTGGTGTGTGTTTGCATAGGTCAATGTCTATGGTTTCTGTGTACAGTACGTACACACACAGTGAGCCTGAAAGATGCATTTACCCCAAATGAGCATCTACACAGCTCAGTGTGCATCTCTATGGCTCTTGCTGGATAGCATGTATCAATCCTGCAATGATTTCATTGTTCAAATAGCAATACCATATTACTTTTCATCATCTATCCAAATGTTGAAAATTCATAGGATGATAAAGGATGAGACCTATCAGGTTATCTAATCCATCAACGTTTGGCCAGCACATAATCATTTCCCTCTGCTAATTTTCCAGTACTTTGTCTACTGGGGTTTCCCCCACCTCCTGTGGGAGATTATCCCATCTCTTGTAAGAAATTTGTCTGATATTCATGGGATTGCCAGATCCAAATGTTCAAAAATCATGGGGCAAGATCCTCCCAAAAAATATGCATTAAAAAACACACCAAAAAACTGATTTTTAGGACAATAAATGTGAGCTTCTTTTAATTTGTATTTAGTTTTCTACGCTCTTGGGATCCCCTGCAATCATGCACTCAAGCTTCTTTTTCCAACCCTCTAGGCTAGAAGTTTACTTCTTAAAAATCCAAAAGTATGATTCTCTCAAATCCTCCTAAAATTCTGAAACTTGCAATGAAGTTGAGAACTGGCAACCTGATATTCAGCCTAGAGTTTCCTTGGCTGTTTTTATAAGGAAACTAACACGTATTTAAAATCCCAAATTCTTAATCCCTGGTTCCTGTTTATGCTGACATTTACAATTCAGAATAACTAATCCAGGACTGTTCATGGTCAATTCGGGTTTAGACTAATATGGATGACTGAAAAATCCCATGGTGCTTCACTGCTGAATTCCATCGCCTTCTTCTGGTATGATTTTTGTTCCCCTTTAGAGATATCTTCAACCGATCCCATGACTAATCTATGCACCAGGATTGGGGAAAGAGAAATCAAAACACTGATTTCCTGGCCAGAGCTCCAGAAAGCACTGACAAGAGCAAACATCCTCTCTACCCTGGAACATCTCTATCTACTAAGTTCTATGCTCAATATGTATTAAAGTGTTTACATGGATGTTATTCCGTGCTTATTTTTTCCTGTATCAAATTAATCCTTGAAATCAAGGACTGAATTAACCTGAGTTAACTACTTAATCTGGGTCCTTTAAGCACTGATCATGTGTTTAGATGGACAATTAAACCCAGAATAACACCCTTAAATATGTATTTAGCATCTGTGTATAAACAGCCCCTATCCAAGTTTCATTCCAGTTCTGGGAGACTGCTTTCTCCACAATTTGCAGAGCTCTAGTGTTTATATCTTCAAATAATTGTAGGTAGTTCTCATGCCTTCCATTTAGTCACCACTTAGCCAAGATCCACATATTTAGCTCTTTTGATCTTTCTTCATAAAAATTTCCTCAGTTCTCTTATCATTTTTGTTCTTATACTCTTTCTTTCTGCTGCTAAAATACTCAATACCGAAGGTCTCACCAGAACCATATAGAGAAAGAGCATTACTTCATTGTTCCATGACATGCTTTACGTAAAACCTAAAAATTCCCAGAGCCTAAAAATCATACGCAGGAGCTCGCACCAGCATGGTATTTTGAAGATCAGATTCCTGCTGCTTTTATAGCTGTCACATCACACTACCAGCTCAGATCTAATTTGCTGCTTGCTATCATACCCATGTCCGCTGCATTTTCCTGACGTGTCCCTGAATGAAACTTTCTCTAAGTTCTTCCTGTCTTTCCACCTTTATGTACACATGAAGTGTATATTTATGTTTGTTTGTTTTTTAAATTAAAATCTTCTGGGAACCATCAGTTTGGGTGCAGTTAGCACTTGGGCTTGGGGAAGTTCAGCCTTGTTCAGCTTATTTGGATTAGCTTCAGTTAGCATCACCTATTGATACGTAGGGTGTGCTTGGAGCGATGCGGGCAACCAGTTGTGAACTAGATCCATGCCTGTCCTGGCTGGTAAACGCTAGCAGAAAGACACTGGGGCCATTGCTGGCTGACATTATCAGTGCCACTCTTTGAGAGGGCAGGGTGCCTAATGGCCTCAAAATTGCAGTTGTTTGACCCCTACTCAAGAAACCATCCCTTGATGTTGGCTCCCCAGCAACCACCCCATCTCTAACCTTACTTTTTTAGGAAAGGTTATTGAGTGACTGGTTGCTCTGTAGCTTCAGGCACATTTGGATACCATTCGTTTCGTGGACACATGTCAGTCTGACTTTCATACTGGGCATAATACCGAGACTACACTTGTGGCCTTGGTTGACAAACGCAACTGCATGACTTGGCAGGGGTGTGTGGGGCTGCTCTTGAGTGGTTCTGTTCATTCCTGTCAGTAAAGTCCCAGAGGGTAGTGATGGGCAGTTGTTCTTCATACCCTTGGGATCTCTCTTGTGAGGTTCCACAGGGTTCCATCTTGTTTCCCCTCCTATTCACGTGCCACTGATTCACTGATGACATCCAGCTATCACTCTCTCTCATCCAATCCAGGTCCAACTGTCTCGGTGCTTTTGTGATGACTTGCTGCCACTGGGAACTAGATGCAAGTGAGCCGATTGAAGTTGAATCCAGACAAGACTGAATTGACATTAGCTGGCCAGCCCTGTAACATGGGTTATTAATTATTAATTATTATTATTATTATAAGCATATTATAGTGCCAGCTGTGTACCTGGCGCTCCACTGTTGTTTAATGTGTATATGTAGCCCCTGGGGGAGATCGTGAGAGGGTTCGGGGCGCGATGTCACCAATATGCTGATGATACTCAGCTGTACCTCTCATTTTCAACTGAGCCAGGTCCTGCTGTCTCATTACTTTCCCAGTGTTTGGAGGCCGTGGCGGATTGGATGTGGGAGAGCAGACTGAAGCTCAATCCCGATAAGGCAGAGGTGATGGTGGTAGGAAGGGCAGGGGAGGTGCTGGTCCCTTTGATTGGTGGGGTTCGCCCGCCTGTTGCTCTTCAGGTTTGGAGTCTGGGGGTGATTTTGGATTCGGGCTTCCATCTGGATCGGCAGGTGGAGGCGGTGGCTAAAGCTGCCTTTCTCCAGCTGTATCTGGTACGGAGGCTTCGACCTTAACTCTCCGGGCCCGATCTGGCCACTCTCATCCATGCCTTCATCACCTCGAGGCTAGACTACTGCAACGTGCTCTACGTGGGGCTTCCCTTGTTTCTGGTTCGGAGGCTGCAGCTAGTGCAGGATGCAGCAGCCCGTCTCCTGACGGGGACGGGGCGGTGTGAGCACATAGACCAGTGCTCCACGCTCTACACTGGCTGCCTATAGTGTACCGAGCCAGATTTAAGGTGTTAGTATTGATTTACAAAGCCCTGCACAATCTGGGCCCCTCATATCTCGGGGACCGCCTCGCCCTCCGTGCCTCAGAGCGATCCCTTCGGTCCACTGGGGGCGCCTTTCTGGAGGTCCCCCGTGTAAGACGGGGGGCCATAATGGAGAGGGCATTCTTGGTGGCTGGACCGCGGTTATGGAATTCCCTCCTGGAGGAAGCTCACCTGGCCCTGGGCCTGTTGGCCTTCCGACATGTCTGTAAGACTTGGCTGTTCGCCCAGGCCTTCGGAGGGGAGGGTGGGGTGGTGGGGTAGGGGGGCGGGGCTTGGAGGGGAGGGTGGGAGGGGAGGGGAACATTTGGGGGGGGTAGTTTTAATTATTCTTATTGTTGTTTTTATGTATTTCATTGTTGTTTAAACTGTTGTGAGCCATCCCGAGATGCCGTAGGCATGAGGGGGCGGCCAATAAATATAAAGAAAATAAAAATAAAATAAAATTTACAGAACAATAAGATAGACGCAGTCCATGGGTTGCATAGGGACACCCATCGTTGATGGGATCCAACTCCTTTGGTCACTCAGGTTCACAGCCTATGCGTGCTCCTGGACCCAGTGCTGTGCCTGAAGCATCAGGTACCTGCAGTGGCCAGGAGTGCCTTTCTGGCGAGAAGGTTGCAACCCTTTTTATCAGATTCAGGCTTGACAACAGTCATCTATGACTTTGTAACTTCAAGCCTAGACTACTGCAACGCGCTCTGTGTGGGGCTGCCCTTGGTAACTATTCGGAAGGTGCAGCTGGTGCAGACCGTGGCAGCCCATCTTCTGTTGGGGGTAGACCATCAGTAGCACATCACACCTCTGTTTCAGAGACTGCACTGGTTTCCAATAGCTTTACAGGTTCAATTCAAGGTTCTGGATTTGATCTACAAAGCCCTAAATAACCTGGTCTCCACACACCTGAAAGACTGCCTCCCCACTCATGTCCCACCACAGCCTCCAAAATCTGCCTGGAACACCCTCTAAGCTCATACCATCTGCCCATCAGGTTCATAGAGTGAGGGTGTGCAGAGAGGTGTTCTCGGTTGCTACCCCAGTATTGTGGAACTCCATTCTCCTGGAGGTTTGTCACAGTCCAAGCCTGCTCATCTTCCGGAGGAAATAAAAACATTTTTATTTGGTCAGGCATTTGGCAAGTAGGGCTTGGGGAGGGGTGGGAGGAGGGATTTTTTTATTATTTGTGTTTTTATATGTTATAACGCATCCTGAGCCCTCAGGATAGGGCAGAATAAAGAAAAATAGAAAAAGGAAAAAGGTTGCTATTAATATATAATAATCATTTACTACAGCATGTTCAGTGTTCAAAGTAGTTTATAATCCCTATCTAGCCCACGCCCACAACAACTGTGAGGTAGGTCATTATTATTCCAATTTTACAGATGGGGAACTAAGGAGGAAGGATAGTGACTTGTCCAGCGAGTTCATTGCTAAAATGAGATTTTAACTCTGGTCTCCAGATCTAAGCCGTATCTACTTGGCTATACTGGCTCTTTCTTTCTTTCTTTCTTTCTTTCTAAAATACAGTATAGGTTACCTATCATATCATGCATGGACCCAAGAATTTAAAATCATGGAAGTGAAGAGTCAATATATAACGATGTGAATCCTTGGCTGATGTGAATCCAGGAGCTAGACCAGTAGTTCCCTAATTTTTTTTACCTGTGTCACCACATTATGAGACTTAAATATAATCTTGGAATTCCAGACAAAAGGTATGGCACAGCCCCATTTAGGGTCCCAGCTTCCAATTTGGGAACCTCTGGGCTAGACAAATTCAGTCTGGAAATAAGGTGCCCATGTTTAGCAGTAAGGGTAATTAGCCACTGAAACAAGTCTACAATGATCATAGTGAATTCTCAATCACTCGAATCTTCAAACCAATCTGAGGTTTTTCTAAGCGATATGCTCATTCAGAAACTATAGATTTGATACAGAAATTACAAGCTGTGGCCTGCATTAAGCAGAAGGCCAGACTAGAGTGACATTAATGTGTCCCTTCTGGCCTTAAAAACTGTGACCATTTTCCCTGTGTCACTTTGAGATTTTGTGAAAAGTGCTTGTTTTTGAAGGTGCACAAGCTGGTCAATGAAAGAGTTCACCAGCAACAAAGGTTGCTGTTAAACATGCCATCCATCAGTTTGGCTTTTTTTAATCTTCTGTTATGGCATACTGCATCTACTTTTGAAACCGTCAGTTTCTTAAACATTTCACTATTCCTGCCCTTGCAAATTACCTGTTTACATCAATGTGAAAGTCTACCAGCACTTACAAAGTAGTTAGATATCGTATTGTTAAGTCCTGCGCAATAGGTGAATTAATAACAGAGCTGCTAGTCAGAAAACATATTCACATTTGAGATTTTGCATTACAATATATCCAACTGTAGCTTTTATCAAACAATCTTAAAAGGCAGCCTAAGTAGAACATATTACACCTGTGCTTCATACTCTGCACTGGCTTCCAGTAGCTTTCTAGGCACAATTCAAAGTGCTGATTTTAACCTACTGAACCCTAAATGGTTTGGGCCTAATTTATCTGGAATACCACCTTCCCCCCCTGTGTTCCATCACAATTCCTAAGGTCAGCCAAGAAAAGCCTCCTGGTGATTCCATCAACGGCACCAACTGCGTACAGCCAAGGCCTGCAGAGAAGCAGCGGCTGCCCCACAGCTCTGAAACTTCCTTCCCTTGGAAATTTACCAAAGTATAAGCCTGAGCATCTTCCAGATACAGCATAAGATCTTCCTATTTGCCCAGGCATTTGGCTGGCAGGGATATGCTTTGAGGAGTGTTTTGTGAGGGAGCGGTTACACATATACTGTGTTTTGGTTATGTTCTGTATCCTGCCTTGGGCACTGAGGATAGGGTGGGATACAAGTCCAAATAAATAAAATAAAGCAAATATGGTTTCATTAGGCCAATAAGAAACTTACAAAGGTTTCCAATCACATTTGTCCAAAGTTTTCAACAATATGTTCCAGTTTGCAACACGTTTTAACACTAATAATCTAACATTAGGAAGCTTTTATTTAGGTAGTGCAAGGGGGACAAAGTCAACTTTACTATGGTTATAAAAATCAGCTACTTTTTGGCCCTTACATCTGTGTTGTCCAGAATATACTCAGTCCAGGCTTATTGAAAACACCTTCTGCAGCCTCAGTTCCCTTAACCATTTCTGAGGACAGGAGGATCAGGGGAAGATTGCAATGAAGATGTATTGGCCATGTTATGGTTGTTGTCAATCCTCTATACTTTCCAGAGAGGGCTGCAACGTGGAAACCCACCATGCTGTTACTGCAGTCAGTGCTGCAGTCCAGCTGCAGACCATTTACCATGACATCACAGACCACCAGTGGATCATGGAAGCAATTCTGAATGTGAGTACATATTGCCCCCCTTTAAAACATTGCTCTCAATTGCAGGTGCCAGTAATTCAGACATCAGTGTAGGTATGTGATATAGGGGGCAAGATTGGAAAAGACACTGGCCTTTAGACTAGCAAAGCTTGAGTTAAAAACATTCCACTGCCTTATAAGAATCTGCTGCCAGTGGTGAGATGCTGCATCCTGCTTTAAATATGGCATGTCCAGATGAGGAAGGGAATTGCCAAACGTTTGCAGAGCACAATGGAGAGGGAGGATCAAAAGAAAAGAAACAAGGATACTTGCAGGGGCGCCTGGTGGGTTTTGATGTTGGAGGGGCACTGGGGCAGTAAGGCCGGCAGGCCTAGGGGCAGAGCCAGGGGGACGGTACGCAGAGCCAGGGGGACGGTAGGCCAGTGGCATGGCATAACCCAGCAACAATGAGTTCCCAGGGTTAACATCGGATGGAAGAAAATACAGTCTACATGCACACCAAGCTTAAAATAAATAATTTGTAAACCCAAAACACAGGGAAACACCCAAAACACTGGCATAACCCAGCAGCAAAGTTCCCAGGGTTAACATCGGATGGAAGAAAACACAGTCTACATGCACATCAAGCTTAAAATAAATAATTTATAAACTCAAAACACAGGGACCCATCCTTGTAAAGCACCCCAGTCACAGCCTGAGTCCAATTTTACCACACACATCCCATTTCCAGCATTTTGAACACAACTGAAATCACATGACTTGCAGTGACATCTCAGGATTTCCAAACCTCCATTTTACCACACAGTCCCCCCTGCACTAACCCACTAGCCCCCACTCCCCTCCCCGAGAACCCAGGAGCCCTAGCTCCCAGCCCGCCCCCC
>QEPC01003965.1:838062-851846 GCA_003113815.1 Sphenodon punctatus
TGGCACTACCACTGATGGAGAGAGAGCGAGTTGTCCTACTGGAGTCCCATCCACTTACTGGATGAGACGCTAGTAGGAGGGTTCTCTCAGTCTCCAAGTGGTAGGGTTTTACTCAGCAGCAAGGAGTTCCCAGTGTAAACTAATGCTCTGCCCATCACATCTTAATGCTGAAAACTATTTGTTGCTGGATTTTTAATGTACAAGCCCCTCCCTCGAGCTCTGCTAGCCATAAGGTTCCGCGTGGCACTGAAACAGATGCCAGGGATGGGCAGGCAGCCCTGCCCCTCCCTTAAGCCCCGCCCAGTTTGGGTTTTCAGAGCGCACGCGCGTGCTTTGCACACATGCACATAAGGGGCCCATAACTAAGGCTTGAGCCCAGGCCCTTCTCAACCTTGCTATGCCCCTGGTGAGGGGGCTGTAGCAGGATACAGCTTAATTGGGACTCTGACCCTTTAAGAGGATAGCACCAGCATATGGGTACGGTGCTACATGGGTGAAAGGACAGTGCCAGACACCTAACACGTGCATTTGGGTATTGTCAAGCCAGCCCAAGGGTTAAAACCCTGAGTTGAGAACTCAGTAAGGGGAGAGACTGTGAAGGAGGCAGGAGCTAGGAGCGAGCTCTGCATCAGTCAAAGAAGAGTTGCTTGGGGGCAGCCACAGAGTGCTTCAGCCATGCTCCGAGGGTGTTGCCTGAGCTGTGGGGTTTAGTGGACTGCAGGAGAGATTTGTGCCTATAGGGCAGAGCATTGTATTATATGGAAATAGTCACTTGAGTAATAATTCCCTGTAAAGCACATGATTGATAGACAGTATCCTGAAAGGACTTACGCCAGTTACCCTTAACCCTGTTACACCATCCCACAGAGAGAAAGGGGGAGAAGACTCCTCCAATTATACATTGGTAATAACAGGAACTAAATGATCTAACAGACCCATCCCATCTCGACTTCTGTGATTCCATGTACCAGAGTAACTTTGCTAAATCTGTTCTAAAATTATATTAGCACCAAAAAGTGCAATAGAAAATATAGAAGCAAAATAAAATATGGCATTACAGATACAGGAAAAACTTCTGTCTTGATTCCTGTTCTTGCCTCTTTTAAAAGAAAACCACCACACCTCTTAAGTGGCAGTGTGTTTTTTACACCCTATTAATAAGAAAAGGCAGTGCTAAACGGTCAGAATCTTCTCGCCCTTTAATAAGTGAGGTGACTTTGTCGACTACACGCAAAGAGGAAAGTGACCTCGTGTTGTAACTGCTGCAGGACAATTGCTCCATTGGTGAAACACTGCTGCATTCCCAAAATAAACTCTTACAGCCAAATTAGCAGCTTGTGTTTTCTCTTCTCAGAAGCGTACCTTTAAAAAAAGCTGCCTGTTTCCAGATGAACCAGGAAGCAGTGGCGCAAATTCCTGATTGGTTCCACTTCAAAGGATGCCCAAAGAGCAGTCTCTCTTTAACGTTTGTTTGAAAAGCTTGGGCATTACTGAATCAGAAGAATCTTTCAGATGTTTATCCTACATTTCAGGTGAGCACAGAAAGCAAGGGCATATCTGTGTTAACTGTGGGCTGGTACAAAGAATAATACCCCACTCCAGCTGCCATTACTATACTGAGTCTTGGAGGGGGCCAACAGGAGATTATTATTCATTTATTTATTTGTATTGTGGCTTACAATCATAAAAACAAAATAAAAACC
This sequence comes from Sphenodon punctatus, assembly GCA_003113815.1. Lineage (NCBI taxonomy): Eukaryota > Metazoa > Chordata > Lepidosauria > Sphenodontia > Sphenodontidae > Sphenodon > Sphenodon punctatus. The sequence continues at coordinate 839,766 of QEPC01003965.1, forward strand.
ATTAAAATCAACAACAACAAAAAATAATATCCCCCCCAATCCCTTCCTCCCTACTGCACTGTTATAGATTCGGATTCCGTTCCAACTGAGATTACAGTCCAGTTGGGCTGGGAACTGCAACAACACAAGAGGGGAGGCAATCCCTGCCATAAAGTTTCAAATCTAGGGGTGCAATCCACAAACCACTTACTCCCCAGTAATCCCAGTGAAGCCTGATCATGGCCTAAATTTCAAATAAGGCACAAGCGAGTGTGACAAACTATAAGCAAGGTGAGTGAGAAGAGAGATCAGAGTCATTTTTGACAGCTTTCTTCTTTTCAAATGAAATCAGCTGTCTCCAATTGCCATGAAAACTAACCATCTATAAAGAGCTTAGGTGTGCGAGCCACCAAATCTCCCTTTCTTGCTCCATAGACTTTAAGGGGAGACCATGTTAAAGATCATCTATTCCTACATTGTCAAACCCCGTGGGGCACAATAAAGGCTACATCATCCTCTATCCTGGGCTTCTCTTGCATGTCCTTTGTTAAGACCCTTGAGTTTCCCCTCTCTGGGTATAGTACAAGGGAGGAATTCTTCTGGTCATTTCTCCAACTACCCAACAACACTGCTGCTGTGGCAGCTCGGTCTTCATTCTTCACAAGCGTCCTAGGCATTCCCATCTTTTCTGAATGGAACATTTCATAGCTACCATGGTTATTGCATGTAGGAGAGCAGAAGGGCCCAGTTTTTCACAGGGGCCTCATCTAGGGACTGGATTTTTTCTTGAGGGTAGCATTCAAGCAAAGGGTAGTAAAATTAAATCTTGCTTATTTTCCATTGTTATTCCATTGATTCATGAGGCCAAATTTTCAAGTATGCCTTTCAAAATGTGACCACAAGAGCAAGAAGAGAGCAAATATGTACCCACAATGCGTAGTTGCAGGCACAAGCATTCCTTCATGCACTTGACCACAACGAGGTACTGTGCACTATAGTCTATAAACAAGCACTTTGAAGAGGCCCATTTCAAAGTCCAGCCTTACTTATTGTACAATGAGGGAATCCAGTATTTGCGAGCCATTTCAGAAATGCAGATGTCGAACTTCAGAACTCTTGGCTGCACCTCAGCCTGCCCTTGAGACTCCATAACCCAATTGGATATGCCCAGAAGTCTGAGAAGCCAACCTTGCATTGATTACCCACCGCCCAGCATTATCAGGGTTGCCAGCTCTAACAATTTTAGTATAAGATAGAGAGAAAATTTTAGTTTTCCTTTTTTAAAGGCATGTTTTAGCCCTTTTTGTTCCAGAGGGAAACTTGAAAATGTAGCTGCTGTGTGTGTGTGTCCTAAAGGCTCAAAAACCAAGAGACAAATAAAGCAGCTCAACATTTATTTAAAAAAAACACCACATGATTTTGGGAGGTCTGACTCATGATTTTTTTTAATATAAGTACATGGGAAGCTCCTCACTCGAGGCAAGAGCAGGAAATTTAAGTATGTGTGTATTCTCCACATACAGCTGAACATTCCTCTTTCCTGCTAAGAAGCTCAGCTCATAAACCAATTCCAGCCAGGGGTCAAATTGGCTCAAGAGTGGTTCACTCTTCTTCAGTTACTTACTAAACATAAATTATGAGAGGGATAGAGAATATATTTAGTAGACTGAATTTTTAATGAAGTTTTACAGCACATTTAAAGGTGTATTCTGTAACAAAGATGTGCAGAGCGTATGGATCTGAGAACCAGAAACTACTGGGACACGGACTTCATATGTAACCTTGAATAAGTCACTTCCCCTCTTTGATGGATCTTACTTCCTCCCTGTGTAAAATGAGAATATTGCCTGATCCAGTTGCTTAGAATTAGATACCTTTAGTTTGCTGTCTTCCACAGAGAATCCCTCAGTGGAAGTAAGGCAGAGTGACAAAGAAACTACACAAGACAGACCTCTTGTACTTATCAGGTAGCCCTAACCTATTATGGGACAGGCACGGAGGGAATGAATGGCATGGACAGAGAGCGTCCTAATGCTGTGGATCCTGGAGTGCAGAATCAGTTGATCTTTAATTTCAAATTTTCTGTGGCCCTCCATAACATGCATAGGAAAAGTTCGCTGAACTAAAGTCCTGGCTGCCAACTAACCTGCATTTTAGCTTAGGTAGCAGAGATAGCCCTGTAACCCATCACCTCATAACCATGGATCTGCTCCTGTAAGCCAGGGGTGGAGAAGCTTTTCCTCCCTGTGACGGGGCTTGTGAAAACATTAATAGAACACATGCAACATACATGTTCCTGGTATGAGTACTCTTATGTTCACATTTCCTAGCTGTGTCTGGTATCAATCACCTCATAGTTAAGAGACAAATACGACCATGATGAAAAGTGTGTGTGAAAAAGCTATGTAATGAAAATTATTTCCAAAGTAGATTGTGAGCCCATGAAACATCGGGTACTTTCAGACATGATGCTAACCACCCTTTAACCACCCTTGGTGGTTATTTATGCATGTTGCAGGGCTGTATTGGTGCCCTATGCAACCCTGCAACATGCATAAATAACCACCAAGGGTGGTTCAAGGGTGGTTAGCGTCATGTCTGAAAGTACCCATAGTAACAGGTTCCTGGGAAAGATTAGTGTTGAAACTCGGTCCTCAATTTTCCTTGGAAAACACGGAGGACCAGGGAATTCAACTTTCCAAGTCAAAACTCCAGAAAGTCCCCCTCAAAACTTCAGAAAATCCTTGGCTGAGTGCAGGGAAAGGGGCCAGAGGCCAGTGCTAGGCCCCTGCTCCCCCTTCCTTGGCTGGGGAGAAAACAGGCCAGCATGGGCCCAGAGAGGGTTACTTACCTTCCAGAGGGGTCCCGTGCCAACGCGTGGCTTCTAAAGCAAAAACACTGAGGATGCTCGGCCCTTTTTCAAAGATGGCGCTGGCAGCATCAGTAGGCCAGCACCATCTTTGAAAGGGCTGAACATGCTCAGAAAGGGCAATTCAGGCCCTTCTGAGCATGCTCAGTGTTTTGGTTTTGTAATTTTCCAACTTACCAGCAGGGAAGAGGCCATACATCAGCTTGGAACCCCTCCAGAAGGGGAGTAAACTGCCCCCGACCCCCCTGCTAGACTCCACTCCCTGTTAATTATCCCAACTCTGACCCCACCCCCTAAGTCTCGGAACTTGGTTAGCTGAGGGTCCGAGGAGTGGTCCAAACACTCGGACCATTCCTCGGATCCTGTGAGAATACTCACTGTTTTTTTATTATTATTAATTAATTATTATTATTATTATTCGGAGCAGCCCTAGGACAAATAAACAAAACAATAGAAATGTAAATGGTCAACACCTGGCGTACATGAGGGACAAGACAGAAGCTCCTCGAACTGGTGAGGCCATCACAAAGGTATTTAAGCTGTAAAAGGCAAAGGAATGGGGAGATTCAGGAATACACTTCATTCTGCAATATCCAAGCCTAGTTCTATCTGGCTGAGAACAATGGACCTTACAAATATTTATTTATTTATTTAAATAAATTTAGTATCCCGCCCCTCCTGCCACAGGCAGCTCGGGGCGGCTCACAACAGCGTAACAACCAAAAGGGGGACTGGATGAGGGCAAATCGACTGCGACTGAATCCTGATAAGATGGAGATGATGTTAGTGGGTTGAGGGGGTTTGTCCTCCACTGACTTCCCAGGTGCAGAACCTGGGGGTGCTCCTCGATGCGCAGCTCCGCCTGGATCTCCAGGTGGAGGCTGTGGCGAGGAGTGCCTTCCGCCAGTTACATCTGGTGGCTTCGGCCGCTGGTTCCGGTTCCGGATCTGGCCACGATCATCCATGCTTTGATCACCTCTCGATTAGACTACTGTAACACGCTCTACGTGGGGCTACCTATGGTGACGGCTCGGAAGCTGCAGCTGGTGCAGAATGTGGTGGCCCAGCTCCTGGTGGGACTGGGTCGCCGGGAGCACATTACATCGGTGCTCCAATCTCTGCACTGGCTGCCAATAGTCTTCCAGGCCCGATTCAAAGTGTTGGTCTTGACCTATAAAGCCTAACACAGTCTGGGCCCTGCCTATTTGTGAGATCACCTCACTCCCCGGGTTCTGGACCAGCCCTTGCGGTCATCTGGGGGCATCCTGTTGGCGGTTCCTCGGGTTTCCCAAGGGGGCACGCAGGAAAGAGTGTTCTCAGTGGCCGCGCTGCACCTTTGGAACTCCCTCCCCGTGGAGGCCTGCCTGGCCTTGGACCTCCCGTTTTTCCGCAGGAAGTGTAAGACCTGGCTGTTCCATCAGGGGTTTGGCGAGGGAGAAGAGTGAGGGTGGTTGGGGTGGGGGTGTTATGGGTTTTTTTCTCTTCTCATTTTTATCGTTATTATTATTATATGATGTTTTTATATGTTTTATTGTATTTTATTGATGGACTTTGTTAGCCGCCCTAGGCTGCCTGTGGCAGGAGGGGCGGGGTATAAAACTTTTAAATAAATAAATAAATAAATAATAAAAGCATAAAACTATAACACACACCCCTACACCCTCATTCCTCTCCTCCCCTACCCCCCACCCATCTCCCCTGCCAAACTCCTGGTGGAATAGCCAGGTCTTGCAGCTTTTACAAAAGGAGGGGCGGTCCGGGGCCAGACGCACCCCCACCGGAAGGGAGTTCCACAGCCTCGGCGCGGCCACCAAGAACGCCCTCCCCTGTGTGGCCCCCCCCACCAGAAGACTCGGGGGACCACAAGAAGGGCATCCCCCAATGACCGCAGGGGCCAGTCCAGTACCCGGAGGGTGAGGTGGCCTCGCAGATAGGCAGGGCCCAGACCATTTAGGGCTTTGTAAGTTAAAACCAACACCTTGAATCAGGCTCGGAAGACTATCGGCAGCCAGTGCAGAGAACAGAGCACTGGTGTAATGTGCTCCCAATCCCACCAGGAGACGGGCCACCGCATTCTGCACCAGCTGCAGCCTCTGGGCTGTCACCATGGGTAGCCCCACGTAGAGTGCGTTACCATAATCTAGTCTAGAGGTGATGAAAGCACTAATGGTGGCGGCGAGGTCGGAGTCCGACACGTACGACCTAAGCCAACGTACCAGATGTAACTGGTGAAAGGCACCCCTCACCACAGCCTCCACCTGGACATCCAGGTGTAGCTGTGCATCGAGGAGTACCCCCAGATTCCATACTTTATTATTATTATTATTATTATTATTATTATTATTATTATTAACAAACATTTATATAGCGCCAGCAGTGTACATGGCACTTTACAAAGTAATAAAATAGACACGGTCCCTGCCCCTAGGGCTTACAATCTGAGCGACAGGAGCTGGGGGAGAGACATAGGAAGGGGAACAGAGGGAGAGACAAGGGGTCTAACATTCATGAAGATGCGAGGTCTCAAGTGCACGTACTTGGCTTGGTTACGATGAGAATGACAGCAGGCAGGTCCATGTTGCAAGGATAAGGGTAAACCGATCGTAGGTATAGGAATAGTGGCTCAGCAGGATAAAGAGTCAGACAGAGCAGAGCGAAAGAGGTGAGTTTTAAGGAGAGATTTGAAGGTATGAAGGGAGGGGGCAAGGCGGATGTGGACAGGGAGGGAGTTCCAGGCATGGGGGGCAGCAAGTGAGAAGGGACGAAGGCGCTTAGGGGAGCAGGGAAGGCGTGGAAGGGTGAGAGAAGGGACAGAGGAGGAGCGAAGTGCACGGGCTGGAGTATGGAGGGCGATAAGTGCAGAGAGGTAGGGGGGAGCAAGGTTGTGAAGAGCTTTATAGGTGAAGACTAGGAGCTTGTGCAGGATTCGTTCAGGAAGGGGAAGCCAGTGAAGCGAAGAGAGGAGGGGCTGCACATGGTCGAAGCGACTGGCGAGGTAGATGACCCTGGCAGCAGAGTTTTGGACAGAGATGAGGGGAGAAAGGTGAGACCGGGGAAGGCCAGTGAGAAGGAGGTTACAGTAATCGAGGCGAGAGATGACCAGAGCATGAACAAGAGTTTTGGCAGACGAGACAGAGAGAAAAGGGCGAATCTTAGCAATGTTATGGAGGGAGAAGCGACAGGATTTAGCAACAGAGTCAATGTAGGGTTTAAAAGAAAGGGCTGAGTCAAAGATGAAGCCTAGGCTACGGGCTTGGGGGACAGGCAGGATGGTGACTCCATCAATAGTTATTGACAGTGAGGAAGGAGAGGAAGGATGAGGGGGGAAGATAAGGAGTTCAGTTTTAGCCATACCTGGGGAACCAATGGAGGACAAACCCCACCAATGATGGGGGCCGTTAACTCCATCGCCTTCCCCACCAGCATCACCTCCATCTTGTCGGGATTCAGCCTCAGTCGATTAGCCTTCATCCAATCCCACACAGCCATCAGACATCGAGTAAGCACGGAGACTGCGGAGCCTGGATCGGTTGAAAAAGAGAGGTATAGCTGAGTGTCATCAGCATATTGGTGACACCGTACACCAAACCTCCTTATCACCTCACCGAGAGGCTGCATGTATATGTTGAACAAGAGGGGGACAACACCGAACCCTGTGGGACACCACACGTGAGGTCTTGGTATGATGAAAAACACTCCGAGTACCACTCATTGGGTTCTCCCGGTCAGGAACGAGCGGAACCATTCAAGAACAGTCCCGCCCACGCCTGCACATTCCCGCAGGTGCGCCACCAACATCTCGTGATCCACCGTATCAAAAGCCGCTGACAGATCTAATAGGACCAACAGGGTCAAGCGGCCCCTGTCCATCTCTCGACGCAGATCATCCACCAACGCCACAAACGCAGTCTCCGTGCCATGACCCAGACAAAATCCCGACTGCGAGGAATTCAAAAAACCAACGCGGTTGAGATGCCCCTGCAACTGCTGAGCCACCACCAGCTCAATAACCTTCCCTAAAAAGGGAAGGTTAGAGACAGGTCGATAGCTGGCAAGGGAGTCAATGTCAAGCGATGGTTTCTTGAGCAGAGGCCGCACCACTGCCTCTCTGAGGCAGTCCAGCACTCTGCCCTCCTGAAGGGAGGCACTGACCACCCCCGCCAGCAACAACCCCGTTGTCTCCTGGCAAGATTTAATTAGCCAAGACGGGCATGGATCTAATTCACAAGAGGTGGCCCTAACAGCCCCAAGGGTCCTGAGCGCATCAGCAGGTGTCACCGACTGAAATTGATCCCATAAAACTGGACATGGCGTGACTTCCATAACCTCTGGTTCTCCTAGTGTAATAAGTGCAGCATAGAAATCATAGTGAATCTTATCCACAAATAATTCACAAACCTATCACAGCGTGCTGTAGATGACTCCACTCCAGGGTGGAGGGAGGCAGGACTGACCAGCCCCTACGCCACCCAGAATAGCTCCGCTGGGCGCGATTTTATGGATGCTATAAGAGCAGCGAAAAAAGCTTTCTTCACTGCCCTCACTGCCTCAGCATATGCTCGTAAACTGGCTCTATACCGCAATCTGTCGGCTTCAGTACGATAACGACACCACCGTTGCTCCAACCGCCACCCTTCTTGCTTCAGCACTTGCAGCTCCTCTGAAAACCACAGAGGCCTGTGGTATTGTCATCTGGGCAGCGGACGTCTAGGAGCCGTCCGATCAATGGCCTCAGTCAGCAGGGTGTTCCATAGTGCGACGAGGTCATCGATAAGACTGTCGTTGGAGTCAGAGGGCAACTCCCCAAGGGCCAACTGAAACCATTCCGGTTCCATTAGCCTCCGGGGGCGAACCATTCAAATTGGCTCCACACCCTTCCGGGGGCAGACATGTGCTGAGAGGTCCATAAGAGATAATGATCTGACCATGACAAGGGCAAAAATATGAACTGATACAGGTAAGACTTTAGCGTAGGAATCTCACAAAGTAATGCAGTTTTGCTTAATCTTTATATTCCTTTATTTGACTCGCGTTCTTGATTCAATCTTGCACTTATTTTGATTTACAAATATAAAATTCTTTTGACTAAGCCTTGTGTGCTTGTGTGATACCGACACTGGGTGACACAGCTGGAGGGAGCTCCAAGTTCGAGACTTGGACGAACCTTTAAATTCTGTTTCTGTGCTTTGGGAAACTTCAGGGCACAGGTGTCAAACCTCTTTACAGACTGGGGCAGTTCCAGAGGGAGCTGGATCCAGTGAGCACTATAAGTGAGGAAACTGAGACACAGCGAGCCCGGAGTGAGGCAGAGGAGCTCAAACCCCAACACAGTGGCAAGCCAGTACAGTGAGTCCTAATACTGTGTGCCAATGTGCAGGGACTAAAAAGTGGAGTTGCCAGTTGCTGCTGACACTTAGCTCCTAGTCAGGGCAAGCAGGCAAAGATTAAGCAAGAGTGCTGTGTTTGTTATTTTGTTTATTTGGGTTCGGGACCCAAACACTGACCAGATGGAGAAGCCTAAGGGACTATCCAAGATGAACAAAGAACAACTAATACAAGAATGCCAAAAAAGAGGTGTCAGGAGGCGCTCCGCCTCTCCCCACAGACCCAAGGATAGGGCGGCTAGAGGCACGACGCGGCAAGCAGCCGGGCACAGGAGCCGGAGGGATAGCCAGGCCGCATAGGGGGTGGAGCTATTACCCCGTGGTGACAGCGGAGGAGAAGCTCCGCCCCAACGCAGGAGACGTTGATGCGTGAGCGGGGATTGGAGGAGAGTGGGGCCCAGCCCTACATGCAGTAGTGCGTCTCAGGGGCAGAGCTATAAAGGCTGCCAGCGGGGCCTGAAGTCTCCACCGGTAATCGTGCGTGAGAGACTGGCCCCTGGTTTGCTTGGTGCTAGCAATTTACTTCTTGAATCCTTGTTCCCTGGTAATTCCTTCCCGGAGAGAGTGGAGTGAACGTTTGCGTCCCTTTTGTTTCCCCCCCTTCCGGAGTACGACTGGTGAGTGCGTGCGTGAGAGTATCCATTGTGTTGTTTGTCTTGTCCGTGTAGATTGTATTGGTTTAATCCCTTTGGAAACCCTGACCCGTTCTCCTGTACCTCCTAGTTGTTTCCTAGGGTATAGCCTTCCAGCACTTTAAACTCTGTGACGTGTGCCAGTCCCTGGCCCACACTCCCCTTGAAAATCCCAGCCCGGATCCCAATTCCCTTCCCCCTTCCACCCCTTCCTTCCCGCCCTAGGGGTGTTTCCCCTCCCCCTTCTCCCTTCACATTGGTTCACTGTTTCCTGGGTCCTGTGCAATGCCGTGAGCATGTGGAGGTCCTGTCTATTGTTTCCCCTTTCCCCTTTGGGGCAACTGGTTACTCTCGTAGTCTCTGTGATGATACAGGTTGCCCTCTGACTAAGGGGGAAAGCCCACCTAACACCCTGAGGGACCTTTTTCCATCTGGAATAAACCTAGCATTACGAGATAACCGCCCCTCCCCTGTGTTCGTTGTGGGTGGTTGTGTGTCCTCTATCTTCTCCCTCCCCTTATACTCCTTTCTTCCCCTTATACTCGTGACAAGAGGAATAGGCACAAAAGGAAAAAGTAACACAGACCTCTTTCAGTGTATCAAGGCACGTGCAGTGCAGCCAAAGGCGCAGCCCCAGAATGTGAGTCCATCACATTTCCATGGGCCACTTCAAAAACTAGTACAAGCTCTGAGGGCCACACAGAAGTTGGGGGCAAGGGTACATACGGGGTGAGCTCAGGAAGAGGAAGGTCCAGATCAAAGATCCGTGCTATGGATATGTCCCATATCCTTGTGTGCATGCCTTAATCTCTGCTCCCTTCCCCTTAGCTCACTCCTTCAGTGCTTCAGGGTAGGAACTGGATTCAGGAGCTAGATCCAGGAACTGGAAAGGAGCCAAATTAGCCATGGACCCCAGGCCTGAGGTTCCCCACACCTGCTGTAAACCATGCTGAAGAATCACTAGAGGAAATGCTCTTTAGATACCTCAGCAGTAGCTAAGAACAGATTCACCCCACTGCTAGTCAAGGAAGACACACAGAAGAACGAAGTATGATCCATTCTGGTGCTTGCACAGGCCATTTTTACACGGACACCACCCACCCACCAGCACCCATGAACACCCATAAGATGGGTGGGAGAGCATCCGTGTGAACGTCAAAGGGTGGATGTGCGCACTCCCGCAACCCACCAACCAACACCCACTAACACCTACAGAGCAGCCGGGAAGGAGCCGGCATGCTCTCTGGGTGGAGATGGATGATCAACACCCACCCATCCGGCAAAACACACACCCACCCAAACGGCAAAACACACACCCTCACAGGAAGGGTAAGCCGAAACCAGTGAGACATGGCTACAGAGGCCCCGCAGGAGCCTGCAAGCAGACACACCCACCAGGAGAGTCACTGAATGCCCGCCCGGGAGTCCTTAAAGGAGAAGCGAGTAAGGACATGGGTGCGCTGGCTCCCGAAATGCGAGGCAGAAAAACCCAAGACAAAACAAAGGGTGCCAGCACCACAACACACCGAGGAAGGGGCAGGGTAAGCCGAGGGACCCAGGGCCACCCAGGGGCCTGGGAGGGGGGCCCGAACCAACGGCACCGGGGGGGGCAGGATGGCAACTGACAGCACACCCTTCCTGACACAGGGCACAACGGAGCTCCGACATCACCCGTATCCCCACCCCAAACCACAACCACGGGGAACAGGGAGGAAAGCGCATCAGAGAGCGAGGTAAGAGCAAGGGTACCCACCTACAACAGGGGAGGGGGAGAGGGCACTGACAAGCCCCAATCACACATCGGGGAAACCCCAGGCGGACACTGTTCCCTCTCCACAGGACAGCACCCAAACCCTGGCGCGCAGCACAACCAGGAAGACAACTGAGGAGGGACTCCGTGGCAGTCAGGTAAAACAGCAGGACCCCCCGGGGGAGGGGGGCTAAGGAACACCCCACAGAAGCAACAGGGGTGCAGCAGAACAGCTCACCCCAATGCATTCCCCCAACAGGAGACCACCAGCTCCATTGCCACAACAGCCACCGAACCCTGGTCCAGGCAAGAGACCCAGGACTTCATACGTGTGTGGGGGGCTGAAAAGGTCCAGAACAACCTGGTGTGCAGCTACAAGACCAAACAGGTCTATGAAGCCATCACCCAGGAGATGCAGCAATTGGGGTATAATAGGGATGTCACCCAATACATGCAGCAGGCAAAGGACTTGAAGTCCGGATATAAACATACCAAGGACAAAAATCCCAAATCCAGCCATGCCATGCGCACAATGGAATTTCAGGACCAGCTGGATTGGTTCCTCTGAATGGACGGGGACATCGTGGCCTCCCGCATCCATGGCACCGCCTTCGCAAGGTGCAGAAAAGGGCAAAAACAACACACACCCCTGTTCGAAGCCCCGGAGCAGGGGGAACCCTCAGCCCCTGGTGAGGCCAGTCAGGATGCGGGAGGGGACAGCCCCATCCTACTGGTGGAGGAGGCGTCCCTGGAAACTGACACAGGAAACATCACCCTCCGCATGAGCCCCCGAAACCCACAGGGTGAGAACCTACAGGGACAGGGGGCACACAGGGAGTGAATGGACACCAGGGACACCCTCCAGGAGGCAGAGGAATATGATCCAGGTAAGAGAACCACCACAGAGAAGGGGGAGAGGGACCTGGTCCACGACAGTAAGAGCCCCAGTTGGTAAGCAATTGACAGAGCCCTCTTGCTCACACAGCTCACGGGGACCTGGAGGTACAGGAGAAGGAGGTGGTGGCCCTGGAGGAGGACGTGGAGGAACCGGAGGCCATCCCGGGGCCTGGCGACCAGGAAAACGATAGTAAGTTCACACAGACAAGGGCACAGTGGCAGGAGGTGGCGGGGTGACACAAAGGAGACAGGGGCACAGCAGTGCATGTGGCCCCATCCCATTCCAAGGGCAAGCAAGGGACGGGCAAGGGGACAGCAAGAAGGGGGCCGGGAACACGACAAGACAGTGGGTGGAGATACAACAGTGATCTGGGGGGAGGGAACACGGCCGCAGAGGAAGGACAGAGAGACGAGGCCATGGCAAGGATGGGAGACACAAGAAATCTTGGATAACGGGGGCAAGGATGGGAATCCCTCCACATGCTGAGGAGGACATGGAAGCACATGGGGAGATCGCCATCACAGCCAAGGCTGAAGAAGGAGCAACCGGGGGGGGGGGGGGGGGGGGGG
>QEPC01003965.1:860655-888474 GCA_003113815.1 Sphenodon punctatus
GAATCTCCTGCCCCGCGTCCCCGCAGCGCAGGCTGGAAATTCTGCGCTGGGGTAAGCGGGGCAGGAGATTCCACGGGGGGAGGGGAATTCCGTGGGAAATCTGCGATTCGCAGACCCACGTTTCCCTCGGGGCCCTGGTCATAAGCGGCGCGGGTTTGTTTGTTTTTTTTTTAAAAACAAACAGATTAAGCCGGAGCGGTGTTCCCCACAGTGCTTTGGGGGGGCACTGCTCCAAACGCCCTGCAGGGGGAGCCGCCACTGCCCTATAACAACCAATGCCATGAGAACACTCTCGATCACCCTGTACATATTCAGAGCTCTCTCCCCATCGAACACCCTGGCATAGAATAGGGAGGAGCACAGGATCCGAGCATCGTGGCTCCTTCTTCAGTGGCCCATGTACACATCAGTGAACAGATAACGGTGGTCTACGACTGCCTGCAGGTTCACAGAGAAAGCTTGCTTTCTGTTGAGGCAGTCAGTCTTGGGGTTGGGAGGGCGAAAGATTGGGATGTGCATGCTGTCGATAGCACCAATGTAATGAGGGAAGCCCATAGCCTCAAAGCCCCAGATCACCACCTCCGAATCCCGTAGCTGGATGACCCGCTCCAGGAGTAGCTCGACAATGAGGCTGCATACATCATGGAGTGCCCTGTTCACTGTCGCTGCCCCCACACCGAACTGCCTACCGACGCTCCGGCAGGAATCGGGGGTTGCCAAGTGCCACACTGCCATCACCACCCACATCCCAGGGGGTAATGGGAACCGTATGTTGGTAACATTCCGCCGGAGGTGGGGTAAGGATATCTCTAAGTCGGGTCAGCAGGGAGCAGGTCATATGGAAGTGGTCAGTCTATTCCTCATCAGTCCAGGTTGCCAGTATGTTCTCCCTCCATTCAGTCCATGACCACATCCAACCCAGCCATCACATGAGTAGGTTCACCCGATGGCCATAAACATTGAGGGGCAATCTTGAGAGGACGAGGCGGATGTGCTGCCATGTTGTCGTCTCCGCCATCGCTTGGCACCTGGCCTTGAACCTCCGCACCCATCGCATCGTTGCCATGCGGCGCAGGTTGGCTGCCCTCCTGTGGCATGGCCCAAGGGTATACCAGTGGGGGGCAGGGCTCAGGAGATCAGCCCATTGTTCATACACCTGCACCAGGAGATCAAGGCAAGCAGCCAGTATGGCAATTAGGGCAGCTCACACTTGCGGGATGCCAACACCGGGCATCATGCTCCCACCACTGTGTCCACCCCCCATGAACCCAGCACCACACCCAGTGACCGGCCACTGGCCCCCAACATACCAGCACACCCTGTGCACAGGTACTCTGAACCAGCTAGTCACCCTGTGACAGAACCTCTTGCACACATTCTCTCACCCACTGGCAGAACACCTTGCACAGAACACACCGCTCCCCCTCATGCCCCACAGTCCCACACCCTCACGCACTTCTACCACCCTCTGCGTACGTTCCAGGCCATGCACTCCAATCACTCGGCAACGCTCTGCACTACCACACCACACTAGCCACACACACACCACAAACCCACCCCCAAGTACAATCACACTGCTCAATTAACCGCTCCACACGCCCCAATTAGCACCCTCCACTCCCTCTATCGCTCTCAGGGCTCTCTCCACTTCACAACCACAACCACCACACCATGCCCTTGCAGTTGACCCGGCTCCCATTTGTAGATGGTTGTTGTCACAGGGCCTCAGCGTTTGGTGCAGCAAACTGGGTGTGGCATGCACACCTGTCTGGGGTCTCACTGATGATGCCCCAAGGCAGTCCATGGGATCAGTCACCCCTACCCTTCCCCCCGCTCGATGTCCAAGCCCCGCCACCATATGGTATGCAGCTGGGGCCCCCCATTCTCCGGAACACCTTTTGTCAGGTCAGCCGCCATCCCACTCTGATGTGACATTAAACAGCAGACCCTTGATGGTTTCCGATCCCATCCTCCCCCAGGCCCTGGCCTGCCTGCCTCCTTCTTATCCAAAAGGAATGTGTCCGTCCTGTTTGTGGGTTTGCGGTTCCCAGACCCGCTGAGCCAGGCTGCTATCAGCTGGCCAAGTTCACCCTTCTGAGCGCATACGGTTTCGGCTCCATCCGAGCTCAATCACTGCTGTTCACCATCCACTTCAGTTGTTCTCCAGCTCGCTGCCTTTGTGCAGGCCATGTTCAGCCATGGAATGGGCCATGTCTTTGATCGTTGGGCCAGTGAAGAATGGCCGGTGTGTGCCACCATGCTGCTGGGAACTCTGTGGCAGAGCAGCAATGTCCAGCTGTTGGTGAGCGACCTCCTTTCCATGGGTGATGGCTTAAATCTCCTGTCCTATTACATGTGGCTGTTCGACCACCCCTTTGGGGGTCTTGGAGCATTCACACCCCTACACCAACCCGACTGTGGGCCCCCGCCTGCCGTTGTACTGCCATGGGAATCCCGGTATCTTGCTGCTGTTTGTCAAGAGTTCAGTTTGGCCTTCCAGGCTGGTGGTCCATATGTTGAGAGCTGCTACGCCTGTGTCCTCCTGCGTGCCCGTGGCTTCACGTACCCTCGATCGAATTGCCAGAACCGCCTTGGGGAGATGGACTTGCTCAGTGGCCCCTTCCTGACCGGGATGCCCACTGAGGTGGAGAGGGTATGCCTGAGAGCTATGCTGAGCCGTTCGAATGTCGGAGCAGTTGCTGCTCCGGGACATCCCCTCCTGCCTCACTTCATGGCGGATGCCCATATGCGTGCCCATGGCTCCTGCTCTTGTCTCTTCGCTTGGGAGGGCCTTGTCCAGGGGCCCATGTTCCCTGAGCGCCCAGCGCTGGCACCATGATCCTGTCGTTGCTGCAACCTCCATCCGGGATCCCCTCTCCCTGTTGTGGAACAGCATTATTGCTCCCCCTTGGCCAAGCTGCTAGCTTCTGTTCAACTGTGTGACCCATCCGCTCTCCTTCTGACTACTGTGGTGTGTTCAGTGGGTCAGACTATTGATGCTTTCCTAGTAGGTCTGCCTGCGAAACCCTCGGGCCCCATGGTTCGTTGTACTGCTCTTCCGAACACCCTGGGGTGCTACCCGTGTCCCTGGCATCTGCTCTCCCTGGCTGGTGTTGCATCTTACAGCTCCCTGTGCCAATAAACATATGTCATGGTTAGCTGCCTCTGTTCTCCTGCCGTGTTTGTGGGTCCATTCCAGCGGCTGCTCCAGGTGCTGTTGTCCTGGGTGTGGTTTAAGGGTGTCAGGACTTCGGGGTCTCGGAGCGGTGTTTGAGTGGGTTGTTTTGCTCCAACGGGGTCACATTGCCATCAGCATACTGGGCGGAACTAAAGAGTGGGGTGGAACTAATAAACAAGGAACAGTTATTTACCCTCTCAGCTAGTACTAGAACTAGGGGACATTCCATGAAACTCATGGATGGCAAGTTTAAAACAAATAAAAGAAAATATTTTTTCACTCAGCGTATAGTTGGGTTGTGGAATCTAGTGCCAGAGGCTGTGGTAAGGGCCAGTACTATAGCTGAGTTTAAAAGAGGTTTGGACAAGTTTCTGGAAGATAGGTCCATTAGCAGCTATTAGCCAGACAGGATCTGGGAACTTGACGGGAGCTGGGGGAATACAACAGGGAATGGATCCCCCATTGTGACCTGTTGGCCACTGTCGGAGACAGGATGCTGGGCTAGATGGAACATTGGTCTGACCCAGTATGGCACTTCTTATGTTCTTATGATAGAAAACATGAGGATGAAGGCATTCCCAAGTTACTAAAATATTTTAATAAATAATACAGATAAATCAATGATGTGGGAAAGCACCCCAAGATTCTGGAAAGAGTACTTACAACCTTCCAGTCTGGTTATGGGAAATCATGTCAAACCCCAGTGACTTTCTTTCTAAACTCTGGCAGGATATATATAAAAAAGGAGACTGGGTGTTTTCAGACAGACGCAGGGCTGCCTGCCCCCAGAGCTGATCCGGGGGTGGATCCCAGCATCTGCCCATTCCCAGCCCCGCCTGGGTTGGGATAAGAATGACCCAGCAGTTCCCCGGTCCACAGTTTGCCCGCATGGGCCTCCTCAACACACACCACGGTGTCACAGGCTAGAGCCGCCACAACTCTATGGTGTTGCCGAGGGCAATGGCTGGCTGGAAGCAGAGCAGCAATGTGGGTCCACACAACAGGCAGACAGCTGCTCCACTTCAGGCTGATGCTCCAGGTTCAGACAGCTCACTCTGCTGCCAGCACTCCGGAATGTTCTAGAGCACCACCAGCAAGGCTGCCTCGCTTAAACATCTGGTGGACTGTCTTTAGAAGGCGGGTGAAACAGTCTGGCATGGCCAGCAAAAACACCCTATGGAGTAACAGAATGCATGTATACACACACTGAAGAGGGGACGGTAGGGAGATGCAGAGGACAAGGAGTGCATTGGCCTTTCAACTCCAGAAGCTTGACTCCAACTTTCATCTTATAAAGTTACAAGTGAAATCCAAGTGGTTTGATGAATGGCTAGGGTTGCTACAAGTCAAAGCTGGGGCACACTGGTGGAGTTACATGAAAGTCAACCACTGAGGAAAGCAAGTGGAGTGTGCTGTATAGCAGGATGGTCAGGAAATGGTTGGAAGGGAACCAGCACTTCACTGTCCTCAGCAAAGTGAAATGTATTATTTTTGGTACAAAATCCCTCAAAGCGGTAATGACAACATTATTACTTCAGTGCTATTTCCTGAAGAATCAATAAGTCAAAGCAATCAATTCTCTCAACCAGTCTTTATTCCCAGAAAGATGCCTGGTCCCTCAGTCACTCCTACACTTTCAAAGCCAAAGACAGCTTTGGAAAAGGAGGAAACTAACAATGTAAGAATACCAGGCCTCACCACTGACAACCTGATTCACATAAAAGTGACTTTACCATTGTACCCTCTCTCTCATATGCATACCCTGTTTGGGATTTTTTTTTATTTTTTTTTAAACTGCTCTGATTGGACATGGCTTCTCATAGAAAGACTGGCATGGGGGAAACACACAAAGGCAAGGGCTCATTAAAATAAATGCAGGTCTACAGTTCAGGTTTACCATCAGGGAAGAGACAGAAGAAAAAAAAATGAGGTAGAGAGAAGAAATCATGCCATCTATACTATACAAAGTGAGATAAGCGTTACCAAAATAAAACATCATTAGGAAACTCAGAGTGCAATAATAATAATACCTAGCATATCTACGGGGCTGCATATGAGCCAAACCCATAATTACCATTAGGCTTATTGGTATTGCCCTCATGTTACAGGTGGGCAAATTTACCTCAGAATGGCACGTGTGACAGTATTAGATATAGTAGAACTCAGACGTCCCTGGCACCGTGTCACATGCTCAAAGCATTAGACTGTAGGCATACACTCTAGCAATACAGAAACCAGGATGAAACTTGGCAAACCCACACTCCACTAAAGGGCAGTAAAACTTGTCTCAAAGCAACTACAGTAGGAATGGGGAACCTCCAGCCTATGGGCCAGCTTTGGTCTATGCCTTGCTTTTACCTGGCCGCTCTTCAATTCCTGGATACCCTCAAGAACTGAAAGACTGAGTTTTGGGGAGGGGAGAGGAAATGATGACTTACACCCAAGGAAAAGGTATAGATCCATGGCACAAATCCATGATCTGGACCCTGTTCTGCCTTCCTCCTTCAAAAGCAAACCCTTTAGGCACTCCCATGTCCAGCTCCTATGCAGCCCATGAAGCTTGTACAATCTTTCCAAGTGGCCTGCAGGAGAGAAAAGGTTCTAAGCACCTGACTACAATGCAAGGGAGTTAAGGCTGAAGGGTCTGCTGAAAGAACCGGAAAGTGACAACGTTCAAATAAAGGAGAACGGGCCCCGTAGTCTGGTTCAGGTGAAGTTCTTCTCACCTTGAATATCACCCTTCTGGCCCTATAACATGTCAGGGCTTCTCAGTAAAAATTATTAAGGTGCAATTTTCAGCTGCTAGTTGTTGATTTGTTTAGTGCTATGGAGAGGTCATCAGTGTGGGTAACAATAGTGATGTGATTTTATTTCCAGTTAGTTAGGAAATTACATGGACTGGCTGCAAAAGGAACCGAGTACAAATGGCACCATGAAGCCCTCATGTGTTGGGGTCCTTTGTATCTCAAGTGGTGTCAGTGGTTGATTAATGAATGGAAACAAGAAGCCACTTACACTTCCCTGTGATGCATGTATGATTCTCGCAGGCAGTCTGACTGGGTATCTGTTTTTCTGCATTCAGGAGATGATCTTTAAACAAATGGGAGCTTGATCCCATTGGAAAGGAAAGAATGGAACACAGCACTGTCTTCTATTCTTTCAAAGGTCAGAGATAGCAATAAGCTTTAAAACTGACATTTTTAGGTTTGCAAAGCACTAACTGCTTTCCATCCCTAACTGCTCTACAAGCTAGATGCACAGCTCCATTGAAGCCTTTACCTACATTTTCCACAAACTGCCTACGTTCACAGCTGCAGTGAAATACAGCCACCTCTGGGGCGGAGAACAGCAGGCTGTGCACAGCAGGCTGGACAATAGTGGAGGCAGCGGAATTTTTTGCTAAAGGACACAAGGACAAACCATTACATGTGCAGAAAGTGTCGGGCAGTGATTAAAGTGAACTGGAACAGGGAGGGAAGCTCTCTCTGTGGCTGAGGGGAACAATGAGGGGGGGAAATAAAAAGAAGTTGAAGTCCCTACAGGATGTTGGGCAACCATAGAAAGCAACCTTAAGTCTGTAAAGGGAACAGCATACAGGGAATGTGCTGAGGTTGCTGACTGCTGGTACTATGGAGGGCACAGGGAGAATGCAAGGAGGATAATTACATATTCAGAACATATGTTACAATGCATATCCTGATTTAGTGCTCAGATCAGCGTTAAGATTGATTGTCACTCGAGGTTAACTACCAGCATGGGCTTCACTTTGGGTCAAAATTTACCTCTTGGATTAATAAAGCTTGATGTTCATTTCAGCAAATGTCAATGAACTAAATTCCACATGCGGATGCAACTGCACACAATTCATGTAGTTACATCGAGGCAGAATATGGCTCAGTATCCATTTGCTGCTGCATGCATTTTTAGCACTTAGATGGAATGTTCCATCTAGAGAACTTTGGTGGATCAGCCACTTTACAGAGATTGGGAAAGAGACATACCAACAAGGTCCCACAGTAAGTCAGTAACAGGACAAGGGAGCATACGTGCTCCTATACTACATTCTCTTCCCTTCCTATTTCAGGGCACAAGAGTAATTTCAGATCCTTTTTTATACCTTGGGATCCATGGGTTAAATTTTTCAAGCCATACTGTTTTGACCCGCTTCACAAAAACTTCAACCTCTAGCAACTACGATTTGGGTCATGGCTCCCAAAATCAACTGGAATTCCCACTGTCTTCAAAGGGGGTAGTTGATCTACCTAGACATAGATATTCACTATCCATGCATCACTGTAACACCTGGGTGCTAAATGGGGTCACAGAGTTAAATACATTTATTTATTTAACTCTAACTGGTACAAAGTGTCTCGATAATGTGTCTGTCTTGGAGAACGGACAGAGTTTAAGGTTGTCCTCGTTGCAAATCTCAGAATAGAGGGTTGGCCAAAACCAAAATAATCCATTAAAATTTACATCCATTTTTCTAGAATCTGACAGAAGGGCATCTCCCTTTTTCATGCACATACAGACCCTCCAATTTAGATGAGAATTTATTTGGCCTTGCTGCCAGGCCTCTGCATGTACATCATGTCGGTATGCCTACCTACAGGAGAGTTGTGCTGAAGCATCACCTGACTTCGTTTTAAATATCTCGCTACAGTTTCCATTTTAGCTTTGTGAGATGATTATTTTTTCTTACAGAACTGAAGTTGTACAGCAGTTGAAAATGCTGATGGCTTAACTGGTTTCATTTTTTTTTCCATGGCAGCCCTAAGGGGTTTTAACTCTTTCCGCTGCGCTGAGATCCTGCTTTTGGAGTTCAATGTTTAACTCGCGCTGGGAGACTCATAAATATTCGGAGTCACTCTCTCCCTCTCTGTTTGATTAGGAAATGAGCCTTTAACTCAATGTAATCCCCAAGCCATTAACAAAAAAGCCCTCAACAGCTCCACTATTAGAATTTCACTCTTAACCCACAGAGGATTGAATTAGATTAACATAACTACCCGCAATCTGAGTTTATTTTCTGTGCCAGAGAGAAATGTGTTTTCAGGAAAAGAAAAGAGAGGGCGCAAAGCTTGAGTCGTGTAACGAAATGTAAAAACAGAGATGAGAAAGATGGACGGATGGACAGGTGAAGAGATAAAAGGGAGAGAGAGCTGCGTAATCTTTTAATAAATGGCTGGTGGCATGTTTTTATTTGGAGGAGTTAACACTGTGTTGAATTGTTTGACAAAAAGAGTGATTCTTCTCCACCCCACCTTAAGTGCTTGCTCTCATCTTTCAGCTTCAGGTACACACCTGAGCATCCTGCATTTCACACACCTGTACAGTCAATTTGAGATGGTCTGATTTCAGAATTTCTATGAAGAGATAGATATGAACAACAATGAAAGAGGGATAGAGAGAGAGAATTTGCATGTCAATCGTAACTTTACAGTCAAAGATATAAACAGACAAGGAGGGAACAAGTGAGATATTTCAAACCTCAAAAATCACAAACAGCCTCATGAGAAATCCCTTTAAGAAGCCACTTTGGAAGAGATGGGGCTGATTGGTGCTCAGCCCAAGTAAAAGTAATTGTTAGTGAAGCAGAAACTAAACAAGGGGCTGCTTTCCACACAATGCATCAAAGTTTTCCAGTCGTTTATCTCTTTATCTAACCATGCATGAAGATAAAAGAGAAAGAAAAAAGTCTGTAGTCTATTGAACTACCAGTCATGGGGCAGTGGGCGCTTGATAATTTTTCCAAATGCAAGAATAAGACAAAAGAATCTACTGGTTGAAGAGGAGGAGAGTCATATGTAGCAAAAACAAAAAACAGGATAGAGTCCAGCTGTTATGTAAATATATCCAATAAATATTCCAGAAATCACTAAAACAAAAGAAATAGATGATTTGTGGGGGAGTATTTGCAGAGGAATGTTGGGGTTTACTTTAGGGTTAGTGCTTAATCATGGATATTTGCAAACATGTCTGACGATAGGCATATAAGATTTTTGTTGCAAGTGCAGTCAAAAAAGAGGCTTTGTTATATACATAAGGAAAAATAGATTTTTAATTTCTACAAGGACGCAAAACGCAGTTGTACAGCATTTTATCTTTTAAGTTAAACAAACAGGAAAGTCTGTCCTCTTTAAATTCAACAACAATATGCAATAGACAAGGAAAGAGAAAACGTAACGTTATGCAAAAGAACCAAAGCTGTTTTATAAGTGATGTTCTTTAAGAGCAATAGCATGCACAACAAAATCTTACCAGCTTGAATTTTCATGCTGGAAAGTTTCATTTTCTTATTTCTTCTCCAAAGCTTTAGTTTTGATGATCATTTTAAACATTAGCAACTTAAGTTAAATCAATATGTTGACGAATTTTGTCCAGCTAGCTTTGTGCCTACAAATCCACTTCATTAAGATGATTGTTAAAAATTTGCAAGAATCAGTTTTGAGTATTTACCCAGACAACACACGAATACACACAGGAGTAACCATAAAGTTTGAATTAAATAAAAAGAACACATATTGTACGATGTACATTCATACAAGGAACAGGGCCTATTTGTCGCCTTTTCTCAATCAAGCTATAAAACAGCTATCATATTTCTTGATACTTCAATCAAAATACAACTCTGCCCTTAATATTCTAGTAATAATTTCAGAATTCAATAATTTTTCCACTTTGATGAGCCAGTTTAAAAATGTTAAAATGTATTCCTCCCATTACGTATATAGCAAAAAAACACAAGACAGATAAAAAAGAACTGGCTTTTTGAGAGAAATTACAAATCAAAGGTTTTTTTTTAAAAAAAACTATACACAACAGATTTTTTTCCTTTCTTTTAAAAGGAAAAGAATTAATTAAGTACAACTAAACTCAGTACAAAAACACCAAATCTCTGAGGTGGGATTCTGAAACAATACAAATTGCTACATATTTCATTGTTTGGACAAAAATAATCACATAAGGATTTAAGTCTAATTTTCTATTAATTTCTAAATCTTTTAGAGTTAGGAGTTTCCTTCCATTTTTCCTTTAATAAAAAGCACACCAAAAATGTACATTTCTACAATCAATTAGGCATTCTGGGTGCCTTAAAGCAAACCTCTCAATCAACAATGACAGACACAATAAGTTCCTACTTTGACTGTCACTATACTGGATCCCAAAATCCTGCACTCTCTTATTGTCACTGTAGAGAATATCAGTTGGTTGAAGATTTAAAACCAGACAAACATCAGCTGCTCAATGTCAAATGCACTCAGTGGAACAAGATTTTGCTTTCACGCATGTGCAGGGGAATGTTTGTACCAAAGTTTTGGGCTGGGGTGGGAGTGTTTTGAATTTTTATTTATTTATTTATTTTTAAAAATCATGTTGCTGAAGTTTCCAGGCTCCTGGTTTTCACAGTCAAAGAAATCTCATCTGTCCTTGGCAAGACCTTTGGCGAAGTTACACCATAGAATGACCCTTTTGGAACACTAGGAAACCTAATTCCCACTCCCCAAACAATTCCATTCTGCTCAAACTTTCCTTTGTTTATTTCATGAAGAAAAAAAGTTGCTGACAGCAAAAATGACCAATTTTCATAAAGTTCAGAAATCAACTCGTTGGCTTGCAGGTGACTTTGACCTTCCTTTAACAATGCAAAAATAGATATTTTTTTCTCCTTAGTCACATTGAGACATCACCTTAATTTCTGATCAGCTAAAAAGACCGCTGCAGAAAGGTATTTGGATCAAAAAAATCAAATAAAAGGCAGAAGTTAGGTACTTACATGCTGCAGGTAGAGAGATGGAGCTCAGGACCAGGATAGAATTTCTTTTGCCTTCAGGTGTTTCTAATTGCTGATTAAATATCTTTTGGTTCCGCCTGCACCAGCCGACAATCCCCTCTGCGTCTCTGCCTCTTTGTGACTAAGGACACAGTACTCTGAGTCCCAACCTATAAATAGATCCCAGCTCCGTGATTGATATAACAGGCAGCTGACAAAAAAAATAAATAATAAAACAACAAGGTCTCAAGCAAAGCAGCAAAAGCTGGGCTTTCAGCCCTACACTGTACCCAAAGTCTCCAACACAGTCACCTGTGGGCATGGGAGAGGAAAAGTGAGAGGCAATTACTTCCCCAGCAGCATTAGAGCGACTTGGGGCATGTAAAGCAAGTGAATGAAATCCAACACACAAAGAGAAAGGGAAAAGCACAGATGCCAGCTCAGATGGACTTCTTTACATGTTAATAAAATAACTCTGTCAGAATTAAAACTATGAAAGTTCCTACTCCCACAGCAGAAAACACCGGGACTAGCACCCAGGTTAGTAACTGAGTTTAGACGGAACTCCACAGAATAAGCTTTCATCTTCTCCAAGCATCAGCTGATCAGAGCACTCCCTACCAGTTAACATCAGGGCACTGATAAAGCTCACCTGCTAAAGATTTCCCAGATCATGGCATTCCCTGTTGGCTAACTTCAGCCCAAAGTAGCAAGCTATTCAGACCTGCACAGATACTTGCTTTTTGATCTTGATCGTAACCTTGAATTCCAGGCAAGAACCCTCCTGGCACTGAGTTATATGAATCTGTTAATTGTCTCTCAAGGGAAATGTGGGGTAGTCCTGTTGCTCTGGACATTATGAATAACTGGATAAAGCCCTTGAAGATACACTGTGAGGAGCAATCCTTACATTCCATTTGCTCCCAAATCGGCCTCAACTGAGTATCAGGGGATACTGAGGATAGGAAGAAAAGTTAGGGGCAAGAAGGCCTCGTCTATCCTGGACTTTCTGGAGATACTTCCTGCTGTTCTACAACACCAGTTCAGCTCCAATGAGAGAATTTGTGTCAACAGGATACCTTAATTCAAAGTTTTGTAAAATCAGGTCCTCTAGACTTGCACTCAGTAAGGACAGACAACTACGGTTGCCACCTTCAGTTGTTTTTTACCTGACACTTCCATTTTGGCCTATGGGAGTCTCAGGTAGAAAAAACCCCACCTCAGGTGGCAATCCTACAGACAACATGTTGTTACTCATCTCCACTAGGGTTGCCAGCACCAGTGCTAGTGCAACAGTGGGAGATTTTCCAAATAAAGTCTAGAGTAAATACAGTCAGAGCACAATCCTCCACCATTAAAGTCAATGGCAAAACTCCCATTGATATTAATGGTGGAGGATTGTCCTGTCAGTGTAACAGAAGGGCCACATGTTAATTATTTAAGCAAATGACAGGAAATAGTTGGCTTTCTTTGGGGTCAAATGCTGCCCCACTAGGGTTGCCACCTGTGCCTGTTTTTTTACCTGACACTCCCACAGGCCAACATGGAAGTGTCAGGTAAATGACTGAAGGTGGCAACCCCAGCTGCAGTCCCAACCCAGGTGAAACATCCTAAATATTAACGGACAAGCTGAATGAGTATGGACAACAGAATTCAGCCTTCATGTTTTTCATGAAAACAAACAATATGGAAAGAAAAAAACCTTAGGCCACTATCCTGCAAATGCCCAACATCCTCAACTGCTACTGTGAGTAGTCCCATTTGCCCCCCAAATCTAATTATTGCCATGCAGTCCAGTGGATAAATGACATTAGAACTCCTTGATTCAGCTCCTGGCTCTGCCACTGCCTCATTGTGTGACTTTGTGGATTTCATTTTACATCTCTCTCTTTCAGTATCCACATTTGTCAAACAGAGATTATGACACTGAACCTTCATTGTGATGCACTTTGGTATCTACAAATGGAAGCATTATACTAAGTATCGTCATCATGCTGTACGTACATTCAGCTCCAGCATAGCATCACTAACATCCATGAAAATGTATCAGCAATCTCGATCTAGGCCAGTTGCTCATGAGAGAAGGGATGGGGAGAACTGCCATGAGCTGCAATTATGTCAGGGGGATCAAAGTTCCACTCGTGTGCAGAGGCGTTTATTATTATTTATTTTCAGTACTTCCATACCACCCTATTCACTGTACAGTGACTCAGGGTCGTGTACAGCAAACATAAATAACCAAAATACAAAAATAAGAACGAACATTAAAAGCTCAGATTAAAACCAACTTAATCCCTCCCCCCACCCCATCCCCCTCACTGAATGCCTAGCGAAACAGCCCGGTCTTGCATCGACTGTGAAATAAGGAGAGGTCCAGGGAGAGTCGAACCTCTGCCGGGAGAGAGTTCCAGAGTCGCAGCGCAGCCACTGAGAACTCCCTTTCAAATGTGGTCCCCCAAGAAAGCCAGGGGACCTCTAACAGGGCGACCCCCAGAGGACCGCAGGGGCCAATCAAGAACACGGGAGGTGATGCATTCCCGCAGGTAGACAGGGCCCAAGCCGTGTAGGGCTTTAAAGGTTATAACCAACACCTTGAAGCAAACCCGGAAAACTATAGGCAGCCAGTGCAGAGAGCGGAGCACCGGTGTAATGTGCTCCCAGCGGCCCATCCCCGTTAGGAGGCGGGCCGCTGCATTCTGCACCAGCTGAAGTCTCCAGATTGTTATCAGGGGTAGCCCCACAAAGAGCGCGTTGCAGTAGTCAAGCCACGAGGTGATAAATGCATGGATGATGGTGGCAAGATCGGGGCCTGAGATATACGGTTGAAGACGACAGGCCAGATGCAACTTACTAAAGGCACTCCTTGCTACAGCCACCACCTGGACATCCAGGCAGAGCTGCGAGTCAAGGAAAACCCCCAGACTCCAAACTTGAGGGACCAGAGTTGGACGCACCCCATCAATGATGGGAGCCTCCACACACACACACGTACCCACCAGAATCACCTCCGTCTTGTTGGGATTCAGCTTGAGGTGACTCGTCTTCATCCAGGCACCGGGTAAGCACAGAGACTGCAGGGTCTGGATCGCATGAAAACAAGAGGTATAGCTGGGTGTCATCAGCATATTGATGACACCCCAATCTAAATCCCCTCACGATCTCATCCAACAGCTGCATATATAATATATATATTGAACAGGAGAGGGGACAGAATAGAACCCTGCGGGACTCCACATGTGAGATCCCAGCGGAAAGACGAACAGTCCACCAGGACAACACACTGAGTTCTACCAGCCAGGAATGAGCAGAACCATTCAAGAACAGTCCCCACCACACCTAGGCGTAGTCCTGCAGACATGTTACCAACAACTTGTGTTCCACCATATCAAACGCTGTTGAAAGATCTAACAAAATCAAGAGAGTGGACCTACCTCGATCCATCTCTCAGCACAGATCGTTGACCAAATCCACAAGTGCAGTCTCCGTACCACAGCCCCAACAAAATCCTGACTGCAAAGGATCAAGGAAACTGATCAGGTCCAGATACCCCTGGAGCTGGCCTGGCCACTGTCCATTCAATAACCTTCCTAAAAAGGGAAGGTTAGAGACAGGTCAATAGCTGGCCAGGGCATCAACAATGTCAAGAGACGGCTTCTTGAGCAAGGGCTGTATCATAGCCTCCTTCAGGCACTCCACGACCCTGCCCTCCACCAGGGAGGCACTGACCATCCAAGCCAGCAACGCTCCCAATGTCTCCCGGCTGGCCTTAACCAACCAGGACAGACCTGGATCAAGTTCACAAGTTGTGGCCAGCATAGCCCCCAGCATCTCCACCGCATTGGAGGATGATATCAACCCAAACTGATCCCACAAAACAGGACAAGACGGGGTATTCATAGCCTCAGGTACACTCCCTGCCTCCAACGCAGCATCGAAACAGTGGTGAATGCAAGTGATTTTGTCAGCAAAAAAAGTCTACAAAATGGTCACAAGATTAGCAGGTGTTATCAACAAGAGAGTGCTCCCAGTCAACCGCAGAGGTGACAAAGGAGCATGGAAGGAAAGGTAGTCCCTGGGGCCCAAGCCATTTAGGGCTTTAAAGGTTAGAGCCAGCATGTTGAGTTGTGCCCGGAAACCTATAGATAACCAGTGCAGACTGTAAAGCACAGATATAATATGTTCATGGTGACCCATCCCTAAAAGGAGTCAGGCCGCCATGTTCTGCACCAGCTGCAGCTTCCGGACAGTCACCAAGGGCAGTTCCACATAGAGTGCATTACAGTAGTCTAGCCTCGAAGTGATGAAAGCATGAATGGCAGTGGCCAAATCGAAATCAGAAAGAAAGGGACACAGCCTCGTCGCAAGATGGAGTTGGTGAAAAGCACTCCTGGTCACTGCCGCAACCTGGTAGTCCAGGCACAGCAAAGGGTCCAGAAGTACTCCAAGGCTGCAAACCTGAGTAACCTGAGGGGGCCGGACCCCTTTAACAACAGGGGCCCCAATCCCCTCCAAGTCACACAGTCTGACAACCATCATCACTTCAGTCTTATCTGGATTCAGCTTCAATCGGTTCACCCTCACTCAGCCCCTACCGCAGCCAGGCTTGGGTAAGCACCGGGACTGCAAGACTTCGGTCAGCTGAAAAAGACTGGTAGAGATTGGTGTCATCAACATACTGATGGCACCTCACTCCAAGCCTCCGAATGATCTCACTCAGCGACCTCAGATACACACTGAACAAGAGGGAAGACAAGTTGGAACCTTGCAGGACACCACAGGGCAGGTCCCGAGGAGATGACGAGCAATCCCTCATCACATCACCACCCTCTGGGACCTCCCCAAATGGAATGAACGGAATCACACAAGAGCAGTACCGCACACCCATGCCAGGTCCCACAGTTGCATCAACACCACCACATGATCAACTGTATCAAAGGCTGATGAAAGGTCTAACAGGATCAACAGAGCACAATTTCCCTTGTCAATCTCCAGGCATAGGTCATCAACCAAGGCCACAAGTGCTGTCTCCATTCTATACCATGGATGAAAGCCTGACTGAAATGAGTCCAGGAATAAGACAGCATCGAGATGAGAGTGAAGCTGCTGGGCAACCCCTCATTCAGTAGCCTCCCCTCAAAAGGGAAGGTTAGAGACAGGGCGGTTGCTGGCCAGGGAGTCAACATTCAAAGACGGAATTTTGGGCAGGGGCCAGAGAACCACAATTTTGACCAAAAATGGGAACTCTGAGCAAAACTCCCCCAGGCTGACTCCAGGGATGATAGCCTACCAGTTTGGTAGAACTGGTTGCTAAAATACATACAAAGGGAGGTGGGGCATGTGACACTCCACTCTTGCAGACCCGGTTGTTCTCTTTTGAGGGAAGATTATTGAACAGGTGGTTGCCCAACAGCTTCAGGCACATCTCAATGCTGTTGGATTCCTGGACCTGTTTCAGTCAGATTTTTGTCCCGAGTATGGCATGGAGACTGCGCTTGTGGCTTTGGTCGATGACCTGTGCCTAGAGATGGACAAGGGGAATTCTACCTTGTTGATCTTATTAGATCTTTCTGCGGCTTTTGATATGGAGGTGTCATTGGCACGACTGTGGGAGCTGGTGGGGGTGTGCGGAACTGCTCTTGAGTGTTTCTGCTCTTTCCTGTCAGGGAGGTCTCAGTGGGTGGTGACGGGCAATTGCTTATCATCTCCCCGGGAGCTTCCTGTGGTGTCTCACAGGGCTCTATTCTGTCCCCGCTCTTGTTCAATGTGGCCACTGGGCGAGGTCATTCAGAGGTTTGGGGTAAGGTGTCCTTAATGTGCTGATGACACTCTGTTCTACCACTCTTTTTCAATCGACCCAGGTCCCGCAGTCTCAGTGCTTACCCGATGCCCGGCTGCTGTCAGGGACTAAAGGGTGAGCTGATTGAAGCTGAATCCTGACAAGACTGAAGTGATGATGGTTGGCTGGTCTTGTGACTTGGAGGGGACTGGGACACCTGTCATTGATGGGGTCCGGCCCCCTCTGGTCACTCAGATTCGCAGCCTCGGAGTGCTCTTGGATCCATCACTGCACCTGGATTGTCAGGTGGCAGCAGTGGCAAAGAGCACCTTTCACCAATTCCATCTGGTGAGGAGGCTGCGGCCTTTTCTTTCTCATTCAGATCTGGCCACTGTCATCCATGCTTTCATCACCTCTAGGCTAGATTACTGCAATGTGCTCTGTGGGGCTGCCCTTGAAGACTGTTCAGAAGCTGCAGCTGGTGCAGAATGCGGCAGCTCGGCTCCTTTTGGGGATGAGTCACTGAGAGCACATTACACCTGTGCTCCGAAGTCTGCACTGGCTGGCTATTGCTTTCCAGGAACAATTCAAGGTGCTGGTTTTGATCTTTAAAGCCCTAAATGATCTGGGTCTCATATATCTGAAAGACCATTATATCCTACTATGTCCCTTTGCGACCCCTACCATCGGCTGGGGGTGCCCTCCCACGTTTTCCATGTTACCCTTGTCCATTGGGTGGGGGTGCACAGGAGTGGTTGCTGCCCCCATGTGATGGAACTCCCTTCTCCAGGAGGTTCGCTTGACCCCGAGCCTGGCTATCTTCCAGATGCAGTGCAAAACCATTTTTATTTGGGAAAGCATTTGGCAGGCAGGGATAGGTGGAATTTGTTTGTGGGTTTCGGTGGCATTGCAGGGGAGGATGGGGGTTTGAGGGGTGGTTTTATTGTATGAATTTTAATGTTAATTGTTGTCAGGTTGTGCTTTTTTGTGGACCGTGAGCTGTCCTGAGCCATGTGGGAAGGGTAGCATAGAAATTCAATAAATAAATAAACACTCAGAATATCATCCCTGGCTGAATCAATTGCCTGCCATCTCTGTAACTACAACATTTGGCCTAGGAGACAGAAACTCATGCAACTGCTCATAGTATGGCATGCTCTAGCTAGGGGTGACACAGTAAGCGGCAGCTCTTTTTGTCGGACATTTCAGGTACGACACCGCCTTCATGCACACGGAAAACCCCACTGAAGCAGTGGCACATGGATATTTTCTGCCGCTTTCCACTCAAGCATATCACTGTTCTCCTTTTTGAAAGTTGCAGAGACTCTCGTGGACTTCCGTGAACTGTCGTAAACCTTTGGGAACTTTTGTATAATTTCATAAAATTACATAAATTGCCATGAACGTCCGTAAATTACTGGGAACATTCGTGGGACAACTGCTAAAAATTGTTGTAAATGTCGCTAAAACTGCCATAACCTATCATAAATGATAGTATGATACACTTCCATAAATTCCACAACTGCCGTAAACTACTGTAAATTTTTGAAAACTGTTGTAAATTGCCTTGAAGTATCGTAAATTGCCATTTGTTGCCATCGGCCCGGTAGCAGACAAGCTGAAAAAGTGGCAACCCAAAGCAGAACGGCAAACAATGCTGCTGCTTCAGGACTAGCTCTAGCAACCACAATCAGACAACACGTTGCTGTCCTTAAAAACCTCAGTCCAGGTCCTGTGTGTGCTGGCGGCACTGCTGCATATCCTCATCATAACAGAAAAGAGATTCTTGGATACTCCCTGTAGCTCCCTCACAGAGTCCATCTGCATGGTCTTGTTCCTCATATCTCGATAAATGGCTTGGTCTCAGTTCAGTCCAGGGAGCAGCTCTCTGGCATTCCAATGGTCAGTGACTAGCACGTAAATGCTGGAAATTACTTGCACATTGATCAGAAAAAAGAAATGTAAAGCATGCACATGCATACCACAGGGACCAGAAGGCAGTAGAGAAGGGTCTTCCTGCAGTTCTTCCCTACCAAGCTTTCATCAT
The DNA here is from genome assembly GCA_003113815.1 of Sphenodon punctatus. Taxonomy (NCBI): domain Eukaryota; kingdom Metazoa; phylum Chordata; class Lepidosauria; order Sphenodontia; family Sphenodontidae; genus Sphenodon; species Sphenodon punctatus. The sequence goes on from QEPC01003965.1 coordinate 879,431, forward strand.
GGGTCACTGATCAGCTGCAGGAGAAGAAATACATCACAGGCTACTTGCTATGGTCACATTTTACCTTGGCTTCCTGCCAGCAAATCAAGGTGCCATTTGTTCAGGATTACTTGGCAGCTGATATCCCACATTATTTAGCACATCACCAACCCATAGGATCAAGCAATAGTGGCACAGGGCACACTCTCCCTGCTCCTGCAGCACCCAGGAGGCTCTGGTGGCAGAAAGGGCAGATCAGATTTTCTTGATCCCGAGGAAGCCGCTTCCAGCAAAAGTAACAGAACAAGGCCCAAGAACCACATGTGGTTCCCAAGCCACCATTTGCCCATTTCTGTATTATCAGCTTCTATTCGCACAAACCCCTTATCTTCTGCAGCACTACCTCCATCTACATTTATGCTGTACATTAAAAAAATAACTATCACACACGGCTCTCCCTGCATGTTCTACCTAAAGTGATTAACCCTGGAATCCTACCACTGGAACCCACACTCCTCTCAACCCCTTTCACTTCCTGGTATAGATTTTCTCCTCGAGTTTCTGTCATGTCATGTGCATCCTTTTCAAGTATTATCCTTGGGGCAGGGACCAGTTTTCAGTGCTTTCTATCTAATATCATAACATCTCTGCTTGTTTATTACTTTATAGCCCCCACAAGTACACACCTGTGCAGGCAAGGCATTAACTGTGCACATAATAAGCTGCTGGTATGTTTGAGATTTGTATAAGGTCAGCTTCAGACAAGAGATAGAGTTTCATGTTCTCAATAACCTTGGGGATGTGGGGGAGGGAATAAGACCTTGGCTACATACATACCAAACACCTATTGAAATAATGTCCACACGGAGTTTGATAGCAGGAGAGGTAGTTTGGAAGATAAAGAGTTTTAAACCAACTCTAGTGCCAAAGCAAATAGGGGAGCTGAATAACCACAGGACATTGACTACTTGTAGAACAAATATCCTTGGAAGAAACTACAGCATTAATATCAGAGATGCACCAGGCCAGATTCAAATTTCCAAACAGTCTGAAGGTCTAGCATTTTGGTTCAGCCCATCAGTGATCAAAACCAGCTTTCAAGTTCAGTCTATATAGGTGTTTTCACTTAAATAAAAAGTATTTTCTCCCAACCACACCTTACTGAATTAAATCATTTTTAAAAGGCTTAAAACGAAGTAATACACCATGGATTATTTTCACTTGCAATGAAAATCCCAGTGCAAGACACTACTCTGTCTGCACACATCCTTATTAAAGACTGAAGGGAGACATGCATCTCTCCAAAGCTATAGGAAGCTCAGCTGAACTATGCAGTCGGAGGCAAGGATTCTAGGATCTCACCTCTGATATTCCAGATCTCATTTTATATTCCACAAGAAAGGGTATTTATTCACACAAACATCAGAGTTGGATTATCTCTCAGGTAATTTAGTTGTGTGGAATTGTTTTGTTTGTTTTTCACCACCAATCCTCAGATCCATCACCAATTCACAAATTCACCACAAATCCTTTTCACTTCCACCACAATCCTCTTTAAAATGGCTACAGCATAACTTCAGTACAATGAACCACCATGAGACCAGAGGAAAAGTTTATTATTACAGAGTGTTCGCTATAATTGGGGTTGGCAATTTGCTGCATCAAAATAGCGAAGACATGTCCAATTTAAATTGATCAAAAATGCATTTTATTTTAATAAAAATTACATTGATCAACAATTAAGAACAGTAAAGAAATTAAAAAGCAGAAGTGTACACCTGCATGCTGAATACAGTGCTGTATTTACAAATCCTTTCTCTAAAAAAGTATCCAGTATAGGTTGCTTCTCATTTTTGGTACTTTTCTCAATGCATCTCAATCTTGTTAATCATGCCAAAAATGCAAGCTGAATACCTGGCAGGCTCTGAGGAGGCCAGTTCTATCAGGGTTAATCCTGCCAGAGCACATAGGTAACTTGTGGGGAGGGGGAGCACAGGAGATCAGATACTCCCCCCCCCATTTTCAGGAGCCCTATAGAATCCCTGCTCAGCCCCTACTCCTGTGCCCCCTCACTATCAACAATTACCAGTCACCTATGCCAGAACATTCACTATAGCATGGCTATTTTTAATTTTGTTATAGTGGAGTTTGATTTTATTTCAGCCCTGAGTGAAATGGTTTCCTGATCCCTGCATAGATTCTGCAAATGTCTCCCCTCACACTTGGTATGTTCTACTAGTGCCCAGTCCTGTTTCCTAAACCAAACTCTGTCTCTGCTTTTACAATTCATCACAAACAGCCCTGTATACCTCCACACAGTTGTACCAAAGTCCTCTAAGCCTGACCTACGGCGCTGCAGTGCTAATTCTGAGACTCTTCACACAGTTCTGAATCCTTTCAACTCTTTCAAAAATTTCACACTGCAATTCTCCTTTCTCTAACAGGCAAAGACCAGCGACCTCTTCTATTTGGTAAGACATATGTTTGGATATGCAGAACAGCACTAATCCTGAACAAAGTAGCAGAGCATGGGCACTTGCAGCCTAATGCGTGCTACGTTTACCTTTCAGCACTGATAATTTGGTCCAAAACTACTTAAAATCTGTCCCATATAGAAACCCACACACAGGTGAATTGGGTGCTGTCAGGGAAACATGTTTAGTGTACAAGAAATTAGGATACAAGGAGCTTCTGTCCTGCAGCCAGCTGGAATTCCCTGCTCCTCAAGACCATAAATCTACTAGGATTAACACTAAAAAGAAAACAATTGACAATCCTGTAGCCTATAGTGAATTGAAACAGCACCTCCTATAGGACTTGTGCTGGATTCTTGTATCAAGCGTCTTGCTTTTATATGGGAGCGAGTTTTATTCTCTTCCCCGCTAGAGGTAGGTAGATTGGGGTTATGGCACAGCAGCAACAAGGCCATATTGCACCAAACAAAAGGTAAAATTCCAAAAAAGGTTCCCACTAAGGAGAACAGAAAAAAGGTTTTTGAGATTAATTTGATAAAGCCCAACATACAGGACTTTTGATGTCTATTCACTTTTTAGAAACTCCATTAATTTTCTGAAAAGGTTTGTCTCAAAAGAGATTGCTTAGAAACAACAGCTCTATTTTATTCAATATTTCTTGTAGTCAAACATTTATGGCAAATTCACTCTTCTTCCTCACATGTACTTTCTACCTGCTCCTAGAAGCACTGCCAATAGCAGTATTTTCACATGGAAGTGGGGGGGTACCACCCCGGGGGGGGGCACCCCCACGACTGCCCATTTGTAGCCACTACTGCCATGCCTGGGTCCATTTTAAAATGGACCTGGCGGCTGCTGAGGCCCACAGTCCGCCCACACGTTGCCCCTCCCCCACACCATAGCATAGCAGGCAGATCACCCACAACACTATGGCATTGCCAGGGCAATCACCAGCCACTACTGCCATGCCTGGGTCCATTTTAAATGGACCTGGCGGCTGCTGAGGCCCACAGTCCGCCCACACGTTGCCCCTCCCCCACACCATAGCATAGCAGGCAGATCACCCGCAACACTATGGCATTGCCAGGGCAATCACCAGCCAAGAGCGGGGCTGCAGCGGCCATCCACAGAGCAGACGGACAGCAGCCCCACGTCTGGTTGCTGCCCCAGGGCTGGTCTGCCCGCTTTGCTGGAGGTGCTCTGGGATGTCCCAGAGCACTGCCGGCAGGACAGTCATGGAGTAGGGACAGCCTGCCCTGCCTCTGCTCCACCGCCACATGGACGGCCCACCCTGGGGTGAGGCAGAGCAGGTGTCCATGTGGAGACACCCTATGTGGTCTTGCAGATGTGAAGTAGGTACTGTGAATACAGACAATCTAGAGTCCACACAAACTTAAAAAAATGTGTTCTGTAGAATTCGAGAAACATCATCCCTTCTTTAAATTAATTTTCACCTTCAAATCTCTTCTACTGCCTGCTACTCATTTTGCTGATGCACAAAGTACCACAGAATTTCAGGGGATCAAAAGAATCTGAAAAGATTATCCAGCACATCCCATAAACTCAAGCTGGTCCAGCTATACCCAAGCCATCTCTTAACATTGTTTAACCTATTTTTAAAACATTTTCAGTTATGAGGATTCAGCAACCTTCCCTTGGAAATTTGCTCTGCTGCCTGACTTTATTTATAGTTAGAAAACTCTTTTTGATAGTTAACTTTGCCTCTGTTGATTGCCACAGAAAAAATGGATTACTAGCATTATAGCAGCCTTTTACACGTTTAATTTATCATTTTAGGGAAGGTTACTGAGCGGATGGTGGCCCGGCAGTTACAGGGGCATCTGGACCGGGTCGGTTTTCTTGATTCCTGGCAGTCTGGTTTTCGTCCCGGGTTTAGCACGGAGACTGCACTTGTGGCCTTGGTCGATGACCTGCGCCGTGAACTGGATCAGGGCAGATCCTCACATTTGATCTTACTGGATCTGTCAGCGGCGTTTAATACCGTTGACCACGAGATGTTGGTGGTGAGGCTGCAGGACTGGGCTGGGCAGAATTGTTCTTGAATGGTTCTGCTCATTCCTGGCAGGGAAAACTCAATGAGTGGTTCTCGGAGAATGTAGATTGTCTCCCCGGAATCTCACGTGTGGAGTCCCGCAGGGTTCTATTAGGTCCCCTCTCCTGTTCAACATGTATATGCAACCGCTGGGTGAGGTCATGAGAGGGTTCGGCATACGATGTCATCAGTATGCCGATGATACACAACTTTAACTCTAATTTTTTGGAGACCCAGACCCAGCAGTCTCGGTGCTTACCCGGTGCTTGGCAGCTGTGGGGGACTGGATGACGAGCCGTCTGAGGCTGAATCCTGACAAGATGGAGGTGATGTTGGTGGGTAGGGCTGATGGGGTGGTGGCTCCCATCATTGGCGGGGTTTTCCCCCCTCTGGCTGCTCAGATCTGTAGTCTTGGGGTGCTCCTCGACCCACAGCTCCGCCTGGATTGTCAGGTGGAGGCTGTGGCGAGAGGAGCATTCCGCCAATTACATCTGGTGCGATGGCTGCGGCAGTATGTCTCGGACTCGGATCTGGTCACCATCAAACTACTGCAAAGCGCTGTACATGGGGCTACCCTTGGCGATGGTCCAGCGGTTGCAGCTGGTGCAGAATGCGGCAGCCAGCCTCCTAACGGGGACGGGCTGCCATGAGCACATTAAACTAGTGCTCTGGACTTTGCACTGGCTGCCTATTGCCTTCCGGGCCCAATTCAAGGTGTTGGTTATGACTTATAAAGCCCTAAACGGTTTGGGTCCTGTTTACCTGCGAGACCGCCTCAAGCCTCGGGTAATTTCGCAGCCCTTGCGGTCAGCTGGCGGCGCCCAACTCGAAGTCCCCCGGGTGGTGATGGCAGGGAGGGCGTTCTTGGTGGCCACACCTCGGCTATGGAATTCTCTCCTGTTAGAGGCTCGTCTGTCCCCTGACCACCCCTCTTTCCACAGATGTTGTAAGACCTGGTTGTTCCGCTGGGCCTTCGGGGAGGGGGTGGGGAGGAGGTTTATCTGCTAGCTGCTATTTTGTGTGTCCATTTTATCTATTGTAGTTTGAGATGATTTTATTATTATGTTTTTATGTTGTTCGCCATCCTGAGCTGCCAAGGTGCAGGATAAAAAAATTTTGTAAAATAATTTTTTTAAAAAAAAAAATCCTACCACCGCATAACCTTCATTTATTTAGGCTAAGCAGGCCCAATTCCTTCAGCCTTTCCTCATACCTTGTACTCCCAACTCCTTTCAACTCCCTTCAATTTGTCAACATCTTTCTTAAATTGTGCACCCGAAAACTGAATGCACTGCTCCAGTTGAAGCCTGACCAGGACTAACTACAGGTGAACAATTACATCTCATGTCTTGCATGCAATACTTCTGTTAATGCAACCTGAAATGGTTTTTTCCTTCTTTTGCATATTGTTGGTTCACCTTTGCCTTGTCAGTGACCCACTGAAACCCCAGATCCTTCTCAACATTACCACTGCCTCTTCAGTTATTCCTCATTTTGTATCTGTGCATGAAATGGCACCCCAAGTCATCCACATTCTTGAGACAACCCATCCACCCCCATGGAAATGAGCATGTGCCAATCTGACAGCCCAATTAAACTAAACTTAACATTTAAAACAAAATGAAGTGACATAAACTGGCCTCCAATATGAACAAGCTCTAATAAAATACAAGATGAAGACAGATCTAAAATTTTAAAAACCCAACTCCTGACACTTAGGTACTAGTTGAGCTACTGAGTCCTTCGTTAGATCTCAGAAATGGGAAACATAAAGCATACAAGTCATGTGTCTGTTGCATCATGATAAGCAATAAATTGCCTTACATATAAAAGTGCAGAAACTGTTCAAATTTTCCTCTTTGCCTTCCCCTTTTAAATTGTTTTAAATTGATTTTATATAGTTTTTATATTTTTGTTTGTAAAGCACTCGCCAAGTGCCATTTAAAAGCAGGGGAGCACCATCAAAATAAAAATTATTATTATTATTTCTCCTATCTGAAATCCTCAAAATTCCTTTACTTTACAAGCAACTCTGAATTTTTCTAGTTCCCAGAATGAGTATATACTTCTAGTACCCTACTTCCCAGAATGAAAATGTCTTACCCAGCCTGACCACCACAAAACTTCACCAGCCCAGGGAGCCTCCAGCTCTCTCTTGTCTCCTGCTTTATAGTTTCCATCAGAGCGGTGTGGGCCTCTCTCCTTTCTTCTGTAAGGTTCCAGATCAGGCCAGATAGAGCATGCTCAGTAATGTCTATTGCACCAGCAACAATGTACCAGCTCCCTTGCTGCCTGCATGTAAACAACCCTTTTTTTGAAAACAAAAACCTTAACCTCTTGCGTAATCAAACACCATACAAGAATAAAACAAAATATTCATAGACAAATGCATGTCACCCTGCATTTGGTATTTCTTTCTTATGTGTAATATTTTCAATTTTTTTTTACTGAATTTCAATTGTTTTCAGCCCAATTCTCTAATTATTAACATCATTTTGAATTCTAATCCTATCATCCAAAGTGTTTTCAATCTCTCCCAAATTTTGTGTCATCCTCTCCACTCTTTCATTCAAAGGCCATTTTTACACGGACGCCCCCACCCCGGGGGGTGTGTGGACAGGTGTGCGGCAGGGGGGTGTCCATGTAAATGCCACAACAGTGGGTGGGGGGATAGGTGACCGTCCGTGTAAACAGCACGGGCGGTGGGTGAGGGTGCATGCACGCTCCCGTGCAACACCCACCTCCACCCATCTCAACTCATCACCCACCCATGGAGCCATCCGGCAAACCAGAGGAAGATCCATGGGTGGAGGTGGGGATGTGCCCGTGGGAATAGGCACACACCCACCTCTACCCACCGCAGCAGCACACCCATCCCACCCACGGCTGCCCGTGTAAAAAGGGCCAAAGTCACTGCTGAAAATACTGAACTACACCAGATCCAAGGCAGACACAACTCTGATAGCAAACCATCACTAACCACTCTCTGGATATACACCTTTTAAAATAAGGCCACATTCCAGTTAACAGTTAATTTGATGTAGCTGGGCCTTACTTCTACTTTACTCTTGAAGTGTTCACATGAACAGAGCACTAAACCAATGATATTCAAGAGTAGGAAGAGAAGTTGTACTCGTGAAAAATCAAGAGTACCTACTCCTCTTTGGTTTGTATCTTGAAGTAACTGTTCATCTGAACACTTACCAGTGTGAGAGTAGTGACCTTGGTTCTGTGATCATTATGTTTGAACTAGGGGGGAAATTGGTGCAGTATTACTTTGCTTACACTGTTTGTCTGAACACTACCAAAGTGGAGTAGTTACTTCGGTTTACTTTTGTTCACTGGATGGTTAATTGTATCCATCTATCAGTGGTTCTGTCTCATTCATATTTTGATAACTTGCTGATGAGTATGTCATGTGGAACTGTGTCAAATACCACACTAATGTCAAGGTGTATTACATGGACCGCATCCCCACCCCATCCCCCGGTCAGGTTGGCATGATTTGTTCTTGACAAATCCATGCTGGGGAATTTTGAGCACTTCACTTTTCTCTAGGTGTTCACAACTGTTTTACAATTGGGGGGATCAAAAAGGTGCAATTTTTAAAATGATTTTGCTTTGTGCTCTTCCTTTCACTGAAGTGGCTAGGGGTGAAGAGTTTCCTTGTGTTGGACAGATGTGTTCTGATGAGCCAGTCCTCAGAATAAGCAACACTGACTTGTATACATATTTTACAAAGTCCTACTGATGTTTTATTTCTTTACTTAAAAAAAAAAAAAAAAAACACCCAAAAACCTATGAGCAATCCTAAAACTCCTCCTGTGCATGAACCAAACCACACTTACTTTCTTGCACTGTGAAGGAGCCTGCTCTGATATTTTTAGGTAACCCATTTGTTCAGTTTTCTCTCCCCTCTGTGAATTGATTCCTGCTTTATCGTACTAATTTGTAGAAATACATTTTTAATTTCTCATTCCTGCCCCTGTTAGGCCAGAACTTTAAAGCACAGCACATTGTCATTAATATATAGGGCTAACGTTCTAATGTATTACCAGTTTTTCTGATCATATTCTATTGCAGGAAATGAGAGGCCACATTTTTGAGGCAGGTGAAGCTCCAAGAACCAGTCAACAAAAGAAACTAACCTGTATCCAGAGCAGTCTATAAACAAAGGTCCTGTTTTTTTCCAGCCTTGTGCCTTGCCTTGTTACGGTCTGTCTAAACTGAGTGCAATGCTGAATTTGTATCCTTTTTACACAGGTGTAAACAACACACATGCTGCAAAGTGGGCACAAACTAGACCCAAATTCTTAACAGACACCTTGGGTAATTAGCTCGTATAAATATTGTGTTTGTATTTCCTAAGAATTTTCCTTTTCATCACCTCATTCCCCCTCTTGTCTTTCCCCTCTCTTAGGTATACAATGGACTTTTCTTATTTGGCTTTCACATTACAGCCTTCCTTTCTCTTTTCTAGTGTCCCTTGTCTGGCGCGCGCTCTCTCTCTCTCTCTCTCACTCTCTCTCACACACACA
>QEPC01003965.1:893182-918184 GCA_003113815.1 Sphenodon punctatus
TGATGCACCTGGGGGGGGGGGGAGGGGGTTGCACAGCTGCCTCAAAGGTTTTCCATTCACCGTTATCTAATTATAGGGGGGGGGGTTCTTTACTGTGTTGCCAGGTGAGCAGAAGAACATGGGGGAGCAGCCTGAAAATCCCCAGGAAACAGCGGCACCGGACCTGAATGGTAAATGTGGGAAGTAGGTGGCAAGGCATCATTGTGGGCGTATAGGTTGGGGGGGGGAGGAAGAGGGGGAGGCACCATTAATTGGACAGGTGCGGGGCTGAAACACTGTGTGGAAAAGGCACCATTAGCAGGACAGTGGCTGGGGGGCTGGCTGTACATCGGTACTGAAGAATCTAACAAAAAACCCTGTAGATTGGGCCTTTAAATTGACCATTAAAATGGCTGGGAAGGATGGGCAGGGTCTGAACATCAGGATGGGAAGGTGGGTGTGGTGGTCTGAACTAATGTCTTTCCTCATTGCCTTGCTGCATGTCTGCCACTGCAACAGGTACAGATGGAACCCCCCTGCCACAAGCGCTCAGCGCAGCCAGGACCTGTGCGCTTGCAACTGGTGGCACCGGGAAGATTTGGTAAAGGAGCTACTCGTGGAGACCTCATGGCGGTCAGGCAAGCTCTGGGATCAGATGTGTGGTAGGGCCCAGGAGCATAGGCAGCTTATATGACACAATGCTGCAGAATACAAGGCCATGACTGCCAAGGCCTTCCTGGACTGCTGGCAGGAGAACAGGCATTGGGGCCAGCTCTGGCAGCAGGCTAAGTGGTCTGGCAGCGTGCTTGAGAAGGCGAGCGAGAAGATGGAGAACGTGTGGCAGTAGATGCAAAATAGTCTGGCCCAGTCCATCCAGCTCCAACCCTCCCTTCTCAAGCATGTAGCTGCTGCAACCGCAAACATGGTTGCTCAGGGGCAGACGCCTTTTCTTTCCTCCCATAGGCAGCTTACACCCCCGCCCCTGTATTCCAACTGCCCATTCTGACCTCCTCAGTAGTCACTCGCCCCCACAGCCAAAGTGCCATGCTCTCAGGGTGGTCCAGGCATGCCTCCCCTGCCACCAGCAGCAGCAGCCCAATGAACCAGCCCTGGTCCAGGCACGCCTCTCACTCCACCAGCCAGACACACACATCACCACCGGAACCTTCTCCGCAACTGGCACCAGCAAAACTGCTCGAGCATCAGGAGGAGGAGGAGGAGGAGGAGGAGGAGGAGGGAAATGCCCCCCTTCCATTTCTGCCACCAAAGTGAGTGTGCCCTGTTGCAGCAAAAAGGGGAAGGTGCAGGAGGAAAGAAAGAAAGAAAAAAAATCTTTATTTTGAATAATTTCTTTAATAAAGAAACTAAAGATTAATACAAGGTTTTAGTGTTAAATAAAGTTGTTTTTTCTCACTTCATGATTTCTATGCTTATTCTAGGAAAGGCGGGGGGATTGCACATAGGGGGGCTATGGAGAATGGTAGTATGGCATAGCAATAAGACGTTTAGGAGGATGGGGTTGGTAGCACTTGCAGGGAAGCTTATGGAGTGGGGTGGGGGTCACTGAGAATAACAAATTCTCCAATTGACTGAGTGCTGCATGTGACCACCTACTGGCCATCTGTCATCACAGGACTTACTGCGCACCCAGCTATTGGCTGCTATAGGTTGCCCCCCTCTCTGCTCTAGCTCTCATGTCTGCCTTAAAAGCCCCACAGGCACCACATTCGTTGGAGATGTGCAGAACCCGTGGCTCCTCCACTGGCCTGCTCCCATTCCAACTGTTCGTGCTCCCTCCACAGAGCCTGAGGCCACATTTATGGAGCAGGCAGAGGATCCGATCCCGCAGCAGCAACCTCCCCAATAGCAACCTAGGTCAGGTACTAGTCATAGAGTCACAAGGTTGGACGGGATCTCAAGGGTCATCTAGTCCAGCCTCCTGCAACACTGCAGGACCTGCCATACCCCACCCATGCATTACAGAGAAATCCCACCAATAGCTACAAGCAGAGTATGAGACCAATCAGAGCACACCGATGCCTGAAATACAGGAAATAATTTTAGAAAAAGAAAGATCCAGATGTCCCAAACAGGTGAGCCACACCCATGCTGTAAGGGAAGGCAAAAAAACCTCAGAGTCAACTGCCAATCTGTCTAAAGGGAACGTTCCTTCCTGACCCCGAATAGGGTGATCAGTTAGATGCTGAGCATGTGCGCAGGCCTTACCAGTAAGGCACCTGATATATAAAATAGTTCCCAGGCTTTAGAATGCCCCGACAGTCCCACCTTCAGAGTTGTCAATGTAATACAGTTGTTAAAAAGGTAAATGCTATCCTGGGATGTATTAGGCATGATATTGCCAGCAGAGGTATTGTTGACTCTGTGTAGGGCTCTGGTAAGACCGCATCTGGAGCACTGTGTTCAGTTCTGATCACCAATGTTTAAGAAGGATGAACTTAAACTGGAACAAGTGCAATGTAGAGTTACCAGGATGATTGGCGGGATGGAGAACTTACCTTATAAGATGAGCCTGAAGGAGCTTGGCTTATTTACCCTATCAAAAAGAAGGCTGAGGGGAGATAGGATTACACTGTATAAATGTAACAGTGGAGTTTAGGCAATTGAAGGGGAAGACTTGTTCAAACTAAAAGGGAGCATGGGTACAAGAACTACAAGCTGGATATCAATAAGTTTAGGCTGGAAATTAAAAAAAAGGTTTTTAACAATTAGAGCAGTGAACTACTGGAGTAAGCTTCCAGGGGTAGTTGTGGGTACAAAGAATCTGAATAGCTTCAAAATGGAGTTGGATAAATGTATGGCATCTATCTTGTGAGGAGTTTTTATTATTTGATGCTGCAGGACAGAGTGTTTTTTCCACCCCACCCCTCCCAGCAATACATATTGGGTTTTCCCCCCTTTCTTCCTGTAGCATGGGTCTCCCATATATTATGCAGCACGCAGCTGGCCCCGATCATGAGAGCAACAGTTTCCACTTTGAAGTCGGGACGTGCAGCCAGTCATCTCCAGCGTTGCTTGAGGGCCCCAAACGACCTCTCCACAACCGTGCGGGCAGCGCATAAATGGTTATTATAATGCACCTGCTTGGGGGTTCGGGCCACAAGGAAGACCCTGATAAGTCATCTGAGGAGCAGGTAGGCAGGGTCCCCGATTATGACCGGGAGCATTGCCACCCCCCTCTATGTGGGTCATGGTGGGATCCTCAAACTCCCCCATGTACATGCAGGCAAACAGAGGGGAGATGGAAAGGATCCTTGCATCATGGCTACGTCTGGTGTGCCCGGTGAAGATGTCAGTGAAACAGCCTCTGTCAACTACAACCACCTGGAGCTGTAGGGAGTGATACGCATGGCAACTGATAAACTCGGTTGCGTCATCGTTGGATCTCAATAGGTGTGCCATTGATCACACCAATGCAGTTTGGGAAGCCTGCTGTTTTGAACCCGGCCATGACCCGGCGCTGGATCACCTGGTCTAGGAGAACCGCCTCCACAGCCTCACAGAAGTCAAGGATGATGGTAGAGACAGTGCTGATCCCCACTCCAAGCTGCTGAGCAACTGGCCTACAGGAATCCGGTGTGGCCAGGGACCATGTGGCGATGACGCAATGTTGTACCACGGGGATGGATGCCAGCATATTGGTGCAGCGTCGCTCAAACCATGGGGAGAGGCGGTGCACGCTCCTCATGAATAGAGTGTGTTGCATTCAGAAGTTCGCATGCCATGCTTCATCATCCCACTCATTGAGCACCCTTGACCATCACTGGGCAGTGCGGGGAACAATCCAGTGGCAGCCATTGATGGGCATTGCCATGATCCTGGGGGTGGCTGCAGCAATGTGCCACTGCTGGCTCCAGGTGATAATCCGCAGCTGGCCATTGTTCTGGCGCTGCATTGAGATTATCAGTCTCACGGAGTGTAGCTGTGACAGTGCCAGGAGGTTGGCCATGTGCTGCCTGCTCCTGAATGAGCTCCTGAACAATGTGGCCTGTTGCTCAAGCAGGGCCTGGAGGATTGTGCATGATGTCTCGTGTAGCTCGACACAAGCTATAGTGAGGAGCTCGTGCTGCCGGAACCACTCCACGATGCAGTGCAGTAGGTGCCTTCTGGAGGCTACCTGCCCCGCATCCATGGTGCAGTTCTCAACAAGAGGGAGCAGTAAGGATAACTCGACCATGAGGGCATTGTCGTACAGCTCTGAGGCAAACTAAGGCTGAGGAGCCTGTGCCAGATCCCATTCTATATAGGTGCTCCTTGGTAACCTCACGGTTGAAGCCACTCCCCTAGCCCATGCCCTAACCATCATGGTCTCTTTAGTCAGCGTGTGGGGTTGTGGGCCTGCAGCAACCCTCGTAGTAGCAATAAGGACCAATGTGTTAACATGGCCCATATGCGCTTCCATCCCTTTCATAGCTCATGCATTCCTCGAACAGCTCCCACTCCTTCTACTCCCCACTCATTCCCTGCAACTGCCCTTGGTGTCTACATGCCACCTTTATCTTCTGACCTTGTGGGAGTGCTGGGAACCTCTGTCTGGCTCCAGTTCCCACCGATGCACCTGGTCTCATTCTTTCCTTCTTTATCGGAACAAATTGGTCATGGCTGCTAATGGCTCAGGTTCTTGTCCTCATTTCCAGGGCCATACCGGCATCTGTGATTGGAGTGTTTGGGCCACCATGTCCCTGTCAGACTTGAGGTGACTTACAGCAGCAGCTGCTGGGCTCTCCAGATACTGCAAGGACTGGGTATGACCTCTTGAGCTCCAAGCTCCTATCATTCAGTCATCCCCACCAGTTGTACTTGCCCCCCCCCCACCACCAGCTGTACGCACACACACCCGCGCTAGCTGCCCAGGCCCCCACCAGCTGTACCACCACCTGCCCGAGCTGCCCTTACCCCCAGCTCTCCCCTACCCCCTGCCCAAGCTGCCCGGCCTCCCCACCAGCCATTCTTATCCCCGTCTGTAGCCTCCTCCACCCCTCCTTAGCAGGGGCAGTGGGCCCCCTAGGGAAGCAGGGGCAATTCCCCTTCTGGCCCCAGGACTCCCCCGGCCGACCGGCCGGCCCTGACACAGAGAGAGGCGCAGCAGGCGCTTAAAAAAGAAGGTTGCTGCTCTAAACCAGGTTCTTCGAGATGGTGCCGAACATTTTCACTGGTTGTGTGCATGCGTGCACACACACAACCAACCAGTGACTCACACACACACACCCCCAAAAGGAGCTTTTCAGGAACAAAAGGGAGGCGTTTTTTCCCTTTATGCGGAATGGGCAGCTAGAAGCACCATCCATTCCGCATAAAGGGACCCTGCAATGGAATAGTGCTGCAGGGGGCACTATTCCATTGCAGGGGCCCGGGCAGGGGGAAAGTCCATACCAGGGTGCTGCATACAGGCGTCCTGGTATGAACTGCCCAGTGTCCCGTAGCTGTGTAGGGAGTTGGGGCTGGGAGGTGCTGCTGACTCGACTCTGGGAGGGAGGGGGGGGGAACTTGGGGAAGCCAGCTGCACGGCAGCTCCCAGGCCCGACTGAACAGTTCAGGCCTGGGAGCTCCCGTGCAGCCATCAGGACTAATATTCTTGCCCTCTGCTCGGGGGAGGAATTTTAAAGACCAATGAATCACATTTTAAAAAAAACAAAACACAGAGAACCCACATGCAAACTGTATTTTTTGCAATCCTTGATTTAAAATGGGACCAATGATCATCTTGCATGGTTATGTAGAATGCATGGCATTGTCAGTCCTCCTCAGTATCATGAACTACTAGACTCAGGCTGTGACTGGGGTGCTTTACAAGGATGAGTGCCTGTGCTTTGGGTTTATAAATTATTTATTTTAAGCTTGATGTGCATGCAAACTGTGTTTTGTATGTTAACCCTGGGAACTCCTTGCTGCTGGGTTATGCTGCCTACCGTTCCCCTGGGCTCACTGGCCCGTCGACAGCTTCGCCACCGGCAGGCCAGCCAGCCTTACTGCCCCTCCAACCTCAAAACCCACCAGCCGCCCCTGCTCCTTAGCAAATACAAGAGGCAGGTTGGCATGCGGGTGTCCTCCCGGATGTCACCAGCCAATACCAGAGATGTTTTTACAATGGTAGGAGATGTTTTTACAATGGTAAGAGAGAAATGTTGTTCGCCGCCCATGCACATGCACTACTTAAGGATTTCTTCCATTCATTTTAACATGGTCGTTTTTTCTATCTAACTTTTTCTTACCACCACCATTCAGTCCCCAATTTCACCAGCGATTGCCTGACAATAAACTTTTCTATTCCATTCAGTTTTACTAAAGACCCTGAAATAAAGATTTAATCCCCTACAAAAAATTTTAGTTGCAACGCAGAAATGCAGTGAATCACTAGTCCCATGTTAGAGATAGGCGGAAACTGAATGATAACTGCATCTCGCCTTAACTAACAGAGGGCACTATCATGCCCTCTATAATGATCCCTATCATCATCCTTATTAAAAACTGATAAAAAGTATTCATTTAGAATTGGGGCCATGCCTACATTATCACTGATCTTCTAATTCCAGCTTCCTTTCGGTTCTCTTCCAGGTACTAATTCCAGCTTCCCTTTGGGCGGGCAGAGGGTCGTTAAAATGGATGGCAGGTAGTGGATGGGAAGGCCCCATGACATGCCCACAGGCTGGGGCAGGGGGCAAAAATGGCAGGCAGACTGTTGCAGAGAGAGTCAAACAGTACCTAGGGACATGTTATCGGACTCATTCCATGCAAAGGAAGTCAGACAGTGTCCGGATCTGTGAATGTTCTGCCACACCTTTCTACACACACTAATTGTTTAAAGAGGCTCTTGTCAGGCAGTGCCCAGACAGCTCTCAATACAAAGCAATGTGAACAGAACAGAACAAAAATCCCCTTGAGCTTAGTCAGATCTAACCAGTCACACAGCACGCATGTTCTGCGACCCCAAGCCCAATCCAGAACTAGTCCTTTTTCCTCTAACCTGGTTAACTTGGCTTGGTCTGACAGTCTAAGATTGCTTTTACCCAAGCAGCAGGATGCAGCGCTTTGGAGAATGCATTTCCTGAAAGCCCCACAGGGTGCGTTAAGTTGCACTGGTAACAGACGGCCACCATAGGAATTACAGCTCGCGCGGTCTTTTTAAAGCCACATTTAGGAAGCCTTGATATTGGTAGGATTTTGCGCCCTGACATGCAAGAGAGAAGCCACGGCAGATCCCCATTCGCATCGGCTCTTTTCCCATTGGCCAGCTCCTTGGTGCTGCCGCGTCTTCCCTCGCCCCTCCCGCCACCACCACCGCCGCAGGTAAGAACACACTCATTCCAGGCTGTGATTTGGGGGCCTGGGCTAACATTTGGCAGCGGTTTGGTATTACAATAAAGCGTAGAAATGCAGGCTATCGTAATGTCTGAAAACAGCCACAAGGACATGCTGAAAACATTTCTAAAGGCTTCAAACATTATTAGAAGGCTTTGGTCGTTTTCAAACGTGACAGTGGCTGGCTTTAGCAAGCTTTAGCATGCTTTACTCCATGGGTCACCATCATATTATTTTTCCCATGCCAGATTTTAGTTCAGGATGGATTCCAACCATGTCGGCAGCTAGCCCAGGCTGTGACTCAGGGAAGTCCCGCAGTCACAGCACAGACTAGCCACCATCACAGCCTGCTTTACTCACTGCAGTCTGGAGTGGCCAGGGGCAAGGCCGGCCTTACCACAGGGTGACCTGCGGTGGCCGCCCTGGGCCTCGCTCTTTCGGAGGGCTCCACAGTGACCACGATAGGTTGTGGGGGCACCATTCCCTCTCAGTGAGGCCCCAAACATGACCGCCTTCAGGGCACCGCAGAGGTTACCCCCAAGGGGGTGGGGCCACCAGGGTCCCCGCATTTTATTTTCTCCCTGGACCCCACTAATCCTAAGTCCATCCCTGACCAGGGGGTCTGGGCACTATGGCAGTTCTCATTGGCTGCCATGGCCACCCATCATGGAGTTGGGTGGGTCACTGAGCGCAGCTTAGGAGAAGGGCCAGGCAGACATCTGTCCACAGTTCCCCGCCCTCCCTGGGAGCCAAGCCCCCGTCACGTTAGTTCAGGGGCCTGGCTGGTATCCAGCCGCAGTACACCGGACTGGGTAAGTCCGTGGCAGCGCATCAGCACCATTACATCAGAAAGCATCATTAAACTTTTTAAAGTATCATTAAAGTGTCAAATGTTTTAAACTGCCAAGTGTTTTAAACTGACGAACTGTCACTGCTGGTGGGTGCTGGAATTGTGGTAGATGTGGCGGCATGAGGCGTCCCTGATCCCCCCAGTGATGCACTGATCCACTTGGTTGTACTGGTCCTGAAACAGGGCAATGGCTCGCCAGAGCTAACTAGGGAGCGGGACCGTCTCCAAGGTGGCCCTGCTGGTGGAGAACTCAGGCAGCAATGGTTAGCAGGAGAATGGTCTCCAACTGGAAATTGATTCTCGATGTAATCCATCTCCAGCAGTGCTTCATAAGCCCAAACACCCTCTCCACAACAGAAGGGGTGTCATTGAGCTGCCTATTAAAGTATCTTTGCTCTGGGATGCAGGCAACGCTGTAGGCCTTCTTGAGCCAGGGATTTCCAATTTTAAAGGGGGAGGGAAAACTCATTAAGCCATCTTAAAAGCACCTGGAGAATAAATAAGAATTCTGGTGCTTTTTAAAGGGGAGGAGGAAGGAACAGAGATGAACATGATGTTACTATTTTAATTATAATGTTTCCTGTTGAATTCACTGCTGTCTCTTTTGCCTAAACTTCAGTGGGGGACATCAGAGTCCCAGTCTTCTAAATCTTGTGTCGCTTTCATGTATTAGGTTTGTTGTGCTAAATCTGTGAGTGGGGGCTGCCCGCATGCACATGAATACACGCAAGGGGCTGCACATTTATTAGGGTCTACACACTTAACCTGTGGGTGGGGGTTGCACAGACTGAACACAGACACCAGAAGGCTATCATCTCATTTATAAACATCCTTAGTCTGATCTGCTTATTAGCATCTCTCTGTGTAAAGAAACACAGACTAAATTCTTTTATTTGCCCTTTCTTCTATTCATGGTTTTGTATACTAAATTACATTACATTAGGTTATGCTGTTTTATAATATATTATGCATGATCTATCCCCCTCAGTTGTCTCCTTTCCAAGTTGAAAAGCCCAAATCCCTTTAGCCTCTCCTCACATAGAAGCCATTCCATTGTCCTGATCATATTTATGGTCCCTTTCTGTAGCTTTTCAGTTCTACTATATCTTTTTTGAGATGGGGCAGCAGTTTATGAGGACAGAAAACACAACATTTTAAATACATGAGCCACAGGAAGGGTCTGTACTACAGACACATTAATTCTCACACTGAAACAACTTTCTTTTCGCTATCCAAAATTCAAGAGGAGTTGGACAACATTAGAGACCCTCTATCAGCATTAACTACATAACCTAAAGACTGTGTGTATTTTATTTACAGTTCTCCAAACATACCAACCTTGCCAAATCAGGTCCCTTGCACACCAGTCCTGGAAAACAGCTTCGCACCATGGCATCATCGACCAGTCACAGCAAGACCATTCCCATATACCCAAGTCCATGTGAACAAGTTCCAGCTTTCAAAACTAGTTCCTCAAAAGAGGATACTGTTCAAAAAGCGGACAGGTCCAATGCCTTACAAAATGACCACTTCACTGCTGAGAAGCAACACCTAAGAATGTATTTATCCATCCATAGCCTGCACACTGCTCTGCCATTATTTCAGTCACATCAGCTATAACTTTATAGCAGAAATACTAGGATATCCTACCCAGTGGTAGGATATCCCAGGACCGGTTCGCCAGGCATTTATGCACACTCACAGTACTCTAGGCTTTTCTACTCTCTTACAGTTTAACAAAATTTTGTTCTGAGCCCTATGCAGAAATTGGAAGTTAGAAAGATCAAGTTCTAGCCAGAATGGTGCTGTTCCCAGAGCAGGCTGCACTAAAACATAGACTCTGGGTATTAACAAATGAGACAGTAGCCCACGCTAGATGGACAGTTTCTTAAGTGTTCGTTCCCACCAGCCACATGGCCACCAGACATGCAGCCCCCACTCACGGCAGGTTTACAGAACATGCGAAGCCCACCGTGCAGGCATATGTGGGCTAACGTGTGCTCACATATCTTCATTATTAATTATTATTATTATTATAAACATTTATATAGCGCCAACCATGTGCCTGAGTGAGTGAGATGTGTGAGATGTGGGCACAGACACAAAGCAGTCTGTCCCCGTCCATCTAGCTCCAGAGTATATAAAATACATTTGAAGCAAGAAGCCTGCTAGAGAGTCAGCTGGGCCATTAGATGACCGGGGCACTCAGGGAGGATAAGGCCATTGCAGAGAAGCTGAATGAATTCTTTGCTTTGGTCTTCACTACAGAGGATGTTGGGGAAGATACCCATGCCAGAACTATTTTTTGTAGGTGATGAATCGGAAGAATTGTCACAAATCACTACGACTATGGAGACGTTCTAGAGCAAATTGGCAAACTAAATAGTAACAAATTACCAGGACCAGATGGTATTCACCAGAGAGTTCTGAAGGAACTCAAGTATGAAATTGCAAACCTATTGGTAAATTCGAAATCTATCACTAAAATCTGACACTGTACCCAAGGATTGGAGGGTAGCGAATGCAATGCCAATGTTTTTAAAGGGTTCCAGAGGTGATCCTGGAAACCACAGACTGGTGAGCCTGACTTCGGTGCCGGGCAAACTGGTGGGAACTGTTGTTAAGAACAAAATTAGTAGACATATTAAACATGGCATAATGGGTAAGAGTCAACATGGATTTACCAAAGGGAACTCATACCTCATTAATCTATTTGAATTTTTGAGGGTGTAAATAAGCTTGTGGATAAGGGTGAGCCGGTTGATATAGCGTAACTGGATTTTGAGAAGGCATTTGATAAAGGTCCCTTACGAGAGACTCTGGAGGAGATTAAATAGTCATGGGATAGGAGGCAGTGTCCTATCACGGACTGGTTAAAAGACAGGAAGCAAAGAGTGGGACTACATGGTCAGTTTTTGCAATGATCATATACAAAGTGACAAACACAAAGTGATGCACACAGGGGAAAATAACCCAAACTATATGTACAAAATAATGGGTTCTAAATTAGAGGTTACCACTCAGGAAAAGGAGTTTATTTATTTATTTATTAAAATTATACCCCGCCCCTTCTGCCAGGCAGTCTGGGGCGGCGAACAAAAAAAATCAATAAAAATACAATAAAATATATAAAAGCATTAAATAACAACAATAAAATGGGGAGAACAAAACCCACAACACCCCCCCACCCTTCTACACCAGCTGCAGCTTCCAAGCCGTCACCAGAGGTAGCCCCACGTAGAGCGCATTACAGTAGTCTAACTGAGAGGTGATAACAGCATGGATGATCGTGGCCAGATCCCGAACCGAAAGCAGCGGCCGAAGCTGCCACACCAGATGTAACTGGCGGAAGGCACTCCTTGCCACAGCTTCCACCTGGAGATCCAGGCAGAGCTGCACAACGAGGAGCACCCCCAGGTTCCACACCTGGGAAGTCAGTGGAGGGCACACACCCTCAATCAAGGAGGTCGCCATCTCCATCGACTTACCCACTAACATCACCTCCGTCTTGTCAGGATTCAGTCGCAGTCAATTAGCCCTCATCCAGTCCCCCACAGCTGCCAAACACCGAGTAAGCACCGAGACAGCCGGGCCTGGGTCGATGAAAATGAGAGGTGCAGTTGGGTGTCATCCGCATACTGATGACACCTCACCGCGTACCCCCTGACCACCTCGCCGAATGGCTGCATGTACACATTGAACAGGAGAGGGGACAAAACAGAACCCTGCAGGACCCCACACATGAGGTCTCGGTGAAATGAAAAATGATCACCGAGCACCACCCGCTGAGTTCTCCCAGTCAGGAATGAGCGGAATCACTCAAGAACGATCCCACGCACCCCCCGCACTGTCCCGCAGGTGCGTCACCAACATCTCGTGGTCAATGCTATCAAATGTAGTCGACAGATCTAATAGGGCCAAAAGGGTCAACCGGACCGTATCCTTTTCACGGCGCAGATCGACCAAAGCCACCAATACTGTCTCAGTGGTATGCCCCGGATGGAAGCCAGACTGTGAGGGATCAAGATAACCGGTGCAGTTGAGATGTCCTTGGAGTTGCTGAACCACTACCTGTTCAATAACCTTCCCTAAAAAGGGAAGGTTAGAGACAGGCCAATAGCTGGCAGGGGAGTCAGGATCAAGCGATGGTTTCTTGAGCAGAGGCCGTACCACCGCCTCCTTGAGGCAGAATAGCACTCTGCCTGCCCGCAGGGAGGCAGTGACCACCCCAGCCAGCAACAGCCCCATTGTCTCCTGGCAGGTCTTAATCAGCCAGGACGGGCACGGATCTAGTACACAAGAGGTGGCTCGAACAGCCCTCAGTACCTCCACCACATCAGAGGGTGTCACCGACTGAAACTGATCCCACAAAATCGGACAAGTCAGGGCTTCTACCACCTCTACCTCCTCCACTGTATTAAGTGCAGCATCAAGGTCTTGGCAAATACAAGCAATTTTTCCGCAAAATAATCCACAAAAAGGTCACAGTGGGCAGATGATGACTCAACTCCAGGGTTCAGAGAGGCTGGACTGACCAGCCCCCGTACAACCCGGAACAGCTCTGTCGGACAGGATTTTACAGATGCTATGAGGGCAGTAAAGAATTCCCTGTTTGCTGCCCACATACCCACGGCATAGGCTCGTAAACCAGTTCAATGCCACAATCTGTCGGCTTCAACCCAAGAACAATGCCACCGTCGCCCCGCCTGCTTCAGCATCCGCAGCTCCTCGGAGAACCAAGGAGGTCTGCGGACCCTCCGCCTGCGCAATGGATGCCTGGGAGCCATTTCATCAATGGCCTCTGTCAGCAAGATGTTCCACAGCTTGACAAGGTCATCGATGTGACAGTCATCTAGGTCAGAGGGTAACTCCCCCAGAACACCTAGGAACCGAACTGGGTCCAACAGCCTCTGGGGGCGGACCATCCTAATAGCTTCCGCACCCTTCCAGGGGCAGATATGTGCTAGAAGGGAGGTCTTTAGGAGGTAATGGTCCGTCCATGACAAAGGCACAGCTGTAATCTCCCCCATTAACGGACCACCCGCCTCAAGGCCAGTGCAAAATATGAGGTCTAAGGTATGTCCTCCAAGATGTGTTGGGCCGTTGACTCTCTGGGACATGAACTCATGCTCGGCTCCCCCAAGGACTGCGTCAGCGTGAATGTTGAAGTCCCCGAGGACTATCATCCTTGGGGACTGCAACACCACCTCTAACACAGTCTCCACCAGAGCCTGTAGGGAGGCTACTGGACTGATAGGTGCACGGTATACCAGTAGCACACCCAAACTGTCCCCTGCCAAATCAAACACAAGATGAAGACCATCAATACCTACCATGGATTGCACTAGATACCTCCTCACAGACCACCCCTCTTTAAAAACCATAGCTACACCGCCCCCGTCCCTCTGGCCACAGCTGGTGCTGCACGGAATACCCGACTGGAACACGATCAACCAGAATTGGCCCCGATTCATCGTCCAGCCAGGTCTCCGTGATACACGCGAGATTGACGGCATGGTCCAGGATTACCTCCTGGACTGTTGTTGCCTTATTTGCCACCGATCTTGTGTTTAACAGCACCAAAACTGGACCAAGGGCCCCCTGACCCAGTTCCACCTGCTGATCTGCTGAGGGAGAGGAAAGCGGTACGTGCACTAAGCATCTATCCCTCCTCACCACTCTCACTCCCCTCTCCCTGAGACCATACCTCCCCTGGTCTATCACGACCCCAATAGCCGTGCCCACCCCACCCCTGGCTGCCCTACCAGTCCCCCCTCCCTGGCTGTCCCACTCAGGGTGTGAGGGAGAACCCTCCCTCCCCTTTCTTTCCCCCCAACATATCCCTCCCTTCTCTCACCCCCCATCCCCTGGGACTTCCCCTCTCACAGGGAGTCCATAATACCACAACCCCTCCCAACCATTCAGGCTATGCTTCCCCGTCTCACCGGGAAACATAGCCCGCCCCCCCCACATCACTACCCCCTGACCCTGCTCTGCCACCGGAGGGTCTCCCACCCCCCTTGGCCTCTCTCCCCCCCTCTCACTGAGGGAGAAAGCCCAACCCCTCCCACTCCCTTCCCTCCTCCACCAACCTACCCCTACCCCCCTCTGCCACAGAGGGGCATCCCAAACACTAACCCCTCCCCCTTTCCTTACCCACTGCACTATTTCCCCTATCTTCCCAAGCCCATATCTCCCCACCTTTAGGTAAAATATTATCCCCCATACCTTCCAGACCCACCCCCACAATTACCCACCCCCCACCCCTGACCCCGCCAAGGGTCACGCCCAAGGGCCCTTTAGGCGTGCTGCCTGTGGCACATGCCTGCGGTACAGCTGGACCACCAGCTGCCTTTGGCCCCTCTGGGCCTGAAGTCCCCGCCCTCTGAAGCGCCAGCCCCACCCCCTCCTCCAACAGGGGGCTGGCCACTCACAGTTCTTGTTGGGCCCCGCCTGGCCCTGCTGCTTCTGCTGCCACCACCACTGCCCCAAGTCCTGCTGCAGGTCAGCTTGTTGGGGGAAGGGATATCTCCCACAGCCGGGCCACCTGCTGCCTTTGGCTCCTCTGGGCCTGAAGTCCCTGTCCTCTGAAGTGCCAGCCCCGCCCCCTCCTCCAACAGGGGGAGGGGGAGATGGAAAGAGGGGGCTGTCCACTTACAGTTCTTGTTGGGGCCCGCCTGGCCCTGCTGCTTCTGCTGCCACTGCCATTGCCCCAAGCCCCACTGCAGGTCAGCTTGTTGGGGGTGGTGGGGGGGTTGGAGTCATTGCGGACAATACACTGAAATCTTCCACTCAATGTGCAAACAGGATGTTAGGAATTATTCAGAAAGGGACAGAGAATAAAACTGAAAATATCATAACGCCTCTATATAGATCTATGGTGCGGCCGCACCTTGAGTATTGTGTGCAGTTCTGGTTGCCCCATCTCAACAAAGATATAGAAAAAACTGAAAAGTTATAGAGAAGGGCAACAAAAATGATAAAGGGTATGGAATGGCTTATGTACAAGGAGAGGCTTGATAGGTTTGGGCTCTTCAGCTTGGAGAAGAGATGACGGAGGGGATATGATAGAAGTTTATAAAATCATGAGTGGTGTGGAACACATAAATAGGGAATGCTTATTTGCCCTCTCAAATAGTACTAGAACTAGTGGACACTCCATGAATCTAACTGGTAGGAGATTTTAAGTAAATTTATTTAAAATAAATAAAAGAATGTATTTTTTCACTCAACACAAAATTAACTTGTGGAATTTGTTGCCAGAGGATGTGGTCAAGGCCAGTAGTATAACTGGGTTTTAAAAGGGATTGAATACATTCTTGAAAGGTAGGTCCATTAACAGCTATTAGCCAAGTAGGTTTAGCGGATATAACATCTTACTGTTGGAAGCTGGAAATGAACAACAGGGAATGGAATACTTATTGGAACCTGTTGAGTACTTCTTTCAAGCAACAGAGATTGGCCACTGTCGAAGACAGGATGATGGGCTCAATGGATCATTGGTCTGATTGACCCAGTATGGTGCTACTTAGGTTTTTATGCCCCTTCCTGAGCATATTGCTGCCATGACCGTGAGCACTGTTGCACAGGGGAAGGTGCCATTTCCTAACCCCTATCAACTGTCCACACCAGCCTACACGGAACCCAATCACCCAACCTCATTCCCACCCCCCGCTCACTCCACACCCAGGGAAAGCACTGAAGTCCTTTCCACAAAGCACTCACACCAGGGAATAGTTCCTGGGCCAGGCACGCTCAAATTCCCACCGCCAATAATTCCTGTATCCCGCCCATAATGAGCATGAGGGATCATAAAGCAATAGAAAGCTATAGCTGCGGGTTGTTTGCCCAGGAAAGCCAAATGGCTTCAGCTTTGATCTGTGGGTTCTGCAGCTGCCCAGGGTACTGGGCCCAAAGAAGTTGGAGGGTAATGGACATTTGCTGACATTTGGGTGAGGCCTGATGTACAGAGTGAACTGCCAGGCCCATCCTCTGATGCTTTCAATTTTCACTATAGGCACTCAATGAAGTATGCGATTTGCTCAATAAATTCAGCATTACATGCATAGCAAAAGGTTATTTCCAGTTGCCAAATGCTGGCAGGTATACACCCAGGTATGAACCCCCATAGGTTGGCAGGGATAGCAAGTACTGGACCGCCTCCCAGAGTCATAATAGCCTGGGAGAAACAGCTGGTGCGGCTTCTTCTCTCCCCACCCCCCCCAATGGTTCTCCATGGATGGGAATCATCATAGAAGGCTTAGGATAACAAGAAGGCGGGGGTTAGTGAGTGGAGTTCAGTAGGGAAGAATGCCTGCCCGTCTATGAGGCTTGTTACGCTAAACCTGTGAGTGGGGCCTGCCCAAATTCACAAGAAATACACACAGGGGGCTGCCCATTTATTAGGCTCTATACGTTAAACATTTGCGTGGGAGCTGCATGAACTGAACCCTGACTCCAGGGGGCTATCGTCTCATTTGTTAACATAGAGTTTTTTCCAGTCACTCCCAGGAATCCCTACCCATTTGTCTTACTGGTATGGATAAATGCTTCTTGGAGCTACAAAAGACACAGGCACATTTCTAAAAGCCAGTTTTAACCAATATGCGAGATCGTACCGGGTCAACAAAAACAACAAAGGTCATCTAAGGCTACATGATGCCTCATTTAGTTGGGTATCCCATTGGAGACTACTGAAGAGAGCAAATCCATAGACAGAAGAGGCACTTAGAAAATGAGAAAGTTAAAAGTTTGGGGGAAAGAGAAGGGAAAAATATACGCATCACCCAACTCTTCTTCTACCACTGCCTCTCTCCTCTAGTCTCAGCACTATCCACATAATATCCCCATCTCCAACAATAACTGCCTGGGAACTTCCCCATCTGACCGTCTTTCCTATTGGACCTTGACACTACACCTGCTGTGTTCCAGCATCTGCACTACCCTGCCTTCTTCTTCGCACCCCATCTCCTCCCTCTCGGACCCTGCCAGTCTTTCACCTCAATTTAACACACAAACATCCTCACGTGGTGGAATCTTTAACCTAGGTGCCACATTAAGCTGTACCCACAATGAGTAGAGGAAAGGCCAAGCAAAGGAAGGAAGAAACACATTTAGAAGAAGGGAAGAGAGAAAGATGGAGACAGAGGCATATAGGAGGGAGAGAGAGGGGGGCCATAAATTCCCTTCTAATTCCAAATAATTCCGATTACACGGATGAGTAGTTTTCAATCAGAAAGATAATCTCAAAGATAGATGGCAGGATAATTGCTCGTCGGCACGACGTAAATATTGTGTCGTTTCTATTAATCTCAGCGAATCGGGTGTCAGGGTTGTCACTCATTCATCAAAACAAATTAAAAAAAACATATTAAAGAGAGAGAGGAAGAGAGAGAGAAAGATGCCAAGAGGAGGGGGATGTGTATCCAGCCAGCAGTAAAATGCTTGGGGCTCAGTAATGAATGCTGCTTACATGCTAGTTGTATTTTTTTATCTTAGAAAAGTCAAAGGTAACCAAAGCTGTAGGTCTTTATTAACCTCCCTGTAGGGACTGAAACAGGCACTACTACATGCAGAAGAGAGTAATAAGCCACTGCAGAGAAGAGCTGCGAGTGGAGGAAAGGAGGGGTCAGGAACAATTCCAAGGGTCCATGAATAGTTCAGCTGTTATTCATATGCAGATACCTATGAATCGGGGGTGCCTGGGATAGGAGGTTCCATGTGACCTCAAGATGGTATTTTAGCCAGTGCCACAATTTTATAGGGCGCAGGGAACTGGGGAGAAAGGTGGGAATGGAAGCCCGGTGGTCCCAAGCTGGGAGAGGAGGAGGTCATGTAAGTCAGAGAGAGAGAGAGAAAGAACACCATGTAGGTCCAAATTAGGGGTTGTGACCTCAAGTGGGGTCCACCACATTGCGCAATGGAGTTCCAACAAGACTGGATATGAATAAATAGATATACACAGTGCATATCTACTTATTCAGATCCAGTTTTGTCATTTCCAAAACTTGGGGGCATGTGACTTTCTTTTGTGAGGACGCTGCCTGAAAATGTGTAGGAACCACTGCTAATAGGTGTTATTGTCCATGCAGGACTAGTTCACTAGATCCCTGAGCCGGGCATCAATGAAGACCACTGCTAGACTCACTATTATAGTCAACGTTTTGGTTCATTTGATTTATTTTTGTTTACATGTAAGTAGCAGCCACTAACAAGCCCAAGCAGGCACACAAGTCCCAAATCACCTTCCATCCTTCTCTTGATACCCACTTCCTGCCCACCCCCCTGCCCCTGAGCTGCTTTCTGTTCCTAATCCTCTTTGTGCTAGAAGCAAGCAAGCACTAGAGTGTGGCCCTTTCATCAACAGCTTTGGCCACTCACCCAGTAAATCACTGGCATTTGCCCTCTGACCTCACAGAGATGAGCTCCTGGGGAAATGGGAAAAAATTCTAATTACAGCTCCATTTTTCCACCAATCCAAAGTCATTTTTCCTGAGGGTCTGACCCTTTCCAAATTTCCTCAATAAACACTCTACACATCACCTCCTCTCTCCCCTCAAAACACCTCTCTGTTTAAGCACTAGACTGAGGTCACCAACTAGCATCACGCAGCCAACTATGCAGCTCTCTCTGAATACTTGACCTGTGCCAGATTTCAGTCAGTGACCTAGAAGAGGAGCTGCCTGTCCCCTACCTCATTCCCTCCAGGAAATGAGCTGGTAAATAAGTAACTGCATCAGTTTTGGAGTAGAAAAAGTGCAACAGACAAATAGCTTTAATCCAAATCACCTTGTGTTGTAATCTGAAGAGATAAACAAGAGTTAGGCAGGACGTGTGGATGAGAAACTTCCCTAGAAAACGAAGCATCTTATAGGAAATTATATTAATAATTGAAATAGGGGATACTCTTTCTCCTGAGAGCCAAGGAGCTTTTGCTCATGAGGGAGTTCCAAATCATGAGTCAGGGCTGACCCGCTATTTGCTACTAACCACTAGTGTTCAGCTGGAGTAGAAGGATCCTCATCTTTTGTGAAAAGTATAAACACTCAAGTTTTGATCAGTCATGGACATGAGAAACCAAATGGCACCTTTCGAAGGTTGGAGCATTAGTCCTAGCATTCTGTTGTCTAGCATTTCTACACAGGTTTTCAAAGACCTGTCCATTTTCCTACCAGAGGTGGTGCAGCACATTAGTGGTTGTTGAAATGACACCTATAGTTTAAACATTATTTTAAATTTCTAAAGAGGTTTGGGATGAAGGATGGAACAGAAATGTAAGACATTGTTATTTTAGACCATTTGTCAGCTAGTTGAGATAAGGTTTGCTGTTCTGGGAACAAACTGACACTGTTTGGTTGCGAGTGAACCTTGTGCTTTGCAAACAACTTCCGACACAAGGACCTGAATGTCTGCCCAGGAGCTTTCTTCCTTACGCAGGTTTGAAAAATTATAACATTTCACCCCGGATGCTTTGCTTTTTCCATTCACTCACCAGTGTTTGTTGTTTGCCACATTCATTTGTTTTTTTAAATGATTTAACTGATAACCAGGAGGTTATCTGCCCGACCCACGTGGGGGGGCATACCCTCGACCTGATCTTCAGTTCTGGCCTTCAGGCGGGGGGTCCAGTTGTGGGGGAGGTTACAGCAGTGCCCTTGTCATGGACGGACCGTTATCTCCTTCAGGCCAATCTTCTAGCGCACCCCCTCCAGAAGGGGAAAGGACCAGTTAGGATGGTCCGCCCTCGGAGGCTGATGGAACCCCACCAGTTCCAGGAGGTCCTGAGGGAGTTAACCTTGGACTTGGACAGTCACTCTGTTGATGAGCTAGTCCAGCGTTGGAACAGCTTGCTGGAGGAGGCCATTGACAGGGTGGCTCCGAGACACCCTCTGCCTCGGTCTCGTCACCGCAGGGCCACTTGGTTTACTATGGGGCTGTGGTGTATGAAGCGTGTAGGCAGGAGGCTGGAGCGACACTGGCGTCAGACTCAATCTGACTCCGACCGTCTTCTCCATAGGGCCCATTTGCGATCCTATGTTGAGGCTATGAGGACGGCAAAGAAGGAGTTCCTTGCTGTCCTCATAGCGTCTGCGAAGTCACGCCCGGCGGAGCTGTTTCGGGTGGTGCGGGGGCTGGTCAGTCCGGCCTCCCTCCGCCTGGATGGGGACTTGTCCCAGGCCCGTTGTGAGGAGTTTGTCAACTACTTCGCAGACAAGATTGCTCGGATTCAGACCGACTTTGACGTTGGATTAGGGGCAGTAGAGGAAGAGCACGAGGTGACGGAAGCCCCGTCTGGTTCAGCTTTGTAGGGGGAGTTTCAGGAAGTGACGCCCGGCCGATGCTGCGGATGTCTTGGGGTCTGTGAGGGCCACCTATTGCGAACTTGATCCATGCCCATCCTGGTTGGTGAAAGCCTCCAGGGAGACTTGGGGACGGTGCTGGCGAGGGTAGAGAACATGTCCTTGCAGCAGGGGAGGCTGTCGCCTTGCCTCAAGGAGGCTGTGGTGCGCCCCCTGCTGAAGAAGCCATCTTTGGACGTGGATGCACTCGCCAGTTACCGACCTGTCTCTAACCTTCCCTTTTTAGGGAAGGTTATTGAGCGGGCGGTGGCACTCCAGCTCCAGTTGCATCTGGATAGCATCGGTTTCCTAGACCCTTTTCAATCGGGGGTTCCATCCCGGCTATGGCAGTGAGACGGCGTTGGTGGTCTTGGTAGATGACCTCCGACGGGAAATGGACGCAGGATGTTCAACATTTCTCATCCTACTAGATCTCTCAGCCGCCTTTGATACCGTGGACCATGGGCTGCTATCGAGACAGCTGTGTGACCTGGGGGGTCTGGACGGGACTGTTCTTGAATGGTTCCGTTCATTCCTCTCGGGAAGAAGCCAGCAGGTGGTGTTGGGGGATGAGACATCGCACCCCCGCGCCTTATCATGCAGCGTTCTGCAGGGTTCTGTTCTGTCTCCGTTATTATTTAATGTATATATGCAGTCCTTGGGGGAGGTCGTGAGAGGGTTCGGGGTGCGGTGTCACCAGTATGCTGATGATACTCAGCTTTACCTCTCTTTTTCAACTGACCCATACCCAGCTGTCTCGTTGCTATCCCAATGTTTGGAGGCCGTGGCGGAATGGATGCGGCAGAGCAGACTGAAGCTCAACCCCGATAAGACGGAGGTGATGTTGGTGGGGAAAGCAAGGGAGGTAGTGGCCTCCTTGGTTGGAGGGGTTCGCCCTCCTATAGCTCAGCAGGTCCGGAGTCTGGGGATGATATTGGATGCAGACCTCCACCTGGAGCGACAGGTGGAGGCAGTCACTAAGGGTGCCTTCCGCCAGTTGTATATGGTGCGTAGGCTGCGTCAGTTCGTCTCCGGCCCGGACCTGGCCTCCCTCATCCATGCTTTCAGCACCTCGTGGCTGGACTACTGTAATGCGCTCTATGTGGGGCTTCCCTTGTTCCTGATTCGGAGGCTGCCCGTCCTGACGGGGATGGGCCGTCGGGAGCATATTACACCTGTGCTCCGCGCTCTGCACTGGTTGCCGATAGCGTGCCGAGCCAGGTTCAAGGTTTTGGTGTTGATCTATAAAGCCCTTCACGGTCTGGGCCCCTCATACCTCAGGGACCGCCTCGCCCTCTGTGCCCCAGAACGGTTCCTTCGGTCTGCCGGGGGTGCCTTCCTGGAGGTCCCCCGTGTTAAGCGGGGGGTCACAATGGAGAGGGCATTCTCGGTGGCCGGGGGGCACCTTTGGAACTCCCTTCTGGAGGAAGCTCGCCTGGCCCCCAGCCTGTTGACATTCCAGCGAAGTTGTAAAACCTGGCTGTTCGCCCAGGCCTTTGGGGAGGGTGGGGTAAGTTTTTTTTTTAGCTCCCCCACCTTATTTATTTATCATTTATTTATTATTGTTTAAATGAAGGTCCTGAGACCTGTTTTAATAATGGTTATTGATGGTTTTAAAAAAAATGTATGTATGCTATTTTATTGTTGTAAGCTGCCCCGGGCTGCTCGCAGGAGGGGCGGGGTACAAATTTATAAAATAAATAAATAAATAAATAAATAAATCCAGAAGAGCAGTCAAAAATGAGTTCCTCCGATGTGTTCTCACACCATGTCTTATGTAAACTGGATTCAACATGGCATAGTTCAGACTGAGATCCATTCATTCATTTGGATCCAGCTCTGTTCTCACTGCAGACCCTGGGGGAGGAAGGAAACTTGTCCTAGCTGTACTTTAACCTGTCAATCTGGCCAGCAACACAATATCCATTGGGAGATTTCAGCTTCCTTTGTGCTCCTGCGTTATCTCCCTACGTCTCCCAGTCCACCCGCCACTCGGTAAAATGTCATTTCTCTCTCCCCTTCTTCCAAGATGGAAGTGAACTTGTGTGCCTGGCAGGAGGGCTGACAGACATGAGCTGAAGGGCTGTCAAGAGCCCACTGAAAAACGGCTGAGTTGCACTGGGTCAGATTTCGGGGTCTAACACTGCAGCTTTATGTCCGTTCTATGGCCAGCTCTAAATGGAGCCTTTGATGGGAAGCCAGGCAGCTGTCATCAAGGGGTCAGCAACAGAGGCAGGACTCTGAGAATATAAACACCTGGGGAGCACGAGCCAGGCAGTAGAGAATAGCAGCTGTATTGTAAACTTGGGTGCTGCAAAGGAACCATCCCCAACACCAAACACACACACACACACACACACACACACACACCAAGCAAGGGCACAAAACTAAACGGAGATGATTCAGAGACACTGAGTTCTGCAGTTTGAAAAAATTCTCATGCATGACTAGCCCCACAACAACCGCCAATATTACACTGGTGCTGAAACATAGAAATGGCCTGACTGGAACAAACCCCTTCCTATCCACCATCTTGTCCCCAATAGCGGCCACGACCTGATGCTTCAAGGGGAGGCACAAGCGCCACTGTTGCTGCTGCAGCTGCTGAGCTTGTGGACGTCCCCTTCCCCTATGGACTGCAGCTTCCTTGCAGGGTTGGCTACCAACATCATTAGGCCTCTTCAGAGCTCCGTTTTTAGCAGAGGGGGGCAGCGGAGGAGCATGCCAGAGCCCAGGCACCAGAATGGATGCCTCACAGTCCTGGACGCACAGGGGCCACAGGTGCAGCTTCAGCCCTTATAAACCAGGGGTGCTCATGGCAGGTACCCATATCATGGTGACACCATGGGCGATGCTAAAGGGTGCCCTTTTGACAGTGACAAAGGCAGAAATGAGAAGGATGCAGTGACTTTTGCAAAAGTTTATTTTATGTATTAATAGAGATTTTTATCGGGGGTACCAGGGCATGAAATTTGCAGGCACCTGGGAGCCATCAGCGCCCAGAAAACTGGGACTGGCAAGTGGTTCAGGGGTGTAGTGGGGTGGGAACAGAAAGGAGTAGAGTCCCGCTGCTGGCCCCACCCCAGGCACCAGTGAGGGTCCTGGGAAGTAAGCACCAATCGGGAGGGAGACTCAGCAAGGTACCACAGCCACTGCGCAGGGCAGGAGTGTAGCTGTAATAGGGGCCACAGGTGCAGCTGCACCTGGACCCAGAAGCCTGGGGTGCCCATACTCAAGACAGCTGCATCAGGTTTGCCTGCGTCCCATCCTGCTGTGCCACTGTGACTGCCTGCCAATCTAGCTGCGCTGTGAGCTGCCTGTGAGCGCTTCCCTGCTGCACTCAATACAGTAAAGAGGGAGGAAGGAGAAGGTGGAGAAAGAGAGCGGGGCCAGCCTAGAAGCCTAAACTACATCTCCCAGAGTTCCCATGCTGATGCAGTCCTGCCCTCTTCCTTGTCCTATGCAGCCAGCTTCAAGTGCCTGAGAGTTTCCCCCTGCTGTGCCTGCACACAGCACCACTTGCCTGCCTTGACACCCGACACCATTCTGGAAACAGGCTGCACATGCACGGAACAGCCTGGTGGCCATTTTCACATGCACAGTGACGTTTTAAATTAATTTTTTTTAAATGGGGGGAAACCCTAAAATGGTATGGTCATTTACAAATAAAAGCCACCAAAACGAAGGGGTTTTTGTAAATGAAAATAAGTGGTAAAGGTGCCTTCTGCTCACCCCTACTTTTTGGAGTGAGGAAACTTTTTTCCTACCAGGGGCCACTTCAAAAATTAGCACAAGCTCAAAGGGCCACACAGAAGTTAGGAACAAGAGTGTTTAAGGGGCGTACTCATAAAAAGGAGGGTCCAGGTCATGGATAGTACAGTTTGGAATGATACTGAAATTCAGTATTTGTCTGTTACTTTGCATTAAGAACATAAGTAGTGCCATACTGAGTCAGACTGATGGTCCATCAAACACAGCATCCTGTCCTCCGACAGTGGCCAATCTCGATCGCATAAGAGAAGAACCAATAGTTACAATGGGCAATCCATTCTCCGTTGTTCACTCCCAGCTCCCGACAGTAAAAAGTTAATCCTGTAAACTTCTTGGTTAATAGCCATTAATGGACCTACTCTCCAAGAACTTATCCAGTCCTTTTTTAACCCCAGTTATACTACTGGCCTTGACAACATCCTCTGGCAACAAATTCCATAAGTTAATTATGTGTTGAGTGAAAAAGTACTTACTTTTATTTGTTTTAAATCTGCCGGCAGCTAGTTTCATGGAGTGTCCCCTAGTTCTAGTACTATTTGAGAGGGTAAATAACCGTTCCCGATCTACTCGTTCCATACCACTCAAGATTTTATAAACCTCTATCAGGTCCCCTCTCAGTCTTCTATTTTCTAAGCTGAAGAGACCCAGTTTGTCAAGCCTCTATTTGTACAGAGGCCATTCCATACCCGTTATCATTCTCATTGCCCTTCTCTGTACCTTTTCTAGTTCGGCTATGTCTATTTTTTT
>QEPC01003965.1:941978-961098 GCA_003113815.1 Sphenodon punctatus
TACTACTACTACTAATAAAATAATAATATTCTTGAGTGCATGTCCTCATCTCCACTCACTCCCCACAACTTCACTCTTTCAGTGCTTGAGGACAAGGACTCGATCCACAGGCCAGATCCAAGAGCTGGAAAGGAATGAAATAAAACTCATCCATGAACAGATTTCCCCTGTGGATTTCTCCCATCCCTTACACCCACCTTGGGGAAGGAAAACCTGAAACCTCTTTCATTTATACCTCTTGGATGAGGAAATCTGCCAGCTACTGCTGCACAAACAAGTTAGGGAGTTGGTTTTTAAAATATCTGCAGACAGTGAAGGTTGGCTGGTCCAAGAGAGAGTGGGTAGGCATATCCATGTAACTTGGGGGAATTTGCTCCCTGTGCCCAGCAGACAGCCACCGACACGCATCCATATTTCTCATATATGGTTCAAAGGTGAGGAGCCCCTCCCCGTCAGTGGGCGGAAAGAAGAGAAGAAGAATGTTCCTTTCAGGCAAGGCTGCTTGAGGCCACCGCACTGACAGGTGAGCTGACAAAACAAAGCAATATCTGACACTCAGATGAAACCTGCCCCTGGAGCCCTCAGGCCAGAGGCACTGAACAAAAGGGATGCTCCTCTCTTTTCCTTTCACTCCCCCCTTATCTTCTCAATCCTGGGGCTGACGAGGGAATTATCTCTCCAGGTTTCTTGCAAGAAGGAAGTGGCCACAGAGAGCTCTCAACACGCAAAGGAACTAGGCAGTTTCGGTTACAATTGCTCCGTTTAAGCTCCCTGTTGGTTGCTAATCACAGCGCCAACAGCTCTCTTCCCAGGCGAATGAGGCAGATGCTGCAGGACACTTTGGCCAAGGACCCATTCTGAGCCTTGTAACGAAGAGACCCATTTGTCTTGAGTCAAGTCTCTCTTGAGTGGTAAGGGGGTTGGGGGGGTTGGTTCCAGATGACAGGAAAATCCCTGCAATGGAGTAGGGTTCCACTTCCTTCTTAACAAAGGGAAAAGAGAGGAGACACAGAAGACAGATGCCCAGGAGTAAAAGCAGATCTCTCACGGTGATGGGCAGCCACTACGGTGAGAGCACCCAGCGAAATGGAAAAGGCAGAGGGGTTTCACACAAACCCAATCAAACCGCAATCCAGTTGCAAAGCTTTAACTAAACTCCCGCTGCTGACACGTCTCAGCCTCAGAAACCAGAAAGCGAGCATTGGAACCAATGCAGCCCTACCTCATGTACTTTTCATAAGTGTCCTCTCCTGTAGCAAAGGGGAGGTATGGGCACAAGAGTGACAGGTCCTTTTCCTCAGAAGACTGCAAGGAATGTGAATCTCTCTTTTTGGTGGGGAGAGGGGGCTCAACCCAGAGCCCTCTCACCCTTCCCCCAAACTGGCTGGGTTTGAGGGTTCTCTTTCCTTAATTCTTTGCAAAGCAGCATAAGGCTGCGAGCCAGGAAATCTCGAATTCCAATCCTAGGTTTGCCACCTAATCACACTGTGAACTTGGGGAAGTCACTTCACCTCCCATTCCTCATTTTTCCCTCTCTTCAATGATGAAAAAACACCGCTTCACTTCAGGTTCCTCTGAGCACGGATGCAAACATGGGGGAAGTGAGCTTTTGTTCCCTGATCCTTAAGAAGTGGGGGAGTCTGGAAGAATAGCTAAGGAACCCCTGTCATTCTGCCCCTAAGCCCCATTAGCTTCCCATACTCAGCTACCCATATGCTGCCCTGTCTTCAGATCCGTTATTTTCCATACCTCAGCTCAGGAGGCCATGCTCTGGTCCACTGGCCTTTCTCCTTCCTGTCACGAGAGTAGGGGAAAGGAAGGGGTAGAAGGGAAAGGAAAGGGGAAGGAACGGGGCCTCCTGGCCTGTATCACACGCACTCCAGGGAAGGGGCGGTTTGCCTCGTGTAACTATGCCAGCCACAGGTGAAAGATGGTCCCTCAGGGTGGTATGTGGGCTTTCCCTCTGACTTAGAAGGCAACCCTTTTCATCATCGGGACAACGAGAGCAAACCAATTGCCCCACAGGGAAAGGGGAGACAAAGACTGCAGATCCCACTCACACCAATGGCTATGTGGGGCCCAGGAAACCGTGAGGGCTAGTGGGGGGAAGGAAGGGATGGGGTTTACCCAGGGAGGGGGGAAACAAGGGGGGAACCACGGGGAGAAAGGAGCGGGGGGAAGGAGGCACTAGGAAAGTGATGAGGCAGGGGCAACAATCACAACTGGTACGAGGCGTATGGAAAACTTCACCACCAGGGGTCACAGGGGGGGAATAAGGTATGGGGGTCAAGGTGATCCACAGATTCGGGCTGATGCATTCCACAAAGACAAGACTTACAACAATGGGGTAAAGTACACTCACACACACTCACCTCTGAAAAATGACAAGCAGCGAAGGGGAACACAGGAACTCAAGACACTCTCTCTCTCGCTCTTAACTACCAGGCAGGGATTCAACTATGAGTACCAATCAAGCAAGGGGCCAGTCTCTCGCAAAACGATCACCGGCGGGGGCTCCAAGCCCCGCCGGTAACCTTTATAGTCCCCTGGTCTCAGGGCGAGGCTGGGGCATCCTCCACTCCCCCTGGAACGTCAGGGAGCGTCGGGGCGGGGCTACCCTGTTCCCTGTCATGCGGCACTAGCCCCTCCGCCTGCTAACGCGCTTCAGCTGTTGCTGTCTGCCGCTTCTTGTGGCGAAGTCCCTAGCGTTGTGCACGCCGCACGGGGGGGCGCCGCCTGACACTTCCTTGCCAAAAGCAGCCAGGGAATGGCAAATAACTGAAAGAGAGAGGCTGCCTTTATACAGGTTGCACCACAGACCTCTCCCCACAGAGGCTGGGAGTAGTAACTGCAGGCAAAAAATCTGCTCAATCCAATGCTTGATGAAACACCAGGTCTGATGAGAAAGGGAGGAAAGTGCTGGGTACAGTTGTACCGGACCTGTAAAGACTACACCATTTCCCCCCTTAATATACATTAAAATATTAGTAAAATAATTGCAGGAAGCATTTAAATTGATTTCCAAACTTATGGTACAGGGATGGGAAGTAGGAGACCCATAGCTACCAGGATGAACTAGTGCTCCAAATTTTTCTCAGCGGGCCTGAGAAAGGCAGTTGGACCTGAAAGGAAGCAGGTCTCACATCCATAGGGTACGAGTCCCATGGTGAGTATATTAATGATGGTACAGTGCTCTGAACGTGCAAAGGTAGGATTATCCCATTCCTTAAAGTCATTGTCCCATATTTGTGAATGTTCTTGAAGGTTACTGCCTCCTTCTTGTCAAAGGACTTCACTCAGCAACACCCATTGTGACTCACCACCCATGCGAATGCCTGCAAGAAAGCTGCCTACTCAGAGGAGCAGCAACTCCTGCCAGTAAACGGGGAAAGGAGGTCTCCTATAGCACAGCACTTACAGCAATATCCTGTTGCACATCAGAAAGCACTGAAAAGAGACTGCATCACTCACTGTCACATTCCATTGAAGCAGTTGGTCTTAAGGGCAATGTCACCTTTTGTGCCACCTAAAAAAGGAGAGTTTCATCCACGGACGATATCCTACCAGTTAGGCAAAACCTGTTGTTAAAAGTCTAACAGAATACACATAAAAGATGGTAGGGGTTGGGAGTGTGGTGCTCAGCTCTAACTAATTAACAACCAGTTCTGTAAATGTCCCCTGGTTTCATCCTTTAAAAAAAAAAAAAGAGAGAGGAAATCATTTTCCTAAAGTCTTCAAGAGTTACTACAAATTCATTCAACTGTGCCTCGGGGAGGGTTAGGCAAGGTAGGTAACGAAGCAACTGTGAGCTCCCACCATAGCCAATGCTCCAGTTACACCATAAGTTAGACTGGAATCAGAGTACCTGGAAGCTTCCTGAAGCAGCTCCATTTCCTACAGTACCTCCTACTGGGACGGCTGGGATAGGAAAAGCTGTGAGGATCCCTGCACCATTTCATCCTCTTTAAATGGGCTGAGACCAAACAGAGCTTTCCACTTGGAATGGCTGTAGCAGTTAGATGTGTACAATGACACAAACCAATACTGAATCTAAGAACCCAAAGTCTTTGGACTTCTTCTTTTTTCCCCCTACTATCAGCCTCTGATTTCATCTCTCTGATCAGAACTCAGAGACCTGGGGTTTAAAGGTCATTGAATGATCCACTGAGCCACCCAGTCCCTGAATTGCAATGTTAACAAATCACCATTTATCTTTGTTACTGCAGCAAGTGTCCAAGGCAAAACGGCGCCAAAGATCACATCTGTTGGGATAACCTATTGATTTGTGTCATATTCCGCCCAATCCCTATTTTATTCTTGTTCAAGCAGGGGTCAAGCCGGGTTAAAAATAATTCTCTCAGTCTGAGGTGTTGGACTGAGGAATTTAAAACCAGCATGTTCTTTCCCAGGATGGGGGGCTACAGAATCCCTGACACATGTAGGACCTGGCAAGAAGAGCAGTAAAATGATGTCTTCACACAAATAAGTCAGGACTGTGAATGGCGATTTTACAGTGACAATATGCACAGTGAGGGTGGGTGGGGGAAAAAGAATAAACCTCAACCGATTTCAAGCAGGTTCAGGAATATTTGTCAGTTAAAAATGTTTGTCACTGGGCAATGTTAACTAGAAATAACAAACAGAAGCTTTCAGAAAGGGGAAATTTCACTGAGAAATCCTGGTGAGGTCTGACACAGTGTAGCCAGCATAACCATAAAACAGCAGCAGACAAGGGAGTGCCAAATCCTAACAGTTAAGAACCACCAATCATTAAGCAACGTAGAAGTGTTACCTGCAGATAATGTGCACCGAGAGCCAAATATCTTATCAGTATCCATATCTTCTAAGACGACAACAGACGTGAATATTAGAATTTTTAGCAGCAATTTGTATTATTCTTGATACTTGCAAGCACCAAGCTCAGGCAAGAATGCATGCTCTCACGTGCGCACACATGCCATGCGTGCAGCACGCATGCGCACCTGAGCACACGCATTCTGGCCTGAGCGCAGTGCCTGCAGGTGGCATACGTGGGCCTTTGGATTGCCCCCTAAGAATTTATCTAATTTCCACTGTAAGCTACTTATGCTGCTGGCTTTCAGAGTCTCCTATAGCAACAGGTTCCACAACTGTATTGTCTGCTGTGTGAAAACATACTTCCTTTAAAGGAAGCCTAGCCTAGAAAAGAGAAGACTAAAGGGTAAATCACAGTGGTTTTCAATTATCTAAAAAGTTGTTTCATAAACAAGATGGAGAAGAGTTACTCTTTGGTGCCACAGAAGATAGATCAAGAGCCAATGGGCTCAGGTAGATTTCATATTAGGAAAAAACTCCAAGCAGCTGGGCAATAAAATAGGTTGCCTAGCAAGATTGTAGAATCTCCCTCGTTGGATTATTTCAAAAGCCAGGTAGACACGCATCTGTCTGTGGGCATTTTGAAACAAGCTGCTACCATGCATGGCCACCCAGGAGTCACTCATCCAACTACCCATCTGGGAGCTGGGGGGTGGGGATGTACGCTCCTGTGTGTCATGCAACACCCACTCATGGCACACTGCTGAGAAATCCAGAGTGCACTGTGAGAAAAAAGCCAAAAACGTGCATGGCAACTGGCAGCCACGGAGCCCCTGCCCGTAGGAATCATGGCAGCCACCCACATCATCAGATAGTTCTGCTGCTCATAGGCACTGCAGGGGTGGGACACAGCCTTTGCAAGTCACGGGAATTGGCCACAAGTGCTGGGAAGCTCAGTTCTCCAGTGCTCATGGCCAGGGCATGTCAGTTTCAAAGTCCAGCCTGGCATACTTCTCCCTCCCTCCCCCATGGTCTGTGGTAGGGGGAGTGCAAGGTGGCCGTGGCAGTAGCCACCCTGGGAGCCACCCATTAGAATCCCTCCCCACGCACTCCACCTGAGTGGCTGCTCCACAGCTGTGCCCCTCAGTGGCCATGGACCCCGCCCCCCAACTTGCTCATTTAGAAACCCCCTGTGGTGTAGTAGCGATCAGATATCCTGTATTGAAACAGGATTGGACTAGATGGCCCTTGAGGTCTCTTCCAATCCTATGATTCTAAATATACAAAACTCGTAAGTTACACTTCTGTGCCACTGAAAAAGATGTACCTGCATTCCTGTGAGAGTGTAAACGTTTATGA
This sequence comes from Sphenodon punctatus, assembly GCA_003113815.1. Taxonomy (NCBI): domain Eukaryota; kingdom Metazoa; phylum Chordata; class Lepidosauria; order Sphenodontia; family Sphenodontidae; genus Sphenodon; species Sphenodon punctatus. The sequence continues at coordinate 948,132 of QEPC01003965.1, forward strand.
GTTAGCTTTCCTATTTCTTCAAGAGGTCCTTTTCCCCCTCAAACTAGATTCCAGGAATGCATCTGTTTCCTCTTTTCCTGATATCCCCAGACTCATGGGTTTATTTTCGGAGGCCCTATAGGTAAGGAACTGTCCTAGAAGTAGGGTGGCTAGCTATGCAAACTTTAGAGGACACTTAAGAGAAATAGAGGTTGCTGGGCTTGAATGCAGCCCTGCAACCTGTATTTCTCATAAGCGTCCTCTAATATTTGCATATCTGGCCACCCTACCCAGAAGGGAACTGTTCAAGGAAGGGTCAAGGTCTGAGGTTTGCTTCATTTACCATCCCACACATAAATTTATACCTGAATGCTCTTTCCCCTCCGCCCAACACACACAACAGCAAATAAATAAATAAATAAATACCCCTTATACATCCATAGTGTGAGAGGGTAATACTAGTATGGAACATGTGACATTAATGATGTAGAGTCCCCCTCTGCACCAGGACAATGATGAAAAATATTCCTTGTGCAATAAATGAGGTATGAGTGCTTTTTGTGCAAGAAGTTCAGAACAAAACAAAAAAAATTGGTGCAGTATAGAGCCATGCCAGCAAAAGCTCCATTCACCATTCAAGAGGCCAAACAGCAGTATCACAAATTGATGGCATCTTAAGGGAGCTGGGATTCAGGAAAAAGATGAGGATCCAGCTAGGGTGACTCCTTATAATAAGATGCTCTTCTTTCAGTACCACGGACAGCTATATAAATCCACAAGCCACAACTGTGGCACCATGATAAAAGGGAGCAGTGGGCAAAAGTTAGAAGGCTTAAGAGGGAAAGTATTCAAATTTGGCACTTGCCGAGTGCTCCTTTTGCCACTAGTAATAGAACTTGTACCATGTTTCCCTCATGCCCTGTCACAAATCTGACCTTGCCCATCAGCCAACCAGGCTCAAACCCGAGGGCTTGGCTGGCTGACCTAGGTGGCTTTCACTCTGGAACAGTAGGTCAAGGAGGGAGAAAAAAGGTTAAAATTTAATCAACCACCACCAAAATCTGTGTTAAGCGCTGTCCTCTTGTAATTGCCCTTTTATCATGTAATTCACCACCAGCAGAATTGACACAACCAAGGGGAAAAAAAGGGTTCCTAGCTGTTGGAAGTCAGGCACCACAAGAGTTAAATACCCAAAGCTGTTGCTAGTTATTTACAGGTGAAAGAGGCAAACTCAGAAATATAAAGGAGGAAGAGCAGCTGTATGCAGGAGGCAGCTGAGACCAGACACAGCCAAGCTCATGCGCAGTTTCTCTCATTCATTCTCTCCAGCGGTTCTGCGGGCGATTACTCTGGAGCACCCAGCCATACCAAAATCAATAAACAATTTCAACGCAGCCCAGGGAACTTTGCCACACTTAATAAAAGTCTCCAGTCGCAGTTATGTCTTCATTTCACCTTAACGTCTTCTTTAACTGTCCCTTCTTTTCAAGATCAATTAGAAACACGTGCAAAGAGAATAAAAACAAAACAAAATGCAAGGTCAAAGCAACCAGCTCAGCTCTCCCCCGCCCCTCAGCCACACATCTGAGGGAAACAAGGAAGTATGAGGACTGACAGACATCACATGTGGAGGCCTTTGGAGCAAGTGCCCAGCTCTACTTCTGATCCTGGGTGCAAGAGAGAAGAGGGAAGTTAAATCTTGCTTCAGAAGGCAAGAGCTAAGATTGTCAACACAGGTTGTGGTCAGATAAATTCCTGTGTTTCATCAGATGATATAATGGCTTTAAAAACTGAGCTACCCCAAAACTAATTTACTATGGAAAAAGTGGTTAGCCCACAGCTTACTCCCAGTTAAAAATAAGGATGAATAGGCAGATCACATTATATACTAGAATCACTGGATGTCAAGTTTACAGGAATAAATTAAACTAATAAGAAGCAGATGATAAGATAAATATGATTAACCATTTTTCTCCTGACAATTAATCTTTAATTCCTGGACACTCTAGGACAGTCCTAGAGGGTTGGCAACTCAAAATAAGAGCACTCATTAATTCAAAACTTCCCCACCAAAATGGCCTCAGCAGAGGAGTTCAGTCTCTATGGCTTATTCAAACTTGGGCCTCTCTGATGAGGCTACCAAAAAGGCAGCCAGTCAAGAGTCCCATGCAAGACTGAATTTAGCACAGTAGCAAAACTGATTCAAGTTATATCAAAATGAGACCATGACATTCTTCTTAGCATCACTACAATCCAGCCTTCTCTCTGCAGCGAGGCTGCCAAATCTCACCTTCACTCCTGCAGCCGACTCCTCTCTCGCTGTGACTTTCGCACCCTTCCTCCACTTAAGCCCAGGCAAAACACTGTTGTAGTTCATCATTTTGATCATGTTCCCCATACTGTCCGTTCACTCACCAATTTCTAGTCCTCGCTTTGGTTTAGTTTTAACTCCCTGCTTTTTATCTGCCTCCAATCTCACCACAGTAGGAACCACACTCTTCGCCAGTGCCAGCTTCTATTGCTCAGCTGCCCATTTCTCCAATAAGTACCTTCTTTAAAGCTGCTCTGTGTGCCGACTACTCTCTCCAAATTCGATAGGATATTCACTATCCTGTCCTCCTGAGAACTACTTCTACAATCTCAGCCTAATAAAAACAGCTAGACAAGTAGCCTGCTAACAACCCACCAATATTTCATCTTCAGTCATATTTTTATTAATGACTTTGCCTTTACATGACAGCCAGTATGAGGTTCTGATCACATCTGAGGCCTCTGAAGCAGCTAATGTAGTGCAAATAACCAATATCTTCAGATGTAAGCGCATCCCATTTACATGCTGGTTTTGACCTATAAAGTCCTAAATGTCCTGGACCCAAAATATCTGAAAGACTGCTTCTCCCCACAAGTCTTACCACAGCTACTGTGCTCAGTCAGGACTGCCCTCTTGTAGGTACAATCTACTCATCAAATTCACACAACAAGGGCATGCAGAATGGTATTCTTGGGGTAAAAACAGACACACCTGTGGCAAGGCGCCTTCCTGGCCTAACCTGGGGTGGAAAACTGGAGCTGCCACTCCCCAGATTGGGGAGGGGGCTGAGCAGACATGCCAGTGACCCCTGGTGGCTGGAGAGCTGTTCCACCAACACCACACACTAGGTAGGATGGGAGAACACATCAAATGTGCAGGCGGCCACTCCCAGCCCCCTACTATGACATGCAGCTATGCCAACCAGCCATGGTGATGGGGGCCCCTGGGGCTGAACAAATGTGAGAGCCCGCATTGGCCCACACTACTGTGTGGGAAATCCTTGGCCCAGGCTCTTTGCTCAGAATCAGGCCCAGGGCACATCCTGGGCCAGTCACCTACCCACCCCAGGGCAGTAATTGGCCAACATTTGGCAGTAGGGTAACAAATGAACAGGAGAGTCCCAAGCCAATGCAGGCCAATGGGGGCCACCATCTCATCTATTTTTATCCTTGGTAGCTGCCCCACAATTATGGAATTCTCTTCCCTTGGAGGGTCATCTAAGCCTGAGCTTGCTTTGGCCTGGGACTTGGCAGGCAGGAGGAGGGTTTGGGAAATTGTGGGTTAGAGGGTTTAACTAATTCTTATTTGGTTTTATTTGCATGTTCCAATATATTAGGGGTTAGGAAATTTTATTGTTTTATTCTGCATCGTTTGAATGTTTTTGTGTATTTTAACCTGCCCTGAGTCTTAGGCCATTTTTACATGGATCCACCTGGGGGGCGGGTCACTTCCAGTGAGCAAGGGGCAGGGGCCTCAGACAGCAGGGGATGGGTTTGCAGTCAGTGTGCTTGTGCACCCATGCACTGCCCATTCATGCCTCTGCATGGAGCAACGGGGAAAAAACAGGGTTGCCCTGTGTGGCGGTATGGGTGGGCGGTGCGTGGGAGCATGCATCCACCTTCAGACAGGCGCCCAGGTTCATGGGGGATGGGTGGACCTGGGTGGGCAGATGTCCCATCTGAAAATAGCCTTAAAGAAAGGCCGGAATAAAAAAATGTGAAGAGATTATAATAAAAATAATAATAAACTCAGGGCACATTAAATTTCCTTCATCATCTCTTTTATTAAGCAGAATAAAGTCCCCAAAGCCAAGCATCCTTCTCCAAGAGATTCACGAAGTGGCTTCTCCACACTCACAGCAGCCTGCCTGTGGTGTTGAACTTCAGCGCTGCTCAGATGCTGCTGTCGGCCACAGTAAGTTTCCATACAAGTTCACACTTACACTGTGGCAGTTTTAATACAGCCCAAGTATGCATCAGATGGACTGAAGCGCTTCAAAGCAGGCTATGCAAACCTGCGTCTGATGATATCCTCATAATTCTAGGCCCCTCAGGGAACATTGAGATCACCAATATATTAAAGGACACATCAGAAGCTAATAGGGTGTTAAATATTTCCAATTGAGAGAAGCCTGCACGTCTGGGAGGAGAAATCTTCAACTGAAAATTGTGTGCTTTAGCATGAGCCTTCAGCAAGAGCAATGCTTTCCTCACCTGCAATATTTTAATGACCGTTCAAGGCTGGGGAAAATTTAGCTTTATTATTTATACATGAAGAAATGTTTTGGAGACAAGCATGAGGAGGAATTAGTTTTCTCTGGGGTTTTTTTTGTTAATTATTATTATTATTATTATTTTAGTGGTTCGTTTTGTGGTGGTGACTCTGGGCTGGCACAAAGGGTACAGAACAGGGTCCAGGAAATGCTGCTCTGTGACTGCAGCCAAAAAATCTCCAGCCTGACTAAATCTAACTCCTGGTTTTTATATTTTTCCAGGGGCAGGGCAGGATAAGGGGGACAAATAGTGGAAGTCCTGAATAAGCTAGGTCTTTGCAGAGCAGCATAAGAATATTTCCTGGGTGTAGTTTTGGTAAATTTAAACCTGCAGACGACAGCCTAAACACATCTGCTGCTGAAGAGCTCACAGGGAAGCCCCACCAAAGTACAGCAGTAAGGTTTGCAGCATTGCAATTGAAGAGTCCCTCTTCAGCAGACAACTATCTGGACTAGAATAAACTCCATCACTGTCTTTTAGGCATGCTAGTAGATAGATATTCACAGGCAGTGTTGTACACCTCCTCTGAGCTGGATGCAGGCAAGTTGGGGCCCTGTGTGAAATGGTGATGTGAGACCAGGAATATTTGAGGGACAAACATTGACTCACCCATTGGGAAAAGTTACCATAATTAGTTTTCAATGTTCTATTAACATCTCTTTCAGGGACTGGGGCTCCTGCCATTGCAGGCCCTGTATGATGTGTATAGGTTATTTCTAGTTTACTCATGGGTCTGTGTTGGAAGCTGCCTCCCGAATCACTGCAGGCCCTTCGTAGGCCAGGGCTCCTCATATTTGAGGCTCTGTGAACCCATACTTTACACCAATGCTTCTCATACTCAGCATTTCAAGTTTCTTCATGGACCTCAACTCTTGGGGGCCACTGCAGAGACCCCAAGATATGGAGCCCTGTGTGGTCTCCATCTGCACTTGCCTGGATCTGGCCTTGCACCTCTTTTTGAAACAGATTTACTTCTACCATTCGCTTCCAAGCTTCTGGAGCCAGCGGTCTACACACACCATCTTGATTTCCTATCTTCTAATTTCTCCCTTGACCCCCTTCCAACATCTCCACTCAACCTGGACTACCCTCACCAAAATCAATTACCTTCTTTTAGCTAAATCTAAGGGCCTCTACTCCATTCTTGTTCTCCTCGATTTCTCTGCTGCCTTTGACGCTATCGACCATGGCCTCCTCCTGGATTCGCTGTGCCCCCTTGGTTTCTGGGACTCTGTTCATGACCAGTTCTCTTCATATCTCTTGAACGTTTCTCTTTCTGGTACCTCCTCTTTGTTGCTTCCCCTCACTGTGGGAGTTCTGGGCCCTCTTTTCCTTTTACACTTTTTCCCTGGGTAAACATTGAATCTCATGGCTTCCAGTACCACCTGTATGCGGACGACACAAAACTCTCTCTCCCAACTCCCATGCTCTCCCCCTCCATCCAGTCTCGTTTCACTGACTGTCTCTCTGACATCTTGGCTTGGATGTCTCACCACCAACTCAAGCTTAATATGGCAAAGACTGAACTTATCTTCCCCCCATAAAACGTTCCCCTCCTACATCCCTCTTGGTTTCCATTGACGGTGTCACCATCCAGCCTATCCCTCAGGCACGTAGCCTGGGCTTAATTTTTTTACTACTCCCTCTCCTTTACGCCTCAAATCCAGGACGTTGCCAAATCCTGCCGCTTTGTCCTGTATTATATTGCTAAAATTCAGTCCTACATTACTGTTGCCACTGCAAATACCCTATTCCATGCTCTAGTCATCTCTCGCCTTGACTACTGTAACTTCCTTCTTACTGGTCTCCCCTGCTCTGATCTTGCCCTACTCACTGCCCTTCAACACTCTGCTGTCAAAGTAATCTACCTTACCCATCGCTTTGACCATGCTCAGCCACTCCTCTCCGCCCTACGCTAGCTCTCTCTATGGGAGCACATTTGGCACAAGCTTCTCGTCTTCACCTTCAAGCCTCTTCATGGCCTTGCTCCCCCGTCTCTCTCCACTCTTGTATCCCACCACATTCCTGCCTGAGAGCTTTGCTCCTCCCCCCACCCTCACCTGTTTGCAACTCCCCTGCTCCTCTAAAAGTCTTCACCCTTCTTTTGCTGCCCCCCATGGATACATTTGTTCTTCTTCCTCCCTTCCAACTTTCAGATCCCTCTTGAAAACCTGCTTCTTCCGTCAGGCATTCCCTGGTCATGAGTCAAAAAGCTTGTCATGAGTAAAATTTCACCCTCATCCATCCCTCCCTCCCTCCCTCCGAATATCTTTCCTGTAATGAAGTTAAGCATGTGCACCTGCAGTTTCTCAACTTCACGAATGTATCCTTGTCTCTCCCGATGTCCATCTCTCGCTCATCTCCCCTTCCTTGTGTCTTGTAGATGTTAAGGCCTTTGGGATAGGGACTTATCTATAACAACTGATTGTACAGTGCCAGGTACACCACTGGCGCTATATAAATAAATCATAAAAAATGATAATATAGTCCTGACAGAAACCAGGGTGTTGCTTAGAAAGTTAGCAGGATAGGTTTGCAGCTTTTTCACATCATCTCTCATTTTCATAGTCTTCATCAATGTTAGTTAGTTACATGCAAGGTCAACCAGGAAAATCTCTCAAGAGCGATTCCTGAAAAGGGGTGGAAAGGGAATGCTGAGGCTTGAGAAAGTGGAACTGGATTGTGCATCCAAACCTTGATCTCCAGCCGCAATAATCAGTGCCCATACCATGCCACAAGGAAAGAGAAAAAATGATCTGAAAAAGGGAGTCGAGTTGAGGAGAGAAATAAGAAAAGCTGAGACTAGAACCAAGTTCCAAAGTGACATGTCTCATCTGCTGGTCAGATGGGGGAAAAGACAGTAAAAGAAACTGACTTCTGCTGATGGCAAAGTTAAAAACAGAGAAGATAGGAAGTGCCTTCTATCTTGGAGCTGCCTCGAAACCCAAAGACAATGTTTAACTCTTCCTCTGGTTAGGCCAGTGCAACCCTAGAGACTGTGCAGTGGACTTTTAACATTTCAAGGACCTCAGAGCTTTGGGACTATCCCAATTGCTCTGCTAAAAAGATTGAAGCAGTAGAGGATTGAACCAAGCCAAGAATGCAGAGAAATTGACTAGATCAGCCAGGGAATTGAATGTGGGGGTTGGGAAGGAAGGGCACACAAATGTTTGCTGGAGAAATGAGTTGGAATCAGTGGCAGAATAGATGTGGAGTCGAACCAGGGGTAAGACATCAAAAGGGGGCCCTCTGCATATTGAACCAGACCACTTTTTAGAGACATGGGGAGCACATTTCTTTGTATTTGCTTGCTGTGTCCTCCGAAATCTGACCCTTACTTAGAAAATAAGAGTTCAGAGAAAGTTTCCCCACACAGCACCTCGGGTGCAAACAAACTCCCATCTGCCTTGTTGCAAGTGAAAATCTACTGCAAAAAGGTGGTCACATCACCAGATAACAGCATGGGATAGAGAACTCCTGCATGCAGCTTCGCTGTGACTGAGGCAGCAACCTTGACCAGTCACTTCAGAGCCCAGTTACATCCATAATGATACTGTCTCCACCTTTCCCTTCCCCCGCAGAATGAAAGATGAGTGGTTGTGTGGAACGAGTCCCCGAGCTGTGATGGGAATCCGTCTCGCTTGGCTGCAAAATATATATATATCCAAGTACGGCTGTGATGAATCCTTTCATTATTCATCTGCAATCGCCATGCCGCTGCCACTGCTTCCTGCTTTCTCGCTCTCTCTTTTATAAATAAAAATGAAAACAGATTAGTGACAAATGCTGACAACGATTGCTTTTAAACAGCCATACTCAAGTGTGGGAGAAGGGAAAGTGAAAGGGGTTTGCCCTGTACAGAAGGATGAGAAGATAGGAGAAGGCCAAGGAGGACAGAGAATAGGCAGTCGTTCCCTTGGGCTGGTGGAATGATAGCTGGAACAGGACGTTTTTGATCTCGCAGCAGACCAGCTCTGGGATAGGAAATATTACCTATTCCAAATATCTGGGACAATTAGCAGCCCTCACATACAAGGCAGATTTCAGCAAACAGGAACTTCACAGAGATCCCAGTGACTGCAATGCTAGAAGAGCAGGCGAAGTCATAGGATAAGGAGCACAACAACGGGTGTTAACAAACGAGACAATAGCTCACACCAGGTGGGTGTCGACCTGCCTGTTTATTAGGTGTTTGCCCCCACCAGTCACATGGCCACCACCCACTGGACACGCAGCCCCACTGATGGTGGGGTCTTGGAGAATGAGGAACCTACCGCGTGAGTGAATGCATCCCATTCATTACATTGTATGCAGCACCTCCACGTTTACAGGTCCACCAGCACCAGAGTCGCAGGTGAAAATCCTAGAATGTCCAAGGAGCAACTGCTTCCTGCCTCTCTCTGCTCTCACTCATGCTGCCCGTGGGGGCCAACCACAAGCACATGAAGTACATGCAGGGGACTGCCCGTTTATTAGGCTGGACATGCTAAATGCAAGTGGTGGGGGCTGCCTAGGCTGAACACAGACTCGAGCGGGCTAGAATCTAATTTAGTAACACCTATTGAAATGACAAGAAAATGACATCATACAGGCATAGGAAGTGAAGAGAGAATATACAGTAATGTATATTCCAGGAAGTGGGGAAATTGTGGCTCTAGAGGCACATGCGGCTCTTGGCCTCATTGTGATAAATGAACACAGCTCTCAGGACTAGGAAACTTTGCCCATCCCTGGTATTTTCTTTGTTGGGTGCTCTCTGTAGTGTAATCTGATTTATACCATAGGTTCCCAGCCCTGCCCAGTAGTACTGTACTTCTTGCACTGAGCAACATAATCCTAGAGCACAAAGGTTAGCAGGGGCCAAGCACTTTCAGTGAAGCAAAGGGCCACACAATGTACAATGGATGAATGCTTGCAGACAGTTTGTGACCAATAAAGCAATGGGCCGCATTTGTGAGTCAGCACGTCTGCCAGGAAGGGAAGCTGGCCTCATGACATCCACTCCCTGTTTGCTCCACTAAACAGAGAAACATGACAAGCCTTTTACTTGCAGGTCTCTCCAGGAAGCAACATTGATTATTCCCAGTTAATGCTTCCGCCATCAGTGGAAGAGGAGGGGAGGGGTGGGAGAGAAGTGGCAGGAGGCAGTATCCAGGCTTCAAGGGAGGACGGGGGCGGGGGGAGGGGAGAGAAATCAACTTGCTTAATTTTAACATATTCATCACTGAAGGTAACCTCTTCCCACAGCTCCAGGCAAGCAGGCCACTGCCCAACTAACCCAGGCTGTGGACTGCATTCTCGACACCTCCTACATCATGTGCCATTCAGCTTCAAAACCAAATCTAGGCCTTGCAAAGTCAGTTAAAGAGGTTTAATTTCCTGAAACTCTCGATAAAAATAATCATGAAGAAATGGCTGAAGAGCTGATGGGACAGAAGGACTTTGGCCAACAGCGACCAGGGTGCAAATCCAAGGGAGATGGAAGAGACACTCACACTCCTCCCTCCAGGTCTGCTTGGGGCACAGGTGACAGCCCACCCTCCCTCTTGAGTTTCAGGGCTTGTATTATTGCCACCCAGATAAGCCACTCTGTGTTGGTGAAAGCGTGCAAACTTTGGGACAGAGCTCATCTTCTGGCAAGTCTAAAAGTGTCCTAAACGCAGTTAGGGTTGATTAGCATATAAAAGCTGAGACAAATTGAATAGTTAGTTAGCAATTTAAATAGTTTCAACGCAATAAAGGGAAACAGCAGATTGTTTGTTATTTATTTTTATTTGTATCCCACCCTATCCCAAGGGCTCAGGACAGGTTACAAAACATAGCCAAAATACTGTATATACATAATCCCTCCCAATAAATATGGGTGACCAATAACTGTCAACAGTGGTGGGCACAGGAGTGGGGTCTGGGCATTAGGTTCTATGGGGCTTCTGAAAGACTGGGAAGACACATGCCCCCTGGTGCTCCTCGAAGTTGGCTATGTACCTAAAGCCTATCCCTGCCCACCAAATAGGAAGGTCTTGCACTGTCTCTGAAAGATGGTTAGGTTTGGGTGAGTTTCCAAAGGAAGGAACTTCCAGAGCTGGGGGGCCTTTATCACACTAGCTCTCTCTGAGGGCCTTGGCTGTACACACTTGGCACCATGATGGAAATAAAGGAGGTGATCTCAGTTGAGCTGAGGGATCCTGATGGAACGTAGGAGCGAGGGTGGTCTTTCAGATATGTTGGTTGGGCATAAGTTGTTTATGTTGATCTCAGTCCTTGTCCTGAAATGGAACCAGCACCTTGAAAAGAAGGAGCTGGGAACTAAAATTCATAACTCTTACTACCAGAAACAATGGACCAAAGATTTTGAATTCATAACTCACTACAGGAGTTTGTTACAGTCTGCTGTTTACCTTCCTACCTGTTGTTTTCCCTTTACTGTATTAAGCTATTTAAATTGCTAATGACCTTTCTTCAGACCACTACCTTCCTGACCATTTGCTAGCACCCGATTCAGTTTAAATGACACTATTCCATGCTAATCAAACCTATCCTGTATTTATCTGATCTTCTTTAGTCTCCCCTGAAAAAGAGCTCTGTTCAGCTCAAAACCTTGTGCACACTCAGTAACAGAAGTTGGTCCAGTATACAATATCATTTTAACTCCTCTGCCTGCTTTGAGGTATTTCTAGAAATAGGAGACAAAGAACCAGTCCATCCTATTGGTCTTATTCTGCCCCTGCATACACCAGCCTTGCCTTTGCCTCTGTGGGTATTTTCAGATGTTACGCAGTCCCGATTCACCACAGTGGATCCCCGACGGAGGTGAACCGAACAACTACCCCCCGTGGTCAAAAAAAGCCCTGAACAGACGGGATGGGACCGGGACCACGGCAGGGAATCGGGCTGACATATGTCAGCAGCCCGGGGCAGCACCACAGATGTTATGCCGATCCCGGGCCAGGGCGTAGTCAAAGCACCCAGAAGGCGCCGGGGCAGCTCGTCCCGGCTGCTGCTGTGTGCCCTTTAAATCTCCCTTCCTGGCCTGTGTTGTCTCTCGTTGCCTGGCAGCGACGCTGCGTGCTTTGTCCCCGGCTGGGAATCATTTCCTTTGATGCCGGCCGGTGGTTGTCGGCCAGACGTTACTTTTTGTTGGTTCCCATTGGGAATCTCTTTGACCACGCTTTCGGGGATGGTCCTGCGGGGAGCCCTGGAAGCGAGGTTGAAATTGACCCCATGTGGGTATTGACCGTGGTGAACATCTGGCGGCCGCCAAACAGACGTTCAGAGCGCTTTGGCCCCACCGCGGGATCGACCGTGGTTCACTGTGTTTGAGCGTGATCTCGTAATGTCTGAAAATACCCTGTGTCTCCTCCCTTACAGCCTCATACTTGCATCTCCATTTACTTCCCAAAAGGGGCTGAATTTTTAAATCCATTTACATTTCAAAAGATCTATAATCTGATTTTTATCCTGTACCTTTCTGATGAGGGTAGTGAGACATTAAGTATTGACACCTAACTAAAATGTAAATGCCAATTTTTATGTCTATTACAGGTGTTTGAAGTTACATATAAAATTATAGTACCATCACATTAACCTCCTGAGCTCTAGGACACATAAAATCTTCCAGGGAGACATTGTGGTCCAGTTTTCAATCACTGGCAATAGATCACTAACAAGATATAGAACCTTTAATTCATATAAAAAACTACAGTCTAAGATATATGCTGGATAATGTAAGGCACTCTGCTGCCTAATCTATATCAGATAGGATACACTAGACACCAGCTAGGTGTGCCACTCTTCTGGATTTTTCTGTTTGTGTTAAGAAGCAAAAGTAACTTAAGCTGGTTTATATGCATAGGGCCTTGTTTAGCATCCACACTAGTGTAACTCTATGGACATCCAGATAGTTACTTCAAGTGCACAGTGAAGATCAGGATTTTGCAGAGAGTAGGACTGAAAAACAAACTAATTCTCTCCATCCCATACCTTTTGCCACCATTTATTTACATCTGTACTAAAGTAGGACAAAATGTCACCTAAGCAGAAGATAATTTTTACACCCACTTACATAGATGAAAAAGTCACAGAAGGTAAAAGGCCAGGGAGAGTCAAGAGTAGACTGTTTTAGTGCAAGAGTATGGCACCCAGGGGACACAGGGGCACTGGCTCTGCATCCAGTTGCAATAGGTAAATAGCAAACATTTTGCTCTCCCAATCACTCTGCCAGTTTTCATCCAAAGTATTCCTTCCCTTCACACCTGTGTCTGACACTAATCATGCCAAGATGTGTTTAATAGTGTCCACAAATTTTTGGTCTCTCTCATGTAGCTCTGGTAAATTGCTTCTTAATTGTTAAATATCAGTGGGGTTTCTTTGCACTGTACTGTTGCTATTATTATTATTATTATTA
>QEPC01003965.1:981155-999866 GCA_003113815.1 Sphenodon punctatus
TCCCTCCCTGCCCACATCCACCTTGCCCCCTCCCTCCGCTCCTTCAAATCCCTCCTCAAGACCCACCTTTTCCTTGCTGCCTTTCCCAATGCCTGCTAGTCTTCCCCCGTACACTTACTGTCTGCCCTCCTCTGCAGACTGCTGTCACCAACCTCTTTGTAACCAAGCCAAGCACACGCACCTGAGACTTTGCATCTGCTTGAATGTTTGTCTGTCTTCTCCCCTGTCTCCCCACCTTTGTCTTTTAGATTGTAAGCCACAGGCAGGGACCGTGTCTAGTTCTATGTTCTGTACAGCACCAGGTCACACAACTGGCGCTATATAAATGTTTATAATAATAATAATAATAAGTCTGGGAGTGATGGTAGAATAATCGGATCTCCCTGGCTCAGCTCGATGAGGTCTGAAAACCAAGGCCTTCTTGGCCACCATGGTGCTATCAAGATCACCTGTGCCCTCTCTCTGGCTATCTTGGCCACCGTCCTGGTTAGCAGCGGGGCTGGCGGAAAAGCGTACAACAGCCCCCTTGGCCATCTCTGGTTGAAAGCGTCTATCGCCTCCGCGGAGTTGTCCCTTGTCTTTGCCATGAAGCACTTCACCTGTCTGTTGTCCTTTGAAGCGAATAGATCCATTATTGGACAGCCAAATCTCGCTACTAGGCTCTGAAACACCTCTGGATGCAGCTGCCATTCGTGTGGGTCCAGAAGTCAGCTACTTAGCCAATCTGCGTGCACGTTCTGCGAGCCCTTTATGTGGAGCTTCTTCAGGGATTTTATGTTCTTCTGTGCCCATGTGAACAATCTCACTGACTCCCGCCGTAGCTGTATGGATCTGGATCCTCCCTGGTGGTTCACATAAGCTTTCGCGGCAACATTGTCCATGTAAACTAAGACGTGTTGATCTCCTGAGTCAGGTGCTGGAGAGCTAAGTGGATCGCTCTTAGTTCCAGGAAGTTGATGCTCTGCTTCCTGTCCAGGTCTGACCACAACCCCTGAACCGATGTGGCTCCCAAGTGGGCTCCCCATCCTGTCAGGCTTCCATCTGTTGTGATGACCACCTGGTTTGGCTCTCCTAACGGAACTCCCGTTTTGAAGATTACTGGGTCTAACCACCTGGACATTGAACGTGGAAAACCTACTGGAATCCTGACCCAAGGATTGAGCCCTCTGGTGAGATCTAGCTGCAAAGGATGTAGCAGTTGCTGCAATGGTCGAAGGTGGAAATGAGCCCACTGCAACTGCTTGGTGCATGATACCAGCAACCCCAGTAACTGGGCCAAATCCTTCAATCTTGCCCTCTTCTAGTCTTGGAGAAGCCTAACTCGTGCTTTGATCTTCTCTTGTCTGCTGAGGGGTATGTATGCGGCGCCTAAGCTCGTATCTAGCCACACTCCAAGATGTTCTACCATGTGCGAGGGCTCCAGCTGGCTCTTGTCCTGATTTATCAAGAACCCATGGTCCCCCAGGTACTGGACGATCCTGATCAGATCTCCCTGCAGCTTGTGTCGGTTCTGGGCACAAACTAGAAGATCGTTGAGATACGGGTACACATGAATTCCCTCCTTGCGGAGGTTGGCTACCAATGGGATCAACACCTTGGTGAAGGTCCTCAGAGCCGAGGAGAGTCCAAAAGGTAGGGCCCTGAACTGGAAGTGGGCCCCCTGGTAGCAAAAGCGAAGCCACTGGCGATGGGGTTTCCAAATAGGAATGTGGAAATACGCATCCCTGAGGTCCAGGGATGCTAGCCAATCTCCTTTCCTGACGCTCTGGCAGATCGATGACACCATCTCCATTTTGAACTTCTGGGTCCTCACTACCCTGTTCAACCATTTCAAGTCCAATACTGCACGCCAGGAGCCTGATTCTTTGCTACCAGAAATAGGAGGGAGTACAGCCCCCGGCCCTGTTGGTCCAGGGGAACTGGCTCTATTTCCCTGATCGTGGTGAGCCTCTGAACCTCCTGCATCATGGCCAGATGCTTCCCCGCGCACCCTGATTTTGGGGACAACATGAAGCTGCTTCTTGGGCTCGTTCTAAACTCTATTTGGTAACCTCTGGTGACACACTCTAAGACCCAAGCATCTGAGACTGACTGAGCCCAAACGCTTGAGAAATCCTGCAGTCTCCCTTCTACTTCCAATGCCCCTATGTAGTCATGCTTCCTGTTTTCGGGGGCCTTGTGTGAACCCCTTTGTTCTCTGCCTGTCATGTCTAAAACCCTGGCCCCTGCCACCGCTACGGGGCGCAAAGTGACCGGACTGGTTAAATCTGAACTGACCCTGGGGCCTTCGAAAGGACCCCAAACCTGCGCTATATGCCCCCCTGGACCTGAAACTGGGGCCACGAAAAAAATTCTTTTTGGAACCCATTTGTTGTAGGTTCTTTTGCTTTTTCTTGTTGTTGGCATCTGCCAACACTTTATCCAAACAAACCCCAAACAATTTAAGCCCTTTATAGGGAGCGCCCTTCTATCAGATATGCTCAGGTCTTGGGCTTCCTGCATCCAAGCCAGGAGAGCCCTGGCTGGTCACACAGGATGAAACCAAACTAATCCTCAAAGTTGTAGCCAAGTAGTCTAAGCCCCTGAGAAGAGGGTTCTCCACAGATCTGTCTGTTGAGTCCTTGGGGTAGCAATCCCCTTTTGTGGGGAATACCGTTTGTTTGACTGCCGCCGCTGCTGCCGCATCCACCTTGGAATTTTTTAGAAGGGGATCTTTCCTTCTAGACAGAGTACAGAGAGGATTGGGTCTTATTCATCCTCTGACTCTTCTCTGGGGAGTTCCACTCGTGTAAAATCATTATTTCAAAGGCCTTGTCCAAAGGGAAACCCCCATCTTTCCCATGCACAGATGGGATATAATCACGTTCCTCCTCCTTATCCTGAGAATCGGAGAATGTGTCTTTAGGGGGCCTTTCTATTATCTGGAGTGTTTTCACCACCTGGGTCAAACTCCTCCTTCAACTGCAAAGGGAACTGTCTGTCCCTATCTGAGTCCTGTGGAGTGCCCTGTGAGCCAGTCTCCTCCACATCTTCCCACTCCGGATCAGAATCCTGGTCAGACTCAGACAACAGTGCAGGCTGAGGTTGGGCCCTTGGTCTCTGACTGGGGTTCCCCTTCACTGTCCCCCTCTGACTGCTGAGGGGAATAGAGGAGCCTTGACACCGATCCCCCTAGAGGGCGTTTGGGTGCCTTTCCTTTTCCCTTGTTGGCTCGTTTTCCCGCTCTCCCCTCTGAGAGGGGAGGGGATATTCCTCCCTGCGCGGGGCCTGAAGCGCTTTTTCCCGCCTTTGTGCCCTGAGGAGGGTGGTCTGGGAGGGGAGTCTTTTTTGCCCCTGAATCTTGCGGAGAGGGGCCAGAAGGGGGGGTAGCTGGGGACCCCTTCCCCTGTACCTCTGTAAGGCGCTCCAGCGCCACCAGGATTCTGTCCATCCTGGAAGTAAATTCCCGAGAGGAGCCCCTCTCTAGGCGGCGCTGCCCGTGCTGGCCCCTCAGGCGCTGTGTCCTCCATAGCGGCAGGCACACACGGCAGCAGCCTGGCCCGACCCCCGCCGAGCGGTGTCGGGGCCTTTAGCGGGGGGAGACTTACGAGGCAACAAGCGGCGGTGTTCTAGGAGCCACGGGAAGGCAGCCACTAATCCCTAAAGTTCACTCCGCTCCCCGGGCACTTTGCACGGTAACCTGGCAGGCTTGAGGCGAGCCTCCCTGTCCGAAGAGAGGGAAAGATACTCGCTGCCCCAAATGCCCCGCTTGCTGATCGTCCTTTCCTTTTCCCTTTTCAGGCTGGAGAAGATTGAAAACGCCTCCGACGGCCAAAGGTAGAAGAACAGACTGAGGCAAAATGGAAGGGGCAGCTCCACGCATGCGCAGAAGTTTTATTCTCCTTCTGCCTCCTGACGGTCATCCGTAGAGCTACCCAACGGATCACTGACAGGAAACAGAGGGAGAAGCCTTTTGTTGAAAGAAGATCCAGACTGGTCCATCCCAGGTTTTGCACTGGACCCAGAGTTAGAGGGCAGTCCGACGACAGCTAACAGTTCGGTAGACTGTATTGAGCTAGAAGCAGCAGAATAAAGTTGGCTGCCCATTTTGATTTAAGACAACTTGTGTATTTCTGACATGCACTATGCAGGGAAAAACAGTTGTTTTGACTGTTGCAAAGTAAAATGTTTACTTGACTTGCCACTGTTTAAATGAACACACACACCAACTACTCAAAGCTAAAAGAACAAACTATGTGGCACTGAAGATTATGCACACAGGGCAAGGTTGGTGGGAGCCTATGGAATGAGCCCCCAAAAGCCTAGATCGGGATTACTTTAATTATTGCAATTTGCAGGTTTCATTGGGAAGCCATCACTGCCCTCTTTTTTTCTTAGTCCAGTGAAACCATAAAACTCAAGCTGCTCTTTCATAGCACTGCCTTTTGAAAAATACATAAGAGTATTTGGCTCCTGCTCTCTCTAAATGCCACGACAAATTCTGCTCCTCAGCTGTGCTCTAAGCATAATGCTAGGACTTGGTTCCAATGAGCTTGCATTCCTTCCTATCTGGCAGTGCATTCCTGCTCCCTTCAAGAGTCATGCTTCACAGAACATACGAGTGGAAGGAACATGGCTCCATTTTCCTGAGGTGGGTCTCAGGTCTACCTTCTTTCCATTCATGATAAGAGCACTGAAAAGCAGCTCCTTTTATTACTTAACTGTAATTCCTTGCTTCCTTCCTCCCCACCATTGCTACAGAGAGAATGGCAAGGAGTATGGACAAACAAGCCACATGGCTGCTGGAGAAAGGAGGAAAGAACCTGCCAAAGGAAGAGAAAAAACAAAACAAATCCATGTCACAGCGACACCAAGAATCTTTATTTAAAATCTGAAGCAAGCTACAGGTATTTAAAAATCATCCCATGATGCTCCAAATGTTTGGAAACATCACATAGCATGTAACAGTCGAGCTTGCCCAGAGAATCAAAGACCTCTGTCCAAAGCCTGGTTAACCCACAAATGGCTTTTGACATATAGATGGGAAAGGAATAGAAATTACAGGAACTTATATGGGCTACATCTTCTCTAGCACTTTGGGGAATACCCTGAAGGAGACGATGATAAGGGAGGCAACCTGCTGCAATTGTTTCAATAGTACCAGAAGTATACTCAACTCTTTTAGACACAAAAAGACGAGTACCTGCCCTTTGGAGCTTACAATCTAAAGGCCTATTCCCACAACCATTATGCTAGTGGCTCTCAGACATTAACTTCAGAACAATTTGAGAATTAACCCTTAGTTGGAACTGATTTATAGAATGGGTACCTTGAGTGATGAGATTAGGCTGCTTAGTTTCCATAATTTGCTAGCATAAATATCTGAAAAGTAGAAACAGTAAAGAGGAAGGGAAGTTATATTTAGGACACAAGTGGCATAACCAAGATGAAATAGAGAAGGCTAAAATTTAGGGTGAATGTTAGGGGGGCAAGCAGTGAGCTACATTAGGCTGTTGAATGTGTGTCCAACAAAGGGATGTGGAGGAAGACTCTACTATGGACATTCCAAACTAGGCAGACCACCCCCCTAGAGAAAGGGACTGGATGAGTCAGTACGTAGGTTCTCAGCCAGGAGGGGGATGGGCAAACAGGCTTCAGAAGGCTGTGATCATCTGCCCTTGCTTTATGGCTAGATGGGAAAGAAGGTTCCACACATTTTCTACATTCACATGGGGTCGCATTCTGGGAAAGGGCAATAACCACTGCTATATTAGATCTTCTCCATTTCTTTTATTATGATTGGGGGGTGGGGGGAGAGAACCACTGGTTCCTATGACTGTGGATATTTCTACAGAATTTGGCACAGGTTTTCAAAACCCAGATATGGGAGCAGTGTCTGTGCCTGGCACTCTCCTCCCCAACGCCAAGCATGTGACCTCCCCCAAATAGGCATCATCAGCTTGACCCAAGTCTAAAAGTTTGGGCTCTGTTGGAACCCAACCAAACTGGGAGCAGCACCACTCGTAGCACAGAGCTGCGACATCAGAACACTGAACAAGAAACAAAGCAATCTGGGGAAGGGTGCTGGAGAGCAATGCAGTAGGGCTAGAGGGATCATTGCCTCAAAATGAAAGAATTTTGCCAAATTTACACCTGACCAGACCTCTCACTATGCCAAGTCTCACTGAGTTTGTGTCAAACTGAATTGTCTTGCTCTCTCACCAGGTTTCCTCCCATAGAGGGTGCAGAGGAGGGAGTAGAACTAAAGCCAGGTCTTCTCTTCTGCCCCGTCCCCCACCTAACTCTTCTTACCAGTGCTGCTCCCACTTCAGAGAGAGTTAGGGCAGTCTTTCCTTAGAATTTCAGTCATGGCAGTGATTTTACCTAGAGAACATGTTGTAAAAACAAATGGGGGGAAAAGAGCAAATGTTGATTAGAAGCCTAACTGGTCATTTCCATTGGTGGGTGGGTTTGATTAAACAAAGCTTGTGAAGACTTTCAAAACTAGCTCGCACATTCCATTTCCCCCCACCTCTTAAGTCCTAAGGAAGCATTATGAAGCTACTTGCATAGGAACATGCAGTGCCGCCTAGGCTGCTTCTGTTGATGTGATCTTGGCTCCAGCTCCCAACTCTGTTGAATAGGCTGCTCCAGCACGGAACAGAACAGAAGTCAGTCTAAGTACTACGTGTGTGTGGTGTGTGTGTGAGAGAGAGGGGGGGCGTGCACCTTAGCTGTAAGCAATGATAAAGGGGACTGGAACCCGGCTGCTACTGCTGCTTCCAGGAGATTCTTGATCCAGCTCACACATGACTGAAATCTGGGCTGCTATAAACTCTGGGGGCCAGGACTTTTCTATCAGCATGAGTGGGAATGGGACCAATGGGGGATGTGCCATATCGGAGCAATCAAAGAAAATAGTTCCACTGCCTTTGACTGGGATGCCTACGAGTCACAGAAAAAGAGGAAGCGGCCAGGCAACTAACCTAAACCTCAGGGACTGGACAGGTCAGCTCTTCTCATAGACCATTTTTGTCTTCAATGAACATGTCCCAAGCTATTTGTGCTTTGGATCAGCTCCTTCTGCCTCTTCATTGAAACAATGGTCTCCGTACCCAAGAAGGAGAAAGATTTTTATCTGCCTACAAGTAGCAAGTTGTTAATAAAGCCAAGTTACTCTTTTCTCAGGCTCTCAGTGCATCCCATATTTCTGTGCAGTTTTACGACTGCAAGCTCTTCCGAGGAGAGGCTATTTCTTCTTAAGCACCACAGATGTGCTTAGTGACATTCCAAATGAAGAACACCTAAAAATGTGATCCCCCACCCCACCCCATGTCCTTTAATTCTTTACAGAATATCCAAAAAAACTAACCTTTGGCTTCTGTCACCTCCCCTTTACTAATTATTTTCAACATGCAGCATAAACACAAGAAATTTTGAGGGGGGTTTATGTGGAAAAGTGACAGCTTGCTTGAACTGCACAACCAAAGTTCAATTTTGGTCTCTCTTCATAGATTCACCATGGACAATGTCTCTCTAACAAGTGCAGTTACCTTAGGCATGTGCTAGACATCTATAAATAATTTTATTATGTGTGTTGATTTTTGAATTGTCACACTTGGTTTTCAGATTTTGCAGTTTGCCTCTTAACAAAGTCATATAAAGCAATCTTAAAAACAATTAAAACATTGTCTTATGTGTTCAAATCCACCCCTCTGATTTGGTTTCCAGGACAAGGAGAGCAAAGCATTATAAAGCAAGTACAACATGCAAATCCATCACCCGTAGTGAGGAGTGCAACCTGAACCACCTGTTAAAATTTCACTGGCATGCTTCTTCCACTCAGGTCTCAATTATGTGCCACCTGTTGGACAATGCTCAAGCGGCCAGAAAGCCATTGAGACTACCAAATAACAATGTAATGGCTGTCTTGGTGCATGCCATGCAGACACATCTTCCTGAAAATGTAGCCCCTGAGTGAAGCTTCACCAAGGTCATTCAAGAGTCAAAAAGCAAGCAGGAGAGCACAAGAGAGCTCTCACCTGTATACACTGCAAAGTAAGGGGCAATTAGGGACAAAGGGTTCCGGGGAGAAGAGATAGTCTTATGCATGCTGTAGAGCGGATTGCAATCAGAGATGTAGGATAGGGAGCAGGCAAACACTTCCCATACAATTGCTGA
The DNA here is from genome assembly GCA_003113815.1 of Sphenodon punctatus. Classification (NCBI taxonomy): domain Eukaryota; kingdom Metazoa; phylum Chordata; class Lepidosauria; order Sphenodontia; family Sphenodontidae; genus Sphenodon; species Sphenodon punctatus. The sequence goes on from QEPC01003965.1 coordinate 989,316, forward strand.
GTGAAATGCAGTCAGGAACCGAGGGAGGCCCCTGTTATACACTAGAGGACAAAACCAAAGCTGGAGCAGTGGGATAATGTCAAACAGAGGAAGTAGTCCTATCTACACAGAGAATACTGTGAATTCAAACAACACTTTAAAAAGACCATTAGTCCAATGCCACTTAGGCTTTAACTTCAAGCTAATTTCTTGAAGAATGCTTACAGTAGTTTCTGAAGTTGAATGCCCATGGCTTGCAGTTGTCTCCCTGTCTCCACAAGAGTCAGGGTATTTTCCTCAGAGGGAATTTGACAGTTGGTTAGTCCAAAGCTCTCCCACAGCAACTGTAATTCTCACATTTAGCTTGACCGATCCTGTCAATTCCCTTGTCCAGCAGAAATGCAGAGAGGATGAGGAATAGGGAAGGAATACTGTAATAAGCAATACTAGAAACACTCCAACAAGGGAGGAGGAAAAGTTTGGAAAGGCCATGCTGTTAGTAAACCAATGGTGTTTTTGTTGGGACAAGATCTACACTAGAAAAATGTTGACTCTCGAGTCACAGTGAGAGGCTTATGAGCATTCTGCTAATACAAAATTTAAGTTGCAAAATTCAAATATGGTGTTAATTCTGTCTCTCCCTCTAATCATGGCTCCTTCCTGGCTTTTTTATGCTTGCCAGTGACACAGGCTCTGCCTACACAGAGCACTACAATAAGGCTTTCTCTTGCTGTAGTCAGAGCTTTGTTACATGCAATATGTTCAAGTAGCGACTAGCTTTGCAACAACAGATAGGCATCTGAAAAACTCAGAGTCCGGTACATGTTCCAGCAGATGTTGAAGAGTGTTGGGGCCAGAGAGGAGTGCATAATAAATACTCACAGCAACAATAGGAATGCTAAAAAAGCAGCAGCCCCAGCATCAAATACTTTTTACACCGATTCACAAACATGATTTGGGAATGTGCAGGACAAGGCAGTTCAATATGGATGATGGTGAACATTCACACAAACACTGAAGAGAGGTTATTGCCAAATGAGACGTTCGATGCGGACACTCTGAAGTCTGACATTTAATAAACCCAACCAAGCTCTTATTGGAAGAGGGGCCTCCACCTAACTGTACACAGGGCCTTTCTCCTGTGGCATTTTAAAGAAGTTAGCTGGAGCAGTGGCGGTGCTTTTCTCTGCAGTCTGGGTTCGGTCTGTCCATTCGGAGCTCTGGGACCGCGTCACTGGCTGCACTGGTTCTGCCGCATCCATGTGGACAGGTAAAGCTGCAGAACACAGTGTAATAAGAGAGAGAGAGAGGAATGGGGAGACAGATGAGAAAATGACAGAAGAATTAAAATACATCAAAACTTACAAGTGCCAATTTCTGTACGTTATTCTAGCTGGCATCAATAAATCTAGTGTAGTGATTCTGAATTTTTTCCAAACTGAGACCCCATCCCTTCCCATTAAGCAATATAGAACTGGCCACCAAATGAGCGTACTTGCTCTGAAGGATTGGTTTTAAACACAGGTTGTAAAGCTCGAGCAAGAATTATTTTTATTACCCCAAAAGAGGAGACAAAAAAAGGTTTTGTATTGTACAAAACAAAGTGTCCTGGCATGTATAGGTCCTTTGGTGTAAAGGACAGCATGGAGTCATCACATGAATTCTACAGGGAAACAAGCACAAAGGAAAAGCAATATTCTGGAGCCCATGCAGCATCAGGTACAGAAAGGCGGCGGCAATGTAGATACACTGTGAATCTTTGTCGAGACCCTGCAGGGTAGACAGAACATACTGCAACAAACTATGAAGACACAGTCAGACGGAGCAGATTGGGACACGTTTCCAGTCATCTAAATCAAATGATGATCCAATCTGAGCCACAATTGAACCACAGATGCCAAATACTTCATATTCACACCCTTAAAAGTCCTGACCCAGAAACAACAAAACAGCTGTTTAGAAGAATAAATGTATGCATTTCTTAAATTTTAATTTCCTCATGGCAGTTTCCTCCTTTGTATTTGATACAGCACCAAGTTCATGATCAGTGCTAAAATATGAAACACTTTTACAGCATAAAATACCCCCTTTCTTTTTACATGTTTCACTGACTTCACTCATTGGAACCCTGAAAATCCTGCTTCTGCACATACAGATAAACAGGGGATTATTTCCGATAGTCTGTGTTACTATATACATTTTCAGTATTTTCTAAAAACTCCCGTTATGGATTAGGGTCCCATTAGTGTAGGTACTGTACAAAAAAAAAAAGATTTCTCCTGTCCCAAAGAGCTTGAAGTTTGTATGTACACTTGGAACCAACACGGCGACCACACTATCTCTGGTTCAACTGATAATACAGAGCCATTCACCACTATATCACCTATTCTGCATGGTGCCAAGATTAGTGACCCACAAATGTCCCCATTTAATGACAGCCTGGTGACCAGAACAAATGATAATATGCAGGTGGCCAAATTTTGGTCTCCTCTTATTTCAACAGAGAACATAAAGGAGAACATAATCTGGCCTACGATATATAAACTTAGTCCACCAAGCACCAACTAGGCACTCCAGTTTGATGCCCTGCACTGGGCACATCTCATTCCTATGGTACTTTAGTAGGACCAGATTTGTGGTTTTATCCAGAACAAACCCCTTAATTTCAGGCCCTAATCCTTGCTCTGACATCCAGCTGGAAAGCACTGCTCAGAGTCTCAACCTCTCTAGGCAACAAAGGAGGTCTAGTACATTTCTGAAATTCAACAAAGTAGTCTCGTCCTCAGTTCCCTACATGCCTTAATAATGATTCTCAACAAGAGTGGAGAAAAGATGCCCTAATCTCTCTTCTTTGTGGACATCTATTTTAGCAGTAGTAGCTAGTCCAGTTGGGCTCAAACAGCTGTGCTGTTCCCAGAAGTGATGTAGAATTAGATGCACCCCCTTTTTTTGGGGGGGGGAGGGGAGTTATAAGTGCATCCAAGCATTCTTTTGTGTGCAAAATCTCCCTGACGAAACATAATGCACCACAGCCCTGATTATTTTATTGTTTGTGGGGTGGGCAGGAAAGAACTAACTAAATTCTCACCTAGGTAGTTTTATCAGGCTACCAAACATAACCCCAGGTCTCTGCTTTCGCTCCCCCCACTGGGAAAAAGTGAACACGCATCTCACGCAGCCTCTATTAACATCTGAATTCATTCAAATTTAACTCAAAACTTTCTGCAGATGGGGGAGGGCAAAGGGGGGCACGACAAAGGAAGATTTGTTGCTGCATGTTTAAGGAAGAAGCTAAATTCATCACAATGACAGGGGAGAGTGTTGGCAGAGATTTGAGCTATTTATTCTTTTAGGAAAATCCTATAAAGAATGACATGAGGAAGCCTCTATCTGCAGTCTTGTTCATCACGCTGGTGAGGAGTCCGATAACAGATGTATGCAGTAGCGTGATTTAGTGCCGGGAGCTGGCCCCTGATGTGTATTAATACAGCGGCAAAGCGGAACGAGCCTCTCTTCATCACTCATCTCTATAAAAGAGGTGGAATCCGAGATGGCCCGATGTTAGGCAGAGCAAGCCCATTTGTTCTGCTGACTGATGGAGCCAGCTCGGGCTGTGTCCTTCACCTCCGAGGGGCACTCAGGTTGCAAAAAAGGAGTTCACCGAAGCAGGACCTGGTCAACAAGTGAGACGAGAACAGTTGGAAACAGCCACAGAGCTGTCTGGAGAAGTCTAGCACTGTAGGTGCATGCCTGGCTGTGCCCTACACTTAAGCATGGGCCCAAATTCTAATTCACCCCAATCTTTCACAGAAAGGACAGAATTCCTCAAATGGAGGTGGTGTCAGCAATGAAAAAAAAGAGGCCCCCAAGTTAACACAAGGAGAAGCAAGTCCTAGCTAATGACATTTATTTAGTAATTACTGCAAGTGTGCAAGGAAGTGTATCACTAACTCTTTATTGTTTTATTAGCACAGGGTTGGGTTTAATTAATTCTATATTTCAGATCAGTCTCCTGTGTTTTGTATCTTTTATCTTAGCCAGGTACTGCAGGAAGTGTTTTCAATTCTCTAGTAAGAGAGACTTCACTGAGAGTCAATACTGAGCCAGCCTCACTTTATATCAGTGGGAATGATGCTGCTGGAGGTGCCATCTTTTAAATGAGACAAACAAGTGTTGAACATATTTGATCATATGACAGCACCTTCTTGCAAGAAGGGTACCAAACCCTCTGTTCTGTCCAGATTCTAAACATAGTAACTGAATTCTCTTTCCCTATTTTTATTCTGGCTATTGTGTTTTTTCTTCCCTTAACAGAAACTGCTTTTCAGCACCGAGTGCTACTCTTTGCATTTTGGCAGGAGGGGAAGGGAAGCAATCTCTATTATCTAAACAGTTGTGAAAAAATTGTAACCTGTTCTGAGATCGGCATACATGGAAGGAGCCACAGAAACATAAGACTGCTATCTAGGAACAGATCAGTACACACTACAAAAATTATATTCTTAACACAAGAAACTCTCCAGGACAAGGAAACGATAAAGAAGGGGACACACTTATCAAGAGAACCCCATACACCGATGAGCCAGTGTAGCCTAGTGGATAAGGTGTTAGATATGGGTGAAAACAAATGAGACAATAGCCCACATTAGCACCTACCAGGTAGGTGCTTGCCTGCTTGTCTATTAGGTGTTGATCAGATGCTAGCCCGCACCCCCCATTTGCAGTGTTGTCCAAGGATATCATGGGTCTGTGTGTGCTAATGCATGCCTGCCCATGTGGCTGTGTCTTGTTAATTAGCATCGCCCGCATCCAGATCCACCAGCACCAGAGTGAAGCCTAGTGCGGCTGCGCGCTCTCAGCTGACAGGCGGTCGCGAGAGGAGAGCACGAGGCAGAGGATCTGTGCCTGTACTCCTCTCTTCATTTGTGAAAGGAACCAAGGGAGGGGCAACGATCCACGGGGCTCCTGAGCTCCCGTCTGTTCCATTCCCAAAATGGCGAGGAGTGCAGGGGCAGATCCTCTGGAGAAGGCCCTTTCTGCACCCCCACTCTCCTCTCTTGCAGCTGCCTCTCAGCTGAAAGTACAATCGCTCTCTCCTCTTGCAGCTGCTTCTCAGTTGGGAGAGCACTACTTCTGATGAAAAGGGGGGACATGGTCAGGGAAAAAGCCTTCTCTGGCTGTGATCCCCCCTTTTGCCTCAAAGCCAGGGCTGGGGTGAGGGAAAGTGCAGAGTGGCACCACTGATAGCAGCTACCACCAGTACAGGAAATGTGTGCAGGGGTTTGCTCATTGATTAGCTCTACATCGGGGGTGGGGAACCTCAGGCCCAGGGGCCATATGCAGCCCTTGGCAAGTTTTTACATGGTCCCTTTCCAGTGCCTGAATCTGGCCCCTGGATCCATTCTCTACCCCCAAGCACTGGAAAACTGAGCTCAAAATAAGGGAGCAGAGAGGAGGGCATGCACACATGGGTAGGGGACAGATCTATGGCGCAGATCCATGATGTGGGCCCTCCTTTTCTTGAATACATCTATTAAGCACTCCCACCCCCAACCTCTATGTGGCCCTTGGAGCTCGTACTAATTTTCAATGTGGCCCCCGGGACAGAAATGGTTCCCCATCCCTGCTCTACATGCTAAAAAATATGAGTGGGGGCTGCACAAACTCCAGCAGGCTATTGTCTCATTTGGAACACCCTTAGATCTGGAAGACTAACATTTTTAACTCACTGGGTGACCTCTGGCCAGTTCCCATCTTTCAGTCTCAGTTCCCCATCCGTACAACAGAAATAATAATGACCTATACCATACGGTTGCTATGAAAGTGAATTACATAAGGACTGTAAAGCACTTTGAACACTGAAAGCACTATATAAATGAATACTGTAATAATAAACAATCCACAGTTCATTTACATTTCTGTCACATACCAGTAAATAGAGATTTGCTAGGATGAAAAAATGACAATAGTTCTGTTTTGTTTTTAAATATTAGCCACTTATTTCTCGCCTTTTGAAACAAATACAGAGATTCTTGCAAATGGTATACCAGACATACTCTTGTCTTTATTCGTTGTATGACTTGACACCCACGCCCCTGCGAGTTATCCCAGAAGCATTCCCCTTTCTTCTTCTAATCTTCCCAAAACACAGTCTTACAGTATATCAGAAAAGAACCATCTCTCTCGATTCCTGGCTAGCACAGTGTGAGCGGACCCAAGTGCTGCTGACCTCATGACTCCAGCAGGCTCCAGAATTAGAAATGGTATAGGAAAAAAATAGATAGGTCCATGATGCAACTGGAGCTACCATATGACGACTACATAGTAACTGACCTAGAGTGAACATTCTAGTCAAGCCAGCATAGAGGACGTTTGAGTAAAGAAAGTTTTGATTTTGTTTTCACCAACCTTAACAAAAATAGTCACCTTTTCCACAGCCTTCTTTTGCAGTTTCTCCTCACTAAATAAGCCCATGCAGTTCCAAGAATCAGAGAGGCAGCAGAGACTTTTGAGCTGTTTAGCTGGGAACAGTTGTGAACGTTTATGCACAAATTCCTCTAGCTCTCTTATGTGTGGATAGAATTGTATTTATTACTCGATTTTGTTTTGCTCTGTCGGTAATTCTCAACATTTCCACCAACCAGAAAGTTGACCTCTTATTTAAATCATACTGGGAAATGGAAGCAGAATCTGCCTGTAAAAACGTCACCTTCCCTTCCTTTCCAACAAGACACCTGCTTTCTTCCTAGATCTATTATCCTGTCACAGTCACAGAGAATGAGCCCTAGCTGCTTCCACCATACCCTGTTGGTTACTTTGGTTTTCCAAACCTATTATCCTATCCTCACTACATCCCTTCCCCAAACCCCACAAACGACCCCCAGTTTCAAGTTGCTGGTTCTTTACCTAACAGCCTGGTCAGGGATTAGCATGGAGTATAGGTCACATGTGATTGCACATCAGGATGAAAGAGTAATTAGGAATGTGTTGACCGGGACTGTGTTGACAGGGACTTCAACAAAGTGCCCCCATTAAACCTCATTTGGTCCTAGACTAGCACTTCTTACAAAGCGGACACTTATTTTAAAACAAAAAAACAAAAAAAACAACCCACCTCTTCTTGAGTTGACCCACAAGGAGGGGGAACAAGCTAGTGTTCCAAAGGTTACACTCTTTGATTGAAAAAGGGAGCAGGGGTGCTTCCTTGGAGAAGGACTCCAAGTAGAGTTGGCTTCCCCCAGTGTTCATATAGGCAACGGTTATAACCTTCATGAAAACTAGACTTTCAGCAAAAGTCCCAGAAATTTCTGAGAGCCAAGCGACCAGCTCACACCAGCCTTTGTGAAGGGGAGCTGATAAGTATAATTAAGCTGACAGCTTAACAACAGCTTGTATTGAAACAATAATCCTTCTGCAAGACTTAGTGGCATGGATAGTAGTAACTTATCTCAGGTGCGTCTTCCTGAGCTCATTCACTATGGACTCTTTTTGCAGCTGTGCAAAAACACATGCTATCTGCAGCCATTACCACCAGCTTCACATTTGCATGTGTCAATTTTAATTCACAATGCTATAGCAAATGTTGTCCTATTCAGTTACCTTTACTCAAGTTCACCACCAGAGACCTTTAAAGATTTCAAACATGACTACTGATTTCGAGTGCCTGCTTTGAAATATCTTTATAAAAGGCCAAGGTTTCAAGGACAAGTACTCAAGACTTCATGAAAAATCTGGCTCCTTTAAAGCATTTCAGATTAGGGACCAATAATTGAGGCACCCAGGGATTTATCTGCTCTGGACAAATGCACTGGTGCAGAAATAAGGGGGCAGATTAGACCAAGTTACCTGAGGCTGGGCTGGAAAGAGAGGCTGTGGCTGCTACTGGCTTTCGTTTCCTCTTGATATCTCTTGAGCATAGCGGTCCCAGATGTATATTTGTCTGTCTAAAAGAGAAGGGGGAGAAAATGTACTGAGGAAGAGACAGGGCATTAAAAAAACCTGATGCCCCTTTCCCAGGGAAAAAGGATTGGCTGTTCTGCTGTCCTATGAACTGAGGCTGGTAAGGAATCATTGGCAGCCTAACAAATAAGGGAGACAGTGACTCATTCACACACACCCAGTGCAACCACTGACATGATCAAAACTACCTTTCCTTTTTCTTCCTAGAGCTCAGACACCAGATCCAGGGAGCGAGATGGGGCATGAGGTTAAATTTCCTCCAAAATCAAAACAGAGCAACAGGCTCTTTAAAAGCTCTGCAGTAAGTAATAAAATCACTGCACAGGATGGATGAAATGGATTACATAAGAGCCATACTGGGTCAAGACCAATAGTCCATCAAGCCTAGCATCCTGTCTTCAACAGTGGCCAAACTCAGTCACTTGGGAGAAGTACCCAATTGGGTCACAATGGGCAATCCATTCTATATTGTCCACTCCCAGCTCCCAACAGCAAGAAGTTACGTTCCCTAAACCTACTTGGCTAATAGTTAATGGACATAATGGCAGATCTCCATATGCAAATACCCAATTTGCATACTGCAATGGCACCCAAAAATACACACACAATTGTAGCATGCATTTCTGAATGTCTCTTCCTAATGGGCTAGAAGTAATGACAACTCAACCAACTCCAGTAAATAATTTTTATATATGGTACCATTCAAGGTATCAGTGAAGGGATGAATTAGATTACTATACCAAATGAATTAGCACATCATCCTCAAACCTCTACACAAGCATCAGCCAGATAGCCTTCATAATGTTCCTGAAAGGAGGCAGACATTGTCATCCCTATTTGCATCACTTTCCTTGCTTGCCAAAGATGTTCAGTGATCTGCCTTAGAAGAGAGAAGGAAGCTATTGTTGGCATTAAGCTCCCTGTGCTCAACCCTCCCACCCGCCTTAGTCCAATTACAGAGAGAGAGAGAGAGAATTACAAATAACTGGAGGTGAGAAAGTTTAATAATCTTTCCCCATAGTGAAAATAAAGAGCAGCTAGTAGCACAGCTTTCTAGTCAGAGAAAGATGGGCGAGTGCAGCTATCCTGGATCCAGCAGCCCTACTGCTAACATTGAGGCTCAGGAGTCATAAATTGCCCCTGCAACATGCATTTCATTCAGGCTTATCCTTTATTGATCACCCTTACTCCAGTTACTAAATCAGGAGTCTATTGATTGCTCACTAGCTTTGACCAACCAGGTGGTTAAAGTGTCAGCTTCAAGTGCTCAGTGAAACACGGACACTGTAAAACTGAATAGGAGGAAATTCCAAAACCCCACTACTACTTAGTTTGTCTACCACTGGACAAACGGACATTTGTCCCAGGGTCCATACTGGCTGGGGGCCCAATATTCAAGTTAGCTAAGCCACACTTTCCCCACTCTTTTTTCTTTTTAAATTGCCACCTGAGCTGGTTGAGGGCCCCCTTCCTGCCTGCAGTTGCAACATTGTGTCTGACAGTGTTGCAACAGCAGGGGTGGGGGGGCCATGCCAGTGTCTACATCAGGCCAGGTCACACTCACAAGCCTCACGACTCGGCTCGACCCCCCCATGGTGCCACGTCACAGAGGAAGAGTCCTCCCCACCAGTCTGGACCTGGTCCAGGGAGGACTGGCTCAAGAGAGGCCCAGCCTGAGCGGGAAGGTGTGTAATAGTGATTTTATTGCTGGCCATAGGACTTTGCAAATTCATTGGAAATTACAATTAATTTAAATACCACAGTAAGGTCAAAATACAAGATACAACACAATAACATAACAAAACAGTAAATAAAACGGCGCTGCGCATCTACATTTGCAAGCGCACACAGCACTGATAAAAATGCCTTGCTCTTCTCAGAGCTTGTGACGGCACACTTGACCCCTGGGAGATTTTACAGTTAGACATAAATATAATAAAACAAAACATTTATAAAGTAATTATGATTTAAATCACAGATCAATGACTGCACAGGTAGACTTCCAACTACCATAAAGGTGGTTCTTCCCTCCATCAGCATGAAATGAGTCAACTGATGTTATCATAACCAAAATAGAAATACAATAGAGTTAATAGGCCCTGGGTTATTAGGTGGTTTCAAGACTCTGCTTGTAGAGAACACCACAAGCACAGTAGGCAGCCACTGCTCTAGATCGAGGGGAGTCATGGCCGTCCAGAAGTTGATGTACCAAGATATTCTCTGGGGAGCGGGAAGGTGCCCGGCAGCGTTAGTGAAGCTGCCACAGGACACCTTCCTGCTCCGGCGCTCCCCGAATTGAACCCGCCCAGCCTGTCCCGCCCAACCAGCCCCCGGCTTCCAGGGCTTGTCAGGTGGGCCAGGGTAGCAATGGCACTGCTGCTGCTGGCTGTGCTCAGCCCCAGCATGCGGGTAGCAAGCCACGAGGGACAGAATGAACCATGGGACCAGCTCACCGCCAGCCCAGAAGACAGATGGGCCCAGCAGCAGGCCACCATCCGCACTCCGCATACTCTGCCGAGTGCAAGCAAGTCCAGCGCCGCAGGCCAGCCGAGCTGGGAGGAGCCCCTAGGCCAGCCGGTGGCTTCACCACCGGCAGGAAAAAAGAAGGGGGGG
>QEPC01003965.1:1001586-1032756 GCA_003113815.1 Sphenodon punctatus
CATTAAGCCATGTTTGTAAACATGCCCTGTAATTCTGTCCTTAACGATGGTTTCCACCATTTTGCCCGACACAGATGTCAAGCTTACTGGTCTCTAGTTTCCAGGATCACCTCTGGATCCCTTTTTAAATATCGGGGTTACATTTGCCACCCTCCAGTCCTCGGGGACAGTGGCAGATTTTAGTGACAGGTTACAAATTACTAACAATAGGCCTGCAATTTCATATTTGAGTTCCTTCAGAACTCTTGGGTGAATGCCATCTGGCCCTGGTGACTTGTTAGCATTCAGTTTGTCAATTTGCCCTAGAACATCCTCCAGTGTCACACTGATTTGTAACAGCTCTTCCAATTCATCACTTACAAAGTAAGGTTCTAGCGTGGGTACCTCCCCCAAATCCTCTGCAGTGAAGGCCGACGCAAAGAACTCATTCAGCTTCTCTGCAATGTCCTTATCCTCCGTGAGCGCCCCTTTTACTCCTGTGTCATCTAATGGCCCAACTGACTCCCTAGCAGGCTTCTTGCTTCTGATGTATTTGAAAAAGTTTTTGTTGCTAGTTTTTGCTTTTTTGGCAAGCTTCCCTTCAAAGTCTTTCTTGGTCTGCCTTATTAACACTTTATATTTACGTTGCCAGTGTTTATGCTCTTTTGTATTATTTTCATTGGGACTAGCCTTTCATTTCTTAAACTGACATACTTAAAGTGTCCAACTCCACATGCAGCTCTGCACAGAGACTAGGAGTAGTTTTTGACAGGAGACTGGCTTTTACTGGTGTACCTACCATTAGCCAGGATTGCTTATAGTGTGATTTCATTTCTGCAGCATCATAGCACTAGCACAGAAGATGTATTTTTTTATTATAAGAAAGGAGACCGTGCTGGAGCCTTGTGGCAAGGAAAATACCAGTCTTCTCCTCTTGTTTTTTCTTCACCCTCCCTTAACTGAACTAAGGTGCTTGGTAATGTTCCTGTGTGGAGTAGAGAGGAGTCTGAATGAGTGAGCAAGGAACAAGTTCAGTGTGATTTATCTAGATTGTTTCCTACAGCACTTCTCTGCTTTTCTGAAACTATGAAAAGGGAGTTTGAGTTCATCCACACAGAACTCTCCAAGCAGGTGAAGCTGACACAGAATATAGCCCATGCCAGCCTCCCGAACAAGGGGACTGTGATGTAGAAATGGTAAAGCAAACACGGAGTGCTCAACTGTTGGCTTCATGTAGGCTTCTCCCATTGAGGGAGTTCTGTTAGACTGATCCCTTAGTTAGGAACCAAGAATGGACAGACACCTAGGACACATGAGTGTTGCCCTGGTAATCAAAAGGGCTAGTAGCTGCAAATTAATTCAGCAAGGTGATGTCTATGCAATGGTTTCTGACTAGGGGTAATCACCACATCAACATATGTTAAATCCTGAACTGTAGGAAACAGCATTAGGGATGAAAGAGGAATTCAGAGTATGCAGGACAACAGCAATGGAGACTTACTGGTGTGGACATTTGTCTGCTAGGAACAGGACTGAGAAGCATCAACCCATTTCATGATAGTGAAACCACCTAGTTACTAAAACCATAGCTGAGTTGTAATGATGCCTTTTGTCAATGAAGCCCTTGCAGAAAACAAGATGGCACTCAGACATAATAAGGAACGCTGCATCAAATTGACATGCTTGTATGTTTAATTATAATTGATCTTCACAGTAGTTGCTGCACAAAGCGTTCCCTTCAGAATAGAAATTGACCTCAGTTGAGAAACAAGGCTCTTTGCGATTAAAATGCCAAATCTATAAATTGAATGGGTGCTGGTGTATTTACAACATGCACAAGGCAAGTCTCACTAAAAGTCCACGCTATTTTTCTGCGAGAGCATGGTCACTGCGTTGGTCCCAAGTGACAGAGACAGAATGGTCAGAATGATATTTTTTTTGATCAACTGTGGCAATAAGCAAGCTTTTGGGCCACGTAGGGCCCTTCCTCGGGCATGTAGCATAGCCAGTAGAAATATATAAGCTGAGCAAATGTAGGGCAGGTCCACCTATTCCACGCCCCCTCATATAGACCTGCCCTACATTTGCTCAGCTTATATATTTCTACTGGCTATGCTACATGCCTGAGGAAGGGCCCTGTGTGGCCCAAAGTTTATTTATTTTCAACAACAACAGTTGGTCCAATAAAGGATTTCATTTGAACCACTTTCTCTCTCTATTTTTCTTTTCATACAGCAGCTCATGGAAAGCTCATTCCAAACCCCATCTTTGAAAGCAAAGTATTTGGACTGTATTAATGAAAGTTACTGTGAGAGCGAGGGGTAGCTATTAATCTATTGCCTTGCAACTAACAGCGTACTTCCTTTAAAAAGGAAGCATTCAACCAAGAGAGCCTTCTACCAAGGATATTGGTAGTAAGCCAGTACACACAGCCCAGCTGCTGCTGTTCCATTGCAGCATCCCCAGCAAACATAGGCAAAAAAGGCACCTTTTCTAAACCCGGAGATACAACCCGAGGCTATTTAGGGTGGCTTCAAAGGTCAAAATTAATAGCGAAAGCAGAGATCTTCCTCCTCTTTGAAACAATACAGGCCAGCTGGGCCCCAAAGTCTGATCTGCACATCACTCCTGTGTAAATCACTACAAGGAGTTTGTCCAATCAGTACGTATGGCGTCTATGCTTGTGAGGCTCTCTTAGTATCCAATCACAGAGGAGAGATTTTCTATGCACAGGAGTCTTCTCTTCAGCTTTCTAGCTAGAGCCACAGGGGAGCACATTTTTAAGTTACAAGGCCATTATGAGATATTTGACTTTTGAAATTATTTATACCTCTGAGGCGATTTGATCCTCACATAATGGCAGCACAGTCACTAAGAAGTTCTGTAAAGATGCTTAAAAACAAAAATCCCTTTACTTATAACTGATAGGACTCTGATAAAAATGCTTTTATTTCAGCATCTCAAGCAAAGAGAAATCTTTTATCCACCATTTCATACATTCATTCCAGAGTTGTAGTCTATACCACCTATGTGTCAGAATGTTCCTGCATGTGCCAGGCCTGACAGGATTCAAGGGACAACAGCGACAGGACACAAGGAATGTCAAATACTGAACACCTCCGAATAACACTATGCTGATAGCAGCTGTTCATGGCCATTCTGTTAGAGGAAATATCATGTAGATCCCTTAGCAGAATACAGACCGAGGACACAGAAGAAGAAAGGGGTATTTCCCATGTGGGAGACTTGGAGAAGTTTCATACAAAGAAAGAGGACACCCAAGCTAGTCTGGGTGCTAAAGAAAAAGCCATCTATTAAGACTATTTGAAACCTAAAAGGCTGTTGACAGGAAGAGATAGGTAGCATCCCTGGTTGATGGGACAATGTACACTTAAGAAATACATTAGAACTTAGTAAGACACCACCCATTCTTCTAGATGAATTTCCATTCCAACTTAACATCTCAATTCTTTGCTTCTTTGAACACCAACCCACACATATTCTGACTTCCAGCAAGAAAAGCAAGTGAGTTTTTTACCCCACCCTACTCTGAAGGTTGTCCAACCTATAAAAATGGCACAAGGGGCAGTCTCTTCCACCCAACAAACCTTGACTTTCAAGATTCAGGAGAAAAATAATAGTGGCCTATATTGGTTCTAAAACTGACCACCTCTAAATCACAAACACTAAGCATCTCCTCTGAGATTGAACCATGGAATATCCCATTGAATACTCTGTAGACAGGAGTTTCTACAATGTCAGCCCATCTATGATAAATAGATGATAATTAGAACAAAAATCAGCTAGTCTTCAGCCCCTACATTCCACAGTTTTCAAGTGAAAGGAGGAAAAATCAGTGAGGCAGAAGTACTGGAGTTGTCCATGCAGACCTCTGCTCACTTGCTTCTAAAAAGGCTGCACTGTCAAGCAGAAACCTTTAACAGACAAGGCATGATTAGCAAATACTTTGTGCTCTTAAAGAAGAGTAATTATAGGCATGTGAAAAAAGGGCAGTGATCCCCGAGGTACTCTTCCTTGCACACCTCCCGAGAGGCAGCAGAGCCATTAAAAATTCCATGATGAAGAGGAAAAACAGCCTGGGAACAGCCAGGAGGCAATACAGCAAATTAATACACCAGCCATCCCCAGGGATGGCTGCAAGAAAGCAGGAAACTCTCCACGCTTTGCAAAATAAAATTATACTACTAATGATAACAGAGTCACCACATACACAAAAACGCTTCTAATGATGGGTGTGAAATTCCCAAGGCTGCCTAGACACTTTGAATGAAATTTCTCCTCATCACAGACATAAAGCAAGAAAAGAAATCTTGGTATGGTACAATTTATACAGCCTTTCAACTGCTTCTTCCCAAGGAACCCTCCATACAGAGCCTTCTCCTTGACACTGAAAAGCCCTTCGCGCACACCCACAACACCATGCTCAGCATTCTGGCCAGCGGCTCTGTTTAAATGAAATGCTGTGTTGCAAACTACTGCCAAGTGAATGGCACTAGAAGCCACTAGAGAGGAAGAGAAAATATTTCCTTGGGTGAAATAGGGTAGGCGAAGAAACAGAATTCACTTGGTAACTCTGCTTCTATCAGATACAGGCTTTTCCAAGGCAGCCCACACTTGTAAAAGCTGACAAAATGAGCAAAAGGGAAGGAGCTTTGCATGAGAACTGAACTGAAAGCAGTCTTCTATAACAGTTTCACAAAACCTTCAGGACAGGGACATTACCATCTGAAATCTCCACATAATCATGGGGTTTTAAACCTTCGGTTTCTCTTCTCCCTAAAATGCTCCCTAAAATGCAGCATCTCTTAACAAGTTAACAGAGTACAAACTTCTTTGGGGAGAGGGAAGTTGGTGAGTGTTCCCACTGTTAGGAGTTGGTTCCAAGCCTGGAACTGGAGATTTAGACTGATTTGAGTGGCTGGTGAAAGCTTCAGCGGGCCCTTGCATTAACCTCTTTTGTGGACTTAGGAATGCTAGCAATGGACCTTTTTAGTATTTCTGAGAGGGGATAAAGATGACACAAGATCACCTTGCTTGTAATGGGAGTGCGGGAAGCCTTCTTGTGACTTGCTTTTGTACTTTTGCCAAATAAATGTACCTTTTATGAAAAGCACTTTTCACTAAATCTTTCAGCTTTGGACAAATGCGCAGAGCTGTCTAGTACAGTTACTAAAAGTTTCTTTTATTCCAAAGGATTCTAATCACTCCCCAAAACACACACAAGATTCACTTCACAGACTTTAACCATCGCTGGCTGGGACAAGCCACTTGCTTAACCAGCACACAGCAACACTATATCAGCTTGCCCAGGAAGGGAAAAGTGCAATCCTTTTGAAGCTATAGGAAGAATTAAGTGAGACAGAAGGTGGCAACTACACCAAGCACTTTTGGAAAGTGTTCAGTATAGTTTCTGTAGGCAAGAGCTAAGGACAGCCATATTCATACATTAGTTACCACATCTCACAGCAGAAATGAGCATTCCCAAGCATTAAATTTGCTGCCATATTTAGGAACTTTTTGAATGGAGCAGAGTTTTACAGGTCATGCTAGGTGGAATCATAACACATAGGTTTCACCCTCTAGTGTTTTTAGCAGGAGACAGCTATTTTCTTGAAGAAGAATAAGTGGTTGGGACTGTAGTCTCTACTATATTATGCCTCATCTAGCCAGAGTTGCACAAGTTTAACTAAATGTGTGAATTAAATTTCAGTTAAACTGGTACCGAGAAGGGCAACAAAAAATGGCCACGACTATGAAATAGTTTTGAAGAGAGGAGAGACTACAAAGATTAGAGCTTTTCATTTTAGAAAGAAAAAGAGAGGGGGATACAATAGAGAAATATATCAGAACTGGTATGGAGAAAGTGAATAAAGAACCGTAGTTTACCCTCTCATATATTAGAAGAGCTGGAGGACACCAATGAAACTGACGGGCAGCAAGTTTCAAACAAACAAAGGGAATTCCATTCTGAGTGGTAGAAGCTACAAGCACATTTGGGCTGATCACTCCATAACTGACCTGTTTCTTGTATACTTTTTCTGAAGCCTCCAGTAACGACTACTTGCTGGACGCGGGACACTGGCCTAGATGAGTCATTAATCTGTTAGGCCTGTGTCCATATAGGGCAATGCATCGACTTACTTAAAATGATGCAAGTTTATGTAAAGCATTTGAACGTGTGCTCAACGCAACAGAAGGGATCTACTCAGTGCACTATACAGTCATACACCCAACTTCAGAATGGAGGTTTTGGGGATCAAGGATTTCTACATTTAGAAGATCGGACCCCTGTGAGGTTTGCTTCTCAAGACGTCCTATGCTCAGTTTTACAGCTGCAACTGGGTACCTGGTATGTCAGGCACCTCACCGAACTGGGGTGCCCAACTCTCCCCGGTTGCATGTGGGCACCAACTGGTACCCAAACATGACCCAGCAGGCTACCCAACTCCCCAAGCTGACTCGTCTCACTACCAGGCTGCTGCTCTTCCAGTCCAGTCACTGCTCCTCCCTGACCCGCACACTGTTCAGCTGAGCTGGGGACTCCTCCCCACCCCCAACTTGGCTTTTTCAGAGCACGGAGGTGGGAGAAAGGAGGCCTCTTTCCTCCTCCATGCACCCCCTAATGGGTCCCCTGTTTGCAGAGGAACCCAAAATGGGTGTGTATGTAGGACCCATGCCAACCACGGATATGGGTCCCCTTGGGAACAGAGGACCCATGGGGGGGGCACGTAGGTAGGAAGAGGCTGTCTCACTGCCCACCCCCACTTAGAAAAAGCCAAACAGGCAAGTTCTCAGCTGAGCTGAGAAGCTGGCAGGCCAGGTAGGAGCAGGAAGCAACAAGCAGCAACCAGGGAGGAGGAGCAGCAGCCTGGCTGCAAGGCAAGTCAGCCCAGGGAGGAGCAGATGCCAGGATTGGTGCACCAGAAATACGCACATTTTCGACCACGGGGTTCCTGGTCCCCCATCAGGTGCATGCTGAGAGTGCCCAAAAATGTGGGTATTACCTATGGGTAGCAAATGTGCTACTTGCTGCAGCTCTACTATGTTTATTATTACTGCTTCTTTCCCTCCCAGTCTTGGGCTCTCCGACTGCCATGTCCCATTCAGAGGTCACAGTCCTGCACACACAGTATCACTGTATATCAGTTTCTCTACAAAAGCCAGGAAAGGAAAGGCCAAGCTGGCAATGTGCCAAGCCCTCCCGTAGGCCATACTTAGTCTGGAAACAAAGATGTGTTCTTACTTTGCGTTAAAATACCATTGTAGAGAGGGTAATTCAGATCAGGACATCAGTTAGCCAATTATGGCACTATAGGCTTGAACCTGCCTAGTTACCTTGAACTTAAACCCCAGTGAGCCCTGTTAATACTTGAGATAACACACAATATTTAATGTAAACCTCTGGACACAAATCACCTCAGCATGTTATTCATGCTTTATTTTGGTACTTGCAAGTGGAAGGATACCATGAAGCTCTAAATCTGAAAGTTCACTCAGCATAAGTTAGTGGTTCCCAAACTCTGGGCCAGGACTCCACGTGGAATCCCAATTGCTGCTTCATATCAAGTATAACCTGTGTCTATTTTGTGTGTCTATTTTGTATTTATGAATTTTGTGTAAGCCACCCTGAGCTGCTGTGCAGGAAGGGTGGAATAAAATCTAAAGAACAAACGGACAGAGTTTACAAGTCCCCTGCAATGGCCAGCGTAAGGCACTTCTATAACAAATAAAAGGACCTCTGGGTGGGACATTGCGGCCAGTGGGGAAAATGCAGGGAACATGGTCCCTGCACATGACCTCCCCCCCGCCCCCCCATTGCCCAACAATGTAAATTCAACATGCCTGAGCTACTGATCATTTCTGATCCTGTTCAGCCACAGAAGCTTAAACAGCAGTTGGTCCAACAAAAGATGTCATGCGAACTACTTTGTCTCCAAGTCTCAATGTCACAAACATCACTAAGCCACAAGGACAGCTCAGTGTTTTTACCCCTGCCCCACCCCACTAAGTTGGCCATTCACTCAGGAGAGCCTCAGAAGATACTGCTAGAGTGTTCCTCTAACACCCCACCTTGCCAATAGCTTGTTTTTCAGACAGAAGACGCATCATTCATCTCTGTAGCTTCATGTGTTTACGTCACTCACAAGTTTATTACTTAACACTGTGCTGTATGAGGTGCTATCTGTCCTTCAAAATCAGCACACAACCAGATCCCAGCAACCGCACATTCACTGCTTTCTGTGCGCACATTCTAGCTAGCAAAGACCAACTCTGTACTCTTATTGGGACTGAAACCAAGTTCTCTAGAGAGGAAAGGCGAGTGCATTAGCTGCCAGATTTGCTGCTATAAAAGGAATCTGATATTTATCAATCCCCACAGTGGGAGAAGAGCACTGGAATTACCTGGCTGTGCAGTGTGCTGGTGAGCATCTCCGGTGGGAAGCATCAGCAAGAACATCCAGAGAGTATAGAGGAGATAACGGATTGAACTGTAAAGTCAAGAGAGATTACTTAGAAGAATTTAAAAGGACTGTCTCCAGACAGAGCTGTTTGAATCCATTCCCCACATTTGCTCACATGATATTCACCGACTCAAACAACAAGTAATGGTGGTGAGCAACACCTGACACAGGGTATTAATGGACAGTGACACAATAGTGCCATTTGGCTGTGTCTTCCAAAGAAGTCAGCCCCATTGGGATGCTGCTCTTCTGACTTGTTCACTCAGATGTGTGTGTGCTAAGAATATCTGCAGGGATGCAGGGAACCTCACATTCTGTACTAGACTGTATTATGACCAGAGTCCATCTCTGACAGGGACAGCCTTCTACAGATGCAAGAACCACTACCCATGCCTATGCCTTCAACCTGGAGATAGAGGTTACTTTTATAAGTGGGACTGAAGGTACAAAGTGATTCCTAATAGCCGAGCACACACACTGTAGATCAGAATTGCTAGTCCAGTCTAATTGACTCCACAAAGCCCAATTTAAAGACACAGTACATTTATTTCCACAGCAAAGGGAGCAGTTGTATAAAGGTAATCTCACCACAATTAGCTCGTCACAGATCTTCATTCATTCATAAGACCCTGGAACAGCCTGCAAGGCACCAGCACTAGATAAGGCAGATCATCCTGAAGCACCCAAACCCAGGGCTTTGGGTTTTTTTTATAGATGGATATGGGAATTGAACAAACTAGTCAAATATAACAGAGCTGGCCCTCACCCTTTGACTAGATGATTCAGTTGTTACTGAACTGATCAGCACAATACATTTTTTGGAGGGGGACCAGGCCCAGAGAGAGATAGAAGCAGTAGTAGCTCTTTTCTTTTTCCCCCCCATCACCTTCCAGGTCTTCCCTGATCTGGCTGCCAACTAACAACAAGCAAACCACCTGTTTCTCTTCCTCTGCAGGTCTGACCTCAAAAATAAATTGCATAACCCAATGTAATATAAACCCTTTTCTTCCACAGGATTGGTGTGAATTCTGCTGGGCATTAATTCTTCCAAACAAGAAAATTCTTCCCAACAAATCACTGTTGGGGAACAGATGAACCACCAGCTTGGAGAGAGAAATTCCAGGAAAAGACTGAGGGGCTTGGGTGCTGATCAGTACAAACAGCCAATCTGGTCCACGGGCACAAAGTCTGCTAAATCAGTCACAAGCATGAGAGGATGATGGTGGGATAGGGCTGCCTTACCTCATGCATGCAGGCTGTGATGTGGGGAAAGTTGGAAGCCAGCACTTTGTTCTTTCTAAAGAGAAAGAAATTAAGTGAGAAAATACAAAAGAGCAGAGCCAGCCTACCTGGTTGCGGTCTCTCTTTCCTGTCGATGGTAACCAGAAACTGGAGGGAGGCAAGTGAGACGTGTGAAAAAAAGATGAGACACAGGGAAAAGAACAAACAAAGGGAAAGGGGTTAGGAGGAACGAAGAGGCAAGGGAGAAAGGAAAGAGAGGGAGAAAGATTAAACATCAAGATGACTCATTAAAAAACAAGTTTCAGACACAGGGGACCATGAAAACAGGGAGTGAATCCAGATGTCAGTAGCTGAGGGGGTGGGGGCTGGATCTACTGAAGCACAATCAGGAGGAGCCACATCTACCTAGAAGCTACCAACGGTGGGGGAGAAAGACATCACCACTATACCACAGGGGAACTTATAGGACTACACCACCCACCTGCTTGTCTGACTCGGAATATGATTTTAATAGGGGGGACTGGAAGGGAAATGCATAACATTCCATCTTCAGGAAAACAAAGTGGACGTTGCCTTGGTAGTATCACTCTTGCTGCTCAAAATTGTGCCCAGGGTGGTGGTCTTGTGTAAAGTGTCCTTTATAAGGCTGTTTTGGGGACCCATGCATTTTGCCAATGCATGTTATAAAGGAAGAGGGAAGAAGATTTAATGAATAAATAGAGGGATGGAGTGTGGTCAACTGTGTATTAGGGCAGCATTATAAAGGGCAGGTATCTGAACAAAGGCAAATTAAATAGAAGGGAAAACACAATGAGCTTGGAATCAGTTTCCCATTTCCAAAGCAGTTTTGTTCTCACCCAATATGCTTACAAGATTTAACTCCAGCCTCATCAAGATGGGAAAGCATAGCATAATGTTTGAGTTTTCCCTCCCCACCCACGAGTTCCACAATTGGCATCAGACAGGTCCTTACTCTTTTTGACATGGGTCACTAATGATGTGGCCAATCCTCTCAGTGCCCAAAGCACTCATGCTGGTGTCCTGGAATACAAAGAAACAAGTGCGTGCTTCACTGGAGGCACTCTACTTCCTCCTCAAAAGAAGCAGGCAGAACAGATCCTGGTTATACAGAGTAACATTTAGACTCCTATTGTCTCAGTTAGTAAATCCTTTGCCTCAGCACTGAAGACTGGGTCACAGATGAGGTTTGGCTTTAGCAGCCCTGTAAGTATTGACCTTCCGTCTACTAAGATAGGTGGGATGGGACTATGATACTCCCACTACATGAAACCATCTTTTTTGTCAAATAGAACAGCCTTCCATGGGTGGGAAGTGAGGGACTCTAAAGGGGTGGCTGCACTGTCAGAAAGCTGCAGACCCAGGAACCCAGCCCGGTTAAGGTCAAAGCACGTGTCTCAAAGGCTGTATTACTTTACACAGTTGCCTACACATGTTCACATGCTAGACCTCTAAGCACTAGGCAGCTTGTCTTCCCACAGCATTTTGCTGTAAGAACTCATTGGGGGGGTTGGGGGCGGCTGGGGTCAGGCTATAGGCAACAAAGCTCATAGCCAGGATCCCTGCATGTGCGCGTGTCTTCCCACAGCATTTTGCTGTAAGAACTCATGGGGGGGGAGGGCAGGGATCAGGCTATAGGCATGAAAGCTCATAGCAAGGATCCACGCGCGCGCGCACACACACACAGGGAGGTAGTAGCAGCAGGGGTGAAAGATGGGCTATTTGTTACAGCAGAAAAATTATTAACTTAAAGTGCCGTAATGTTTAAATTTACGGTTTATTACTGTGTAAATTACAAGCCGTACTTTGGGTAATTAGCAGCTCGCTGGCGGGGAGCTCTGAATGAAACTCATTATTTATGATTACAATTTAGAGAGAGATGGGGGAGGGAGAGCAGTGACCTCCACTGCAAATGACAAAGATCCCTTTAAGGTGATGAAGATGAATTAAAAAAGTAAATATTATTCTTCTCATTTGGGTTTGTTAGGAGGAACCTTTAACAGGTCCAGGCCCTTGCTGGTGGCCTGAGGTGGCCTGCCCAAGGCATTGATTTCATGCTGGTTGAAGACTCCCATTTTAATGCTGACTATGACTTGGAAAGATGAACAGGGAGAAAAGGAGCAGACAAGCAAGGGTGGAGACTGCTCTCTTGCATGTACAATGCATAGTCCTCCCTACATCAGGCCACCTAACTGACAGGGAAAGCCCCTACTATGAATGGAAGGAGGAAGAAGAGGGCTTCCCCTCCACAGCTAAGGTTTATCATCCGTTCAAAACCTCCATTGGGGAAGAAGCAGAAGGGAAGCTTGAGGTTGTTTTCTCCAGTGAACGTAGAAACCAGAACCTCAAAGAACACAAAAAGTACCCTCCCTCCAAGAAAGCTTTAAGCACAGCAAGCACCAAACCTCATCTTTTCCATCCACAAAAGCATATTCTCTGCATTATGACTGATATTGCCACCTTCCTTATTATGCCAACAGACCAGAATTTCTTCTCACCCCACCATATACAGGTAGACTTTTCACATTTTCTTCCATACTACCCTTGTATCTGCAGCTACTGCCCTCTTAATTGCACACATTTTCCCATTCAAATCCTTCTTTAAAATTAACTTTCATAAAGTCAACTGCAAACAGCTAAAGATTTTTATTAAAAAAACAAACAAAAAAACCAGCAACAAGGACAGACCACAGTTCATTTTCCATAAAAAAAAAAATGTCCATGCTGCCTCAGAGCTGCAGGTCTGGGTTAATCAGCAAAGCACACAAAAAGTTACTGTCTTGCAAGAGCCAATACCTTCCCAACGAGCCTCCTACGTCCCTTCCTAAGGCAGCGGGCAGCAGCTCCAGGAAGACGATTCAGACGGGCATGAAATCCTGAAACCAAGAAGAGGAAAGCCCTGAGCACTAAAATCAGAAGATCCCACCTAGCAGAACAATGAAAAGAGCTAGTGGCAAGAACTAATCCCACCTGTTTGTGGTTTGAATAAGTCATCTCCATCCCTCAGTTTCTCATCAGCAATATCAGGAAAATAAGACTTGCACATACGTCATGCTTTGACATCTCTCAATTAAAATATGGCTAAGTACTACAGAAGACAGAGCAAAGCCCTTCTAGAAGAATTGGCTGTTTTAAATGGGCCCGGGGGGGGGCGGCACACAGAAGGTTTAAACGGCAGCGGCTGGGTGTGAACGCAGTGCACACGTACATCCACCCATTGGCGACCCATACCCCCACATGGTATAACTCAGGATGTTCCAGGTTGCTCCGTGCAGGGAGATGGGAGCACCCCCCGACACACACACTTTTACACAGGTGCTGCCACATGTGTCCGCTGGGTGGACCTGCATGCGTATATAAGAGTCCACTGGAACAGACTTCAAGGTTATCTAGTCCAATCCCCTTCCTCAGCTTATTGCATTGCAGACAGATGCTTGTTCAGCAGGCTTTTGAAAGCCTTATGCAGCTAAAACATGAGATAGCTGCTTTTCACAGCATTCTCCTGTGACTTGTGTAGCCTCTTATTTACTTTATAAGTGAGCAGCAACTAAAATATCAACCTTTACTTCAGAGGTATTTGCCAGGTGCACACATCATTCCATTCTAGAGATAGGGCATTACTGAAAAACCGAAAAACAAACTGAAAACAAAAATCCAAGACACCACCCTCAAGGAACTACCTTGGGATAGAAGCATAGAATCTTCGAGTTGGAAGGTACCTCAGAGATCATCTAGTCCAACCCCCTGCTCAGTGCAGGAAATCCGCAGCTACAGCATCCCTGACAGATGGCCGTCCAGCCTCCATTTGAAAACCTTCAGCGAAGGAGAGCCCAACACCGCACTAGGCAGTCTGTTCCACTGTCGAACAGCTCTTACCATTAGGAAGTTCTTCCTACCATTTAGCTGACATCTGCTTTCTTGTAATCTGAGCCCATTGGTTCTAATCTTGCTCTCACGAACAACAGAGAACAAGTCTGCTCCATCTTCTATGTGACAGTCCTTCAGATATTTGAGGACAGCGATCATGTCTCCCCTTAGTCTTCTCTTCTCCAAGCTAAGCATACCCCTGTCTCTTATACACATCTAGATGTGTATAAGAGACAGCCCTTGACCATCTTTGTCGCTCTCCTCTGAACCTGTTCCAATTTGTCAATGTAATTCTTAAAATGTGGTGACCAGAACTGGACACAGTGCTCCAGATGAGGTCTGACCAGCGCAGAATAGAGTGGAACTATTACTTCTCGTGACCTGGACAATAGGCTTCTGTTAACACAGCCTAAAATTGCATTAGTCTTTTTAGCAGCTGCATTACACGGCCGACTCATGTTCTGATCAACCACAACCCCTAGATCCTTTTCACATGTACTGCTGCCAAACCAGGTATCACCCATCCGTACAATTGATTTTTCTTACCTAAATGCAGAACTTTACATTTATCTCTCTTGAATTTCATTTTATTAGTTTTGGTCCAGCTTTCCATCCTGTCAAGATCATTTTGAATCTTGTTGGTCTTCTAAGGCGTTCGCTATCCCTCCCAGTTTTGTGTCATCTGCAAATTTGATAAGCATCCCCTCTACTCCTTCATCCAAGTCATTAATAAAGATGTTGAGTACAGGGACCAGAACTTGTTATCTCTTAACAGAGATCAGTATCTCTGTTAATTAAATCTGCTGTCCTGCTACAGGAGCATCCCCAGCACTCTTCTAAACCTATGAAGGAACTCACCCCTCTGAGCAGGACGAGAAGGCAAGAGGAATGTGGAATCAGAGAGTTTGTCCAGGCCAGGGTCTATTCGTTCCATCTCAGATCGGTGATCAGCTCCCCACTTGGGCAGGAGATTGGGGACGGTAAATCCTTGAACACACTCTCCCTCGTAGAACCAATCACTTTGTTCATCATCCCCTAGAGAAACAACGCAGTGTTATCCACACCACCTGGAGAAACAGCACAACATTACCACAAAGTCCCAGCTGCCCCTGCCAATCCCTTCCCCCAAAGTATCATTTGAAAACTTGCTGGGAATTACCTATAAATCAGGGGTGGCCTCCCTTCCATAGGCCACTTTGAAAAGGAGTACAAACTCCATGGGCTGGATAGGAGATGGGGGCAGGGATGCTTAAGAAATGTGCGCAGGATGGGAGAAGGAAGAGGAAGGTCCAGATCATGGATGCAGCCCCTATCCTTGAGTGCATATCTTCCTCTCTGCTCTCTTCCTCTGAGCTCACGCTTTCAGTGAATGAGGGTGGGAATGGATCCATGGGCCAGATCAGGACTTGGAAAGAGGCCAAATGAAGGAGAAAAAACACAAACAGCTGTGGGCCTGATTTGGCTCCTGCACCAGAGGTTCCCCTCTCCTGCAAATGATATGGGGGTTATATAGACATTTCCAGTGAGAGAAGCAGCCCTTCCTGAGAGAATACTGTACTCCCTACCTTCAGTACCCATCTGTTGGATAAGCCCTTCTTCCTCACATGCCTAGGAGACCGAGGCAGCTTTATTACCATACTGTGCAGCAGAGTATTATTAGTTCAGGGCTGTGTGGCCTCTGAATTGTTCCTGTTTTTAGAATGCAAACACCACCAGATTCCTAAGGCCTTGTCTACACTGAGAAGATGCAATGTACAAGAAAGTGTTTTGCTAAATCACTGCCATGATGTTTCTAGAATAGACAGAATAGTCATGTTTTAACAAAATGTTACTCTCCCCTTGTCTACACTAGGTGCTGCAGCTAAGCCATGTTCAGCATCATATCAGTTAACATTGTCCAACTTGATGCATTTTCCCAGCATACACATGGACAAATACTCTATATGATGGTAAAACTAATGAAACTATATCACATTTTAGAGAAAGCTAAGCAAGAAATAAGAAAGGATTTTTAGACAGGTTAACACTTTGTTTACTTTAACACCTATTTAACTTCAAGCTCTACTCATCATTTGGGACAAGAATGAATGATTTGTTGGAGATCTGAGTGGTTTTATTAAAGGTTCAGTACCCTACTTCATCCTGTTCTTTCAATGAAAGTGTGAGAGCTCACAAGGGAAAATTTATTTTTAAACCAGCTTTCAGGCCTTCCTTCTATATCACAAAGCCAGTTTGGTTTTTTTTTTTAAAAATTCCTTGCTGATTGTGTTCTCAACAGCGAAGGATCCCATAGCAGAACGCAGGGAACACTTGGGGGTGGGGGAGGGTCAACATGGATTTAGAAGAAAGATCCTTCTCTGACTCACCAACACTACTCCCTGCAGCATTATATTTTCCTAGGGCTCACATTTAAATCTTAATTTGCAACAACCGACCGGATCAGAGTGGAAGATGGAATAAGCTGTAAGGAATCACACAGTTTAGTGTTGGCTTCCACATGCATCAGTGCTACTCTTGACTTCCTGCATGCCCATTTCTCCCATAATTTTCTTCACAACTCCTCTCAATCTGATCTCATGTACCAGCCCTGAATTGTTACCACAGGTCACTCCCACTCCTTCATTAAACTCCCTGTCAAGACCCATGTTTACCATGATCTCTTAAAAAAAAAAAAAATTTTGATTGGCCAGCTTAACATGGGCTATGTAGATAGGTAATCCAATAACTGACATGTAGTATTTACTAAACGAGAAATCTACATTAAGTGGAACATTATGTTGACATTCAGCTGTTTCTCTCTTCCCCTCTGCCCTGGACATTTATGTTGCTTTTCATCTTGCATTGGAAGCTTTCTTTCAGCAAGAACTATGTCCTCTTGGATGGGTAGGCAGTCTCCACTACAATATAAGCAATAAATGAGTTGGGTTTCTAGAAACATCAAGGAGTTATGGCTTCACTGCAACTGAAGAGTAAAGTTTGAGCACCTACAGCTCAGTGATAGTTGTACTGCTGTTACAGTTTGTATTGGATTTCATGCATTTGATATCACATTCCAGAAAAACAAAACAAAACCAGATGTTTTTCAAATCACATAGAACCTTTTCTGGACTCAGCACATCCCTGAGTGCCCAACCAGCTCCTCCTGAACTCCTTTAGCTCCCCAATGCATTGTGTTTGCATTTAAAAGCATAGAAAGAAAACAGATGGAAGACAACCACACCAGAGGAATCAAGAAGCAGTGGTTACCTTGGCGGCCTTCGTCATTAGTGAAGAGGCCAGCATCACTGCTGCTGCACACACTGCTGGTTTCACTGGAGAGAGAACACACACAGTTAATCTCAAAGATGTATGTGCAACCATCTTCTATTTTGCCAGTGTCTTTTATGCAGAATGCTTCATCCACGAGTTTTAGATACCACATAAAAGAGGAATTGCTTGATTAATTGCTGAAATATAGATGCTAAAGCTTGAAATGTGACAAGTTTTTGACAGCATGCTTTTAACAGCTGACTACCATGCAAGACATACATGGATTCGTCTAACCAATCCTAGACTGCTATGGTTTACTATAGGGATCAGATCAATTCTAGGACACTTACAACATCTCTTAGCAAAACCAATTGGAAGTTAAAGCACATGAGCCAATTAGTATCTCCCTTTCCACACCAGGTCCGGGATATAAACACAGTTTGAAACATGTTATGGCTTTTGTGTTTTGTAAACACTGGCCTCCACTCCAATCCATATACCCCCTCCCTAATCTTTTCCCCTCCATCAAGTTTCACATCATCAACATCTCTGACATCTATTTCAATGTCCCACCACCAACGCAAGCTTAATATGTCCAGAACTGAACTCCTCTCCCATAAACCTCTCTCCCCCACTTCCCTTTCAGTTTCCATTGATGGTGTCACCATCCAGCCTGTCCCTCTGGCACATACCTTGGGGTTCATCTTAGGCTCCTCCGTCCCCTTTCCACCTCAGATCCAGTCTGTTGCTAAGGCCTGACTTCTCCGCATAAGATCACTAAAATCTAGCCCTTCCTTATGGTTTCCACTGCCAAAAACCTAGGCCATTCTCTAGCCATCTCTTGCCTTGACTACTCCAAGCTCCTTCTTACTGGCCTTCCCCATTCTCACCTTGTCCCTCATTTCTTTTCAACACTCTGCCACCAAGGTCATCCACCTTGCCCACTGCTTTGATCATGTTTAGCCCCTCCTCCCCTAGTTCCCTTTTGCCACCAGCACTAGCTCCTTGTCTTTACCTTCATGGCTCTATATGGCCTTGCTCCCCTCTACCTTTCTGCACTTGTTTTCTGCTACATTCCCACTAGGGAGCTTCGCTCCTCCTCTGCCACCGCCCTTACCCACCCCAAAGTCTCACACTCCCTGAACTATCTTCACACAGGTTGCCTATGCCTGAAACTCCCTTTCCTGAACACGCTCATTCATTTCCCTCCCTCCCAAGCTTCAAATCCTCGCTGAAAACCTACCTTTTCCACCAGGCTTTCCTAACTCCTTATCCCCAGGTTACTCACTGATACTTCCCCTCCTGTCCTTCCGTTCGGGGTCCTCTTCATCCTTTAACTAAGCTAAGCAAGTGCACCTGTGACTTCCCAGCTTTGTGAAAGTATTCTGGTCTCTCTCCCCTGTCTCTCCTAATGCTGTAAGATCCCATGGGGTAGGAACCTGTCTCTACCTAATGACTGTTTAGTGTCAAGTACATTGCTGGTGCTATATAAATACTTAACAACACTTGCAAAATCAGAGCTTTCACCACTACATGGAAGTCATCTTAGGGATATTTTTTAAAACACTGATGAAAGAGGGGGTACTGAGTCACTCTCACATTCTGAGGACTAAAGTTAACATGCAGTTCTAAACCAATCTGTTCATAAGGTTTACACCACAAGAGGGAACCTTTTCCCTCCTGCACATCACCCACCTCTACCCATGGAGCCATTCAGCAAACCAGGAGGCGGGTCCATGGGTGGAGGTAGGTGTGGCCTTTTCCATGGGTGCTGCCTTTTCCATGGGCGCACACCCACCACTGGCACACATCCATCCTCCCCATCCAACCCGTCCATGCAAAAACAGCCATACTTAAGGCACAGCACTTGGCTTTGGGGGGATGCCTATTTCATTCCCAGCCTTGCTACTGACAAGTTACATAACATGTATTCCTATCTTTAGACGGGCAGGGTGAGAGGATCCTTCAGTGAAAGGTGCTGAAAAGGCAAACCAGTTATTGAACTGAGCACTTAATCAGATTTTAGTAGCAGTCACAGATAGCCAACATTGGCTAGAACTCCTTAATAGACACAAGCTATAGTATCATTACAAAGCTTAACACAAAAATATTCCAGCCTACCTACACACCATGTTTGTATTTCAGGTCTGAAAAGCATGCCATCTTCAACACAGGCCCTTCCTCAAGTCCAGTAATGCACTGATTAATGACCTCCACTTGCAAAGGAGTCTACTTACCTTAACCATAAAATAATGACTGTTATTGATCCAACAAGCTACTGCTATAGTGTGTTATTGATCACCCAATCTTTGGTTAAAATGGTCCTCATTTAGCAATTTCACTGTCACAAACACCTGAAGCAAAGCACACTTATAATTAAATAGTTTGAGGGAGTTAAAGTGAGAGGTGATGGACAGAGATCTCAGTTTCCCCCCATTTATTCCTGCTCCTGAGCTATTGTTTGTGTCAGGCAAGATATTGATTTTCTATAAAAATAAGAAAACAAGAGGCACAGAGGGGCTGCAGAAGGTCAGGCCAGGCTAGAGAAGGATGGGGAGGCTGAATACTCTGTCTCTGTCACTTGCTTTCTAGGGGAAGAGAATTTTTTCTTTCCCAGGAGAGCAATCTCCAATACATCAGTGGAGTCATGCTCTCGACTGCCACCACAGGCTGTTAGCACCAAACACATTTCCTTTCAAAAAGGAAAGTACAAGGAGGGAAGAAAACAGTTGTTCTGTTAGCCCACAATGCAACAAAAGATTAAGCAGCAGGACACTTCATCGCTAACTAGGATACTCAGCACAAGGTCAGATTAGGAATCAAATATTTAATTATAAAAATTTCTTATCCTGCCCAAATACCGTGAAAGAAGTCAAGTAAAGTATAATCCTTCCAGAAAATGGGCTGTGTACAGACAATGTACAGACCTCCTCAGGTTTGAAGAGGGCAACCCAAAGATATTTTCAGGTAGCACTTAGTCAATGTACATTTGGTTTGTTCCACCCCACACGGTGAACTTTAAGTGGATACAACATAAAGCTTCAGCAAATGAGACAAACATGCGTGAAGAGAATTCCAAAATGTACAAGAGAAAGTTTTATTTCTAAGTTTTAGAAACTAGTCATTTTTACTTTTATATCCGTAACTAAAAATACCTTCAATTTTTATTTTTTTAAAAAAATACCTTCAAATGTCTCCCTAAAATTAACCAATTTGCTTCCTTCCCTTTTGTCTTCAGTAGTACCATAACAAGAAGCTGAAGCAGAGTGGATGTTATGCACAAAGTTTCACTCCAATGCTTTTAGTCCAGGGGTGGAAAGCCTTTTCCCTTCAAAGGGTCACTTTGAAAATTAATAAAAGTTTCAAGGGCCAAATAGAAGTTGAGAAAAAGGGTGCATAAGGGGTGTATTCAGGAAGAGAAGGGCCCAGATAATAATAATTATTATTATAAGCATTTATATAGCACCAGCGATGTACCGGACACTTTACAGAAAATAAGATAGACACGGTCCCTGAATGGATCTGAGCCATGGATCTCTCTCTTATCCTTGTGCGAATGCTATCAGCTCTGCTGCCTTACCCTGAGCTCAGCCTTTCAGTGTTTGGGGGTAGGAACTGAATCCAAGGGCCAGATCCAGGAATCAAAAAGAGGCAGAGATGAGGTTATCCAACCCTATTCTAGTTAGAAGCATAGGCATAATCTTTCACTGCTAATAGGGTACTTGCAAAGAGAAGAATGTGTGCTTTTCTCCCTCCAATTCCATTCCCCCACCAAGCCATAACCCTAGCCGTGCATATGGTGGCATATAAGGGTAAACATTTGTAATGTGAATCCCAAAGCTGAAAGGATAACTATGACAATTAGTCTGAGGATTCATTCATACAAGACCCGTTAGAGTGAGAAGTGGCACAAAACCACGTGCGGCGCATTGGGTGTTTTTAGACAAGTGCCTTCCCACCTGTTACCCACCAATCACCCACCCATCATGCATGTTGCAGGGTGGCATAGGGTGCTAATGCCACCCTGCAATATGCATGATGAGTCGAGAAGCATTTGTCTAAAAACACCCATTGTGTGTAATTCTTTTGCAATAGACTAGGACATAAAGGATTAATATGGGTTCCTGGGGGGGAAGGGCAGGAGGCTGGAAAACCTAGGCTAACCTAGTCTCTACCCACAAACTCTTAAGGCGTGTACATCCTGTCAGGGACAGGTCACCAAGAGCACATTACCAGTGATCCAGAGTGCCAATAGCTTTCTGGGCACAATTCAAGATGCTAATTTTAACCTATAAAGCCCTAAACAGCTTGGGCCCCAGGTATTTGAAAGACCGTCTCTTCCCTTATGTCCTGTCATGGTTTTAGAGGTTGGCTGAGGGCACCCTCTTGCAAGTGCCAACTGCCCATGACATTGTTACAACAAGGGTATGCAAGGGGGCGTTCTTAGTTGATGTCCACAATTATGGAACTCCCTCTCCTTGGAGTTTCGCCTAAGCCCGAGCCTGTTCGCCTTACAAAGGAGATGCAAAACCTTTGTTTGGCTAGGCCTTCAGCAGACAGGAACTGGGTTGGGTAGGATTGCATGAGGGGTTTGGGGAAGAGGGCTGATGAGCGGTAGGTGGGAATAAAGAATGAGGTGAATGGGTAATGTTGGGAGTTTTAAGAGATTTTAATGTGTTTTACTGTATTTTATATTTTTTAATATTGTAAGCCGCCCTGAGTCTACGGAGAAGGGTGGGGTTAAAATGCAATAAATAATAAACGGTCCACTTGGGGTACCGAAGGGACAGAGAAAGTCAGCTTGTTGGCAAACACGTGAAGACAACTGTGCTGCATTAAACTTGTATGAGCGCTTGTTATACATCTTTCTTTAGTGTGAAAGTAAAGATTGGTAAAGAAATGTTGATACAGAGCGTGGACTGTGACTTTGCTTACCCCCCGACCATAACCCACTATCTTACACCTTCCCACGTCTTGTGCTCTTTGATATTATTTATATAGCACCAGCAACATACCTTGCGCCGTACTATCATTAGACACAGGTCTCTGCCCCAAGGTACTTACAATCTAGGAAAGACAAGGAAAAGGGGAACATAGGGAAAGACAGGGATATATTCACAAGTTGAGAAGTCACAGGTGCACTTGCTTAGCTTAGTTACAGGGGAGAAGGAGGCCCCTAATAATAGGAGCATCAGTGAGCAATCTAGGGAGGAGGCAAGGAGCTAGAGGAAGCCTGACAGAAGAGGTAGGTTTTTAGGGAGGATTTGAAAGTTGGCAGGGAGTTCCTAGCAGAAGGGGCAGCTTGAAAGAGCACACTTTCCAGGAGCAGGGAACTCAGGGGCAGGTCAGGGTGATCCCTTGTTATTTGTCACCTGATGCAAGCATTAGATCTCTGAAATGCAGGGAAATCAGAAGGTTAAAAATAACCACCGAACAATATATATATTTGCCTCTTTTTAAAAAGACTAAGAGTCCAGGAGGAGTATTTCACTTTGCTAACTAGAGAGAAATGTTCTGCAGTCAGACAAGGCTTCCAAACTGGCTTCCTGCTAGTGAGCTTTTTACTCTTGATCCCATAGCCCCAAATGCAGAGTAATTTGGTCTTCATAGAAGTTTGATAACCCTGATAATTTAACCATCTCAAAGATAAGACTGAAGGGAGTTGGAACCAGGCTGTTTCTAACTGCATACCTTTCCCTTCACTATCACGTTCTGTCTCCCATGATCAGCCATACTCTGAAACCCCTGTAGGATGTCATTATCAAGCCAAACATTTCCCATGAACACTGGTTCATCACCATGTCTTGCTGGACTCATTTCACTCCCTTGGCTCCGTCCTCAACTGGTTCTTTTCCTACCTCTCTGACCGCTCCTTCAATGTGTCTCTTGCCAACTCCACCTCCTCCTCCTTTCCCCTCGGTTGGTGTTCCCCAAGGCTCTGTCCTTGGCCGTCTCATCTTCTCTATCTATACCTTGTCCCTAGGCAAACTCATTGCTCCCATGGCTTCCAATATCACCTCTACGCTGATGACACTCAACTCTGTCTTTCTACTCCCTCTCTCCCTCTCCATCTATCCAAGCTCGCCTCACCAGCTGTCTCTCCGACATCTCTACCTGGATGTCTCAACGTCAACTCAAACTCAACATGGCTAAAACTGAACTCCTTATCTTCCCCCCCCTCATCCTGCCTCTCCCTCTTCCCTGTCGATCCTCATCGATGGGGTCACCATTCTTCCCATCTCCCAAGCCCGTTGCTTAGGCTTCATCTTTGACTCACCCTATCTTTATTATGAATAATATGTTGATGGTTTTATTTTTATTTAAAGTTCCAGAATTATTGGGATGTATACTGTGTAATCCTCCTTTGTTTTGGAATTTATTAAGTTGCAAATTTTGTACATGTGATTTACTTGTCATGGCTGGTGGCCAGTAAAAGAAAAACTAAACTTGAACTTGACTCACCCCTTTCTTTTATACCCTACATCAACTCGGTTGCCAAATTCTGCCGCTTCTCCCTCCATAAACATTGCTAAGATTCACCCTTTTCTCTTTGTCTCCTCTGCCAAAGCCCTTGTTCATGTCCTGGTCATCTCTCGCCTCAATTACTGTAACCTCCTTCTCGCTGGCCTCCTCTGCTCTCACCCCTTATCTCGGTCCAAAACTCTGCTGCCAGGGTCATCCACCTTGTCCGTCATTTCGACCACGTGCAGCCCCTCCTCTCCTCTCTTCACTGGCTCCCCCTTCCTGAACGAATCCTGCACAAGCTCCTAGTCTTCACCTATAAAGCTCTTCACAACCTTGTCCCCCCACTACCTCTGTGCTAATTTCCCTCCGTACTCCAGTCCGTGAACTCTGCTTTTCCTTTGTCCCCTTTCTCGCCCTCCCTAGCCTCACATGCTCCCCTAACCACCTTCATCCCTTCTCTCTAGCTGCCCCCCAACGCCTGGAATGCCCTCCCTGCCCACATCCATCTTTCCCCCTCCTTTCGTAGCTTGAAATCCCTCCTCAAGACCCACCTTTTCTGCTCTGCTCTCCCCGACCCCTCGCTCCCCTCACCTAACTCCTGCTGATATCCTCCATTCAGTACAATCTGTTACCTGAGGTCTGTGTACTCATATCCTCACCACATGGACCAACCAACCATCATTCTTGATGTAACCAAGC
Source organism: Sphenodon punctatus (assembly GCA_003113815.1). Taxonomy (NCBI): domain Eukaryota; kingdom Metazoa; phylum Chordata; class Lepidosauria; order Sphenodontia; family Sphenodontidae; genus Sphenodon; species Sphenodon punctatus. The sequence goes on from QEPC01003965.1 coordinate 1,025,589, forward strand.
CATGCTTGCTAATCATCATCATCATCATCATCAGCACTATTAAATTGCATCTTCAAACCTTGCTTCCAAGAGGGCTCTCTGCAAGCAGTTTTACTTCAGTTCCGAACAGTTAGTGATCCGAAAAGCAAGCCCCAATTATCTCTGCAGTGTTCCCTCCCTCCCAGCTGCCTTTTTACCATTAGCCCAAGATACTAATTCCTCAAGCACCTAGAAAAAAATAGATCTGCAGGGGAAAGTGGATTGGGAAAAAGAAATGAAAACATTTCCATGTTCTACGTGAAAATACACGGCAGATTTGGACTTGAATTTGGGACTGTTTGATCAATGGGGTATAGAATAGTACGTGCAGGCAGGGCTGGCTAGTGATAACAGAATACCCCGCTTTCCTTTACTATTTCTAATAAACCCTTGGAAACTTGAAACTGAAGTCAGTCTCATCCATCATACAGTGGCTTGATATGTGGTTTTACTTGCAACAACTAGAACCTTGAGCATGCTCATTTGTCTCTGCCATGTCACAAGCAACTAACCTATCATAGGACTGCTTACAGACATGCGGCCACAGGCACAGCAGTTTGTCAACATTAGGGCTTATAAGTGCACTGGGCACCATCAGGTCATTGCTGTTGGTTTCTTAGATCAGTGAACAGGTTGCATCATGAGTCTGTTGTGAAAAATTCTTTAACAGGAAAAAAAACCCTGAAAAGAAGATACCTAAATGGGGCACAGCCTTTGCAAACAGCTGTTGAGGAAGACATTAAACAGTCTGATACAGGGAAAGAAAGGCCTGGAGATCTCACCATTCAGACATGTTTTCATCAGAACCCTGTTTCTGTTCATCTGCTTCACACTCCATCCTCTCCTTCCTCCCCACCTTGCTAAGGAAGGCCCTGGTCTCTGCTGACTCACACAGGCCATGGCTGGATGATGTCCAAGGAGCGTTCTCCTTCCAACGGGACAGGCGCTGCTTCTTGGCTGATTTGAACCTTCAACCCCTCTCATAGTTCCACTCCGACACCTTTAGTTTCTGCTGAAGGCTCGCAGCTACCTCCGAGGTCACACGTTTAACCTTTCGGCGACGCCTAAGGGGCCGACAAGGTGCATTCTCTGTGAATGAGTCCGACTCGTGCCACAAGTGCTGCTTACTCTTTAGAGTGGCACTCAGAGCTGGGTGATGCTTGGCTACCGCCATGTCGTCCGAATCACTGAAGTTTGCAGTCAGCACTTCACGACAGTCCTTCATGGCTTCATCTAAGCTTGACTCTGAGGCCTCACTGTAGCAACAGGCATGCTCTGCTTGGTGTGTAAAGTCCGAGCGCCGCTTGCGTCCCCTCCTCTTGCGAAGCTGACGCCGTTGCTGCCGTGGACTCAAGGTCATCTCTTCCCACAATTCATCCAGTTTGTTCTGTTCCGATGTCTGCTCCAAGGCCGAAGCCAAGTCATGTACCAGCTCATCCATGGGCAATGTCTGCCAAACACAAAAGTTAACTATCAGTCACAGCCATAATACCACTGTAACAGAACATCACTACTCCATGGTAGAACACATCAGCCTAGTTTGCTGGCCACAGGCACTCACCTTGGGCCTTACCAGTATGTCCAATGCAGGCCAACTGCTTCATTGTATACATTGCTTGGGACTCACTACCAATAATTTTGCGTGTCTATATACTAATGTGAGGAACATGGGCAACGAACAAGTAGTCAAAATATACAAGAACTATAACCTAGGTGGCATCACCAAGACATGGTGAGACAATTCTCGTGACTGGAATGCTAGCATCCATGAGTATAGCTTGTTCCAGAAAGTCAGACAAGGAAAAAAGGAGGGGGCACAGCACCCTATATCAAGAGGAAATGTAGTTGCACTGAAGTCCAGGATGAAGATAGTAGCAGATCTACTGAAGTTATCTGGGTGAAGAACATAAAGTAGTGCCATACTGGATCAGACCAATGGTCCAGCTAGCCCAGCATCCTGTCTCCAACAGTGGCCAATCACAGTGGCTTGGGAGAAGCACCCAACAGGTCACAATGGGGGATCCATTCCCTGTTGTTTTCCCCCAGCTCCCGTCATGTTCCCTGATCCTGTCTGGCTAATAGCTGCTAACGGACATATCTTCCAGAAACTTGTCCAAACCTCTTTTAAACTCAGCTATAGTACTGGCCCTTACCACAGCCTCTGGCAGTAGATTTCACAACCCAATTATACGCTGAGTGAAAAAATATTTTCTTTTATTTGTTTTAAACTTGCCACCCATGAGTTTCATAGAGTGTTCCCTAGTTCTAGTACTAGCTGAGAGGGTAAATAACTGTTCCTTGTTTATTAGTTCCACACTACTCATGATTTTATTAGACCTCTATCATATCTCCTCTCAGTCGTCTCTTCTCTAAACTGAACAGCCCCAACCTACCAAGCCTCTCCTCATATGGGAGCCCTTCCATGCCCTTGATCATTTTTGTTGCCCTTCTCTGTACCTTTTCTAGTTGAGCTATGTCTTTTTTGAGATGGGACGACCAGAACTGCACACAATATTCAAGGTGTGGTCACACCATTGATTTGTATAGAGGCATTATGACCACCTCAGTTTTATTCTCTATCCCCTTCTGAATAATTCCTAACATTCTATTTGCTTTTTTGACTGCTGCTGTGCACTGTGCTGTGGAGTTCATTGCAGATAAGAGGAGAAAAGAACAAAAGAGGTATTGTCATGGGTGTCTATTATAGACCACCTAATCAGGTCTAAGAGGTGGATGAGGCATTCTTAGAGCAGGTAGCTAAAGCCAATATAAACCATTAGGCAGTAATAATGACAGACTTCAGCTATCCTGACAACTGCTTCGAGAGTACTACAGCAAATGTTGGATTATTCAAAAAGTTCTCGTCATGCACAGGGGACAACTTTGTCTTCCAGAAGGCTAAGAAAGCAACCAGGGGGTTGGTTATTTTAGATCTGATCCTGACCAGAGAGAAATTAGTGAAAATATTAATATGGTCGGCACCCTAGGAGTAAGTGATCAAGAAATGATAGAGGCCACAATTCTCAGAAAATGAAAGAGTGCAGAAAAGTGCTGTCAATGGATTTCAAAAAAGCAGACTTCAACGTACTCAAAGCTGGTAGATAAGATTCCAAGATTGGGGGGAAAAAAATGAAGAGAAACAAAAGTCCAGGAGAGTTGGCAGTTTCTAAAGGAGGTAATATTGGAGTCAATTACAAGCCATACCTATGCAGTTCAAATATGGGAGGAAAAGAAGCCATCATGGCTGCACCAAGATCTTTTGCAAGACCTTAAAACTAGAGCCAAAACAAGTACTCTCCAAAATGGGTATACCCATCAAATATTCACTACCTGATTTGTGTGTGCACAAGTGTAAATGCTCACTAATTTTGTGGGTCAGTTGATAGAAATGGGATTGGGTAAGCAGAGGGTGGCATAGAACCTAGGACCCTAGGCACAGCTTCCCCAAAGCAGAGCAGCTGAGCCACACCAAAAGAGCCCTTTCAAGGACGACCAATATGCAGTGCCCATCCTCATGACCTAAGCAGAGAGAAAATGTATGTAATCATCAAATAAAGAATTCTACCAATATGTTAAAAGAGAGAGGAAGACTAAGGAAAGTGTTGGTCCTCTGCTCAACAGGGAAGATACGTTTTTTACAGAGGGTGCGCAGAAGGGAAGAATTGCTCAATAGCTACTTTGCCTCAGTCTTTTAAAAAAACGTAAACTGCCGCCAAATGCTTAACAAGGAGGACATGGTCAATGAGAGGAAGGAGATACAGGTCAGGATAACTAAAGAAAAGGTAAAGGAATACCTGGCTAACATGAATTAATTTATATCAGCAAAGCCTAACAAACTGCCCCCTATGATCCTAGCAGAATTAGCTAAAGAAATCTCAAAACCTCTAGCAATTATCTTTTAAAACTCATGGTGAATGGGCGAGGTCCTAGAAGACTAGAGAAGAGCAAATATAGTATATTTTTAAGAAAGAAAAAAGATGACCATGGGAATTATAGGCCAGTCAGCCTGATTTCAGTACCTAGAAAGACTTTTGAACAAATTATAAAGCAATCAATTTGCAATTAGCTTAAGGAAAAGGGAGTGATAACTAGCAACCAACAGGGATTTATTAAGAATAAGTCATGCCAAACCTATCTAGTTTCCTTCTTCAACTAAGTTACAACTTACTACCATAGCTTGGTTGACAAGGGGAATGCAGTAAACATAAGACATCTCAATTTCTGCAAGGCTTCTGACCCAGTCCCACATGACATTCTCATAGGGAAGATGATAAAAATGCAGGCAGGACTATCATTAGGTGGGTTCACAAATAGCTGAAAAGCCACATTTAATTAATAATAATTAATAGAAGCATATCAAATTTGGAGGATGCATCAAGTGGCATCCTGTAGGGGTCTATCCTGGGTCCGGTTCTCTTCAACAACTTCATGTAATGATTTGGAGGAGGGAATGGAGAATACACTCATCAAGTTTGCCAATGACACAAAACTGGGATACACTGCAAACACTTTTCAAGACAGAATGATCTACATAAAACTAGAGACCTGGGCCGAGAGAAACAAAATGAGATTTAACCAAGACAAATGTAACATGCTACAAATGGGGGGGGGGGGGGAATAGCTGACTAGGCAGTAACACACTGAAGAGAAGGAACTAGGAGTTATGGCAGATCATAACCTGAACATGAATCAGCAACGCAATGCTCTCACAAAAAGAGTAACTGTCATTTTAGGCTGCATTAACTGGTGCATTGTATCCAAGATGGGCAAGGTGGTACAGCGCTTTATTTGGGGCTGGCAAGATCTCACCAGAAGTACTGTTGTCCAGTTTTGGATACCACCACAGTTCAAGGAGGATTTAGATACACTGGAGAAGATTCAGAGAGCAGCAATTAAGATAAAGGGTCTGCAGTACAAGCTATATGACCAAAGGATGAAAGAAATGGATATGTTCAACCTCAAGAAGACTAAGAGGGACATGATTGCAGTTTTCAAATATCTAAAAGGCAGCCACAAAGAAGATGATGAAATGTTCACCACTGTCACAGAAGATGAAACATGAGGGAATGGGATTAAATTGCAGCAATATAGAATTTGGTTAAATATTAGGTAAAAAAATCTTAACTGCGGGAACTGTTGGGCAATAGAATAAGCTGCCCAGGGAGGTTGAGAATCTCCTTCCCTGGACATTTTCAAAACCTGGCTGGACAAGCATCTGTCCATAATGCTGTAGACAGGGATGTCTATCCTGCCATGAAGCAGTGGCCTTGAGGTTCCTTCCAACTCTAAAATTAGGTGTTTCTTGTGCCAAATGGCCCTTCCCTGTGAAAGAGGGCTACAATCCAAACTCTTCATAATCAGCACATCAAAAAGTTCCTTGTGCTGTGGTAGTTAAAGCTAAGTACCCTCTGGTCAGGACAAACAACTTTTTGTGCTCAAAAAACTAGGTTACATTATGCAGTCAGTGATGTGATGTGATCCCATCAGCTCTTATAACTTAAGCTCAGCTAAGCTTACTTGGTTATTTGGATGTAAGACCTCTAACATACTTGATGTGTGTCTTTTAAGAAGCAGAGCATTTGCCTCAATTCTGTTGCCTCCTGTACATTGACTGACTGACAACCATACAGGTTTTGCCTCCAAGCTGGCACTAAGCCAGTGGGGCACAACATGACATGGGGACTTCATGCTACTTGAGAGAAGATCTAATTGAAGCATAATGTCAAGTCACTGAAAAAAATCCCCGACTTCTTTTGGCAAGAATCAGGGCATTAATAATGGCATTCTGATCCAATTTCAGTGTTTGTAACTGCATTCATCTTGCTACATTCTCCCTAAAGTTTCTGTTTTAAGATACTTTCATATTTGTACTAAAGAAACGTGATGCTGCTAGGTGCAATCCTAGAAGTGACTGGAACATCAGCGCTGAGCATCTTCTCTGTGTGTGTTTAAAGGAGATGCTACCATGCATGGCCACCCAGGAGTCACTCATTCGACCGCCCATCTGACAGTGGAATGGGAGAACGAGCACATCTATGAGCCACTCAGCAACCACTCATGGTCACTCACAGCACATTGCCAAGAAATTCGGAATGCACCATGTGGGGAAGCCAAAAGAGTGCATGGTAACAGGCATCCACACATCCCTTGCCTGTATAAACTGGGGCAGCTAGCCATGTGGGCAGGGAACTCCCTCCCTGCCCACATCTGCCTTGCCCCCTCCCTCCGCATCTTCAAATCCCTCAAAACCCACCTCTTCCCCGTCACCTTTCCCGACGCCTGTTAGAACTTTCCTCTCAATATTTACGGTCTGCCCTCCCCGCACACTCCTGTCCAACTGCAACCAAGCCAAGCACGTGCACCTGAGACTTCACATCTGCTTGAATGTTATTTATCCCTTGTCTCACCCTGTCATCTCTCCCTATGTCCCCTCACCTTGTCTCCCCCCTCCGTGTCTATTAGACACAGTCCTTGCCTACGGCTTACAATCTATCTTATTGTTCTGTAAAGCGTCAGGTACACAGCTGGCACTATACAAATGCTCATAAATAAATAAATAATAATGCCAGAACGCAGGTCCTCCACTCATAGGCACTCATATGGGGGATACGGCCTTTGCAATTCACAGGAACTGGCTGCACTCATGCCAGAACATGGCAGTTTCAAAGGCCAGCCCATTACACTTTCCCCTCCCCCATGGTTAATGGCAGGGGGTGGGGGAGCGTGAAGCAGCTGCCATGGTAGCCACGCTGAGAGCCACCTGTTAGAATCCCTCTCCACACGCTCCACCTATGTGGCTGCCCCGCAACTGTGCCACTCAGCAGCCACAGACACACACACCCACCCTTGCTCCTGAGTGAGGAAGGCCATAGCTCAAGTGGTAAGAGCACATTCTTTGCATATATAAGGTCCCAGGTTCAATCCCCAGCATATCCGCTTCAGGACCTCTGGTAGCACACCTGGGGGAGGCCTCTGCTGGGGGCTTGGAAGAGTCTTAGGTAGCACACCAGGATGGCCTCGGCCAGAGACCCCAGAAGAGCCAGATTTGGACCCGAATTTGAAACCCCTGCTGCCCTGTCAGGTTGTGACAATACTGGGCTAAGATGGACCATTGGTCTGATTCAGGCAGCTTAGTAAAAAAAAAAAAAAA
>QEPC01003965.1:1061334-1081264 GCA_003113815.1 Sphenodon punctatus
AGAGCATATGTCCTCAGCTATTTGGGGGATTGAGGAACATGGCTCAAGCAGGGGCAGCTGCCCCATAGGGACAGCTGGTAAGCCCCCAACCCTCTGGGACACATTCAACTCCGATGTATCAAGGGACCCCTCACCAGAACAAGTATCCAGTTGCTCAAGCTGTGGGAGCCCTGCTCTAGTCCTTTCCCAAGTTCTCTGCCTGGCTCTACCCTGACTGCTTATTTTTAGAACATACTTATTTTTGTTATTTCCTGCACATATTTCTAACCTAAGACCTTCTATATTTTCTCTCTCTTCATTCATGTTTGCAACTCCTTTCAATTTAGTATCTTCTATAAATGTCATCAACATTCCCTCCTCCTGGGCATCAATAAAGACATTAAATAGAACTATGCCTCACATCTGCCTCTGCAGTATCCCTACAATTCAACACTTTGCTATTTAGCATTCCCTTTTGTTTATGGTCCGTCTGCCAGCTTTTAATCCATGTGACAGTGCTCATATTCAAGCCAATATCAATTCATTTTTCAAGTAACATTTTATGAGGCACTGTATCAAATGCTTTGCTGAAGTCCAGATATATTACATCTATGGCATTCTCTTCCTCTGCTAATTTTGTAAATTCAGTCAGAGAAAGCAATCAGTTTTGTTTGACATGATTTGTTCTTTATAAATCTATGCCCCAGCTTATTGCTTGTATTTCTGTTACCCACTAAATTTTTACATTTTTTCTTTCAACATTTATAATTTCATCACTTTAATAGGAAGGGCTCTTATCCAGAAATAGTTTCCTGTGTGTGCAGCTTTACACAGATGAGCACACATATTAGTAAGTGTGTGTGTAAATGACTGCAGTATCACTGCCCCATGAATAAAAGTTAAACTCACAAGGTGGCAATTGCTAGACTCCCCTGACACTATTTGATGAATGTCATGTAGACTCACTGACTTGTATATATGCCATTGTTCTGGGTAATTGTTTACTTGTTTTTCCCAATAGTGATAGCAACAAAGTTTTTGTTGTCTGGAAAATTCCTAATTGTGTGGATCTCTTTATTTTTCTTCATGAAGGTCACAGGTGGATTGTTTAAAAGTCAAGATATTGAGTTTGACCACAATTCAATCCCTTCTTTATTTATTTGTTAATGGACCTACATCCTATCTGGTACTTTTGTTAAATATCTTTTTATTCTCGTTAACCCTCTTAATGGCAGTGACATGCTGCATTATTGTTGCGTGCTGTTTCTCTCTCCCCTTTGCTATTTTCATTGCAGATGTTTTTTTAACCTGCAAATCTTACAGTTAGTCCATCATAAAATCTAATACTGTACTTCCTTACTGATGCAAATAGTTCCATGTTTCATGATGTAAGACAAGCACTGAATGCATAGGTTTGGACCAGGGTGGGACTTCTGCTATAGACTGCGTATTCTGTAATTGTCCACTCCAGAATTTCTTGTAGCTTTCACCTGGTATGGGCTACTGTTATATACTGAATTTCTGAATATATAAACCCTAGCTGAATTTCTTCAGAAGTCAGAGGAGTTTTGCATGGATGAGGACTGCAGATTTCCATGGATGCTTCATAAAGGAGAAACGCAATGGTAGGAGAAACAGCCCTGGGAGTTTGTGTGGGAGGAGCAGTTAGAATGGAGCAGAGCAGAAGCTGGCCTGGGACTCTGAGTGGGAAGGGTAAAGATAAGAAGAGAGGAAGAACAAGACCAAACCTGCTGGCTTAATCCATTAGCAGAGGAGGTTGAAATATTTGTGCACTGCTTTACAAACGACCTCCTGCTGAGAGACAGAGAGATGGCCTGTACACAGGACTTAGAAGTCTCAAGATTCATGAGTTCTACTGGCATCTCTACCCCTAATTCCGTCACATCTCTGGCAAGGAAGTTACTTAATCTCTCTGTGTCTGTTTCCCATATGGATGGGAGGACAGAGATACTGACTTGTCACTATGTCCCTTCATTTATTTATGCTTGTGAAATGTTGTGGGCATATGAGTACTCACTCAGTGCTTGCTTATTATCCCTATACTATATGTTAGGCTCTGTATGTGCTTTTGTGCAGGTAGTTTATGTTGTCAAGAAGCTATTTTTCTTTCACACACCCTTACCCTCTCCAGACTCTCAGTGCCCTTCAGCTTGGAGTAGGTAAGAGAGGATATCTGTTGCAAGGGGAGGTTGCCAGAGTAAAAGAAAATTGGCCAGCTCTTTTGGGTAGCCAAGCCATTGCTGTCATTTTGTCAGTCTAGCTCTCCACTGGCTGGACAGAGGGGTCCAGAGGCTAGCCACAGGCCAGGTGTAGAAGGAGGCTTGTTATTCTGCTCCAATGAATACTCCGTTGGGGCCCCTGGTACTTCTTGACAAAACCTTTCAGAGGTTAAAAGGAAAGAGACAGAGAGCGAGAGAGAGAGAGACCAGGGAAAGAGACAAAGGGAGGAATAAAGTCAAAAAATGTGCCATGAAGCTTCTTGCAGCGAAATGCAGAGAAAGTCATTTCCAACTTCTTTCATCTTGGAGATGAAGCCACTAAATAAAAGGGCAGCACAGAACACAAGGGCTTTTAATCTGTCTCATCTCCTTCATAATAACTGCAAATTTTCCCTGGGCTCCTGGGAGTGAGCCTCTTTCCTCTGTCTTTGCCTTATCTCCCCCCTCCATATTTCACAACCGGCTCAGCTCCCCTCACTCTGCTGCCCCCGGCCTAGTCTCTGTGAGGCCTGTGGGAGCCGCCAGCTCCCAGGGCCTCATTGTTCCCGGCTTGGGAGGAAGCTCAGAGAGGGAATTGAAGACAAGTCAAAGGGAAACGGCATCATCGCTGCTTCATTAATGGGAGCCTTTCAGCAGCAAACATATCAGAGCGAGGTCTTTTCAGAGGCAGTAATTAGCAATTTGGAGCCTTCCCCCCCTCAGGAGATGCAGCTGCGATCTAACAAGTGGGAGCAGTGCTCGCCTTCTTTTACGCTTCATATTTATTGTTTTTCATTTTCTCCATCTTCCTCCCATTGTCCAGCCTCCTCCTCGCTACCAGATAAGGGCCCTTTATTAATCGCTCCCTTTTAATTCTTCATTAATGATAATAACTTTCTCTGGCATGCGGAGAGGAGTTAATCTTTCCTGGGTATTGAGAAGGACAGTGCTGAAAGGGAGAGGGATTGAAGGAGTGTGCAGTGGACAAGGCGAAAACTGCCGCTGTTCCCTCCCTCCCCATCAAGTTTCTACAGACTTTGGTCATGGAGTTGTAAGTGGCCTGTCTGAAACTCTTAGACTGTCAGCCTGGCCAGGTCCCATGGATTTGATGGCACTTGCTGCCTCTACAAACATGACCCTTAAGAGAAGAGCAACATTTGAGGCAACAGGAGAAACTTTGAAAGACTGCATTAGCAGAAGGTCTTGGTCCAGCAGGGCCTGCTGGAAGGTAGATGGGTTAGGGCTGTGCTCCCCAGTAGAAGTTGAGACAAAGAAGCTGCTACTCTTCTCTCCCTTTGCGGTAAGGGCTTTATTACAGGAGGAGTAAACATAGGCTAGGTCCTCTAGACCTGCTCTTTGCCCCCTGAAATGCATTCTGCCCTCTTAGATTCACTAGCGAGTCCATCATCAGGCCAGATAAATCTTGATTCGTCTCTGAGCTGAACCTGACTAGCTCCTGCCACCTGGGACAGTCTGTATCCTCCACTTCATATCTCTGCCCCCATGTACCAGAGAGGACTAATGTCACTGCTACCCCACACCCACTCACACAGTACTAAACCAGTTACCCCTACCCATATTGGAGGGTCCAACTGGGCCCTGGATCAGATGCAAGCCCCTACCTCTGCCCCCCACAATAAACCCCGCTAGTTAGCTGCTTCTCCTCACCCAGCCTTACCTCATCAGCAAGTGCCGGGATGAGGTGGCTTCTTTGGCACCGGTAGCCTTACACTTGTCTGTCCCCCACCCCATGGATGGGGTGCGAAATGAGACACATTCATTGGGTGCCAAGCCCTTTGTAGGCATAAGAGATCTCCATGGCAAGGAGGCAGGAGCAATGGCAGCAGCATGGAGCTGCTGGGAGGGGGAGGGAAGCAGCCTGACAATCCCCTTCGAATTATAAACATATCCTCTTTAAGTACATTTCTAAGGATAACATTTGTATTATGGCGTCCTGTGGCTGCTGATAGGACCCTGCTTATCACCTCAGTCTCTCCTCCTTTCTCTGGGCCCTGCTGGGAAAGGTCCCTATCTGGAGCTGAGCTGGCAATCCTCCGCCAGGCAATTGTTTCAGTCCAGGGGAAAAATTAATTTCTGCCTATCGTTAATTGAGAGAATTGTGTGGAGAGCTGGGAGGTGAGGCTGGAAGGAGGGAGGATGGAGAGGGAAAGCGATCGTGTTATTAACAGTATCCCTTTCATAACCAAATACACTGATTTCCATCAGCAAGATGAGATGCTCATTACAGCAGGAAGGTGATTAGAGAACTATCAGGCTGAACAGGAGAGTGGCAGGGAATTCGGGAGGGATTTCCAGCTGCCACGCCAGCCATTCCGTCTTGCTCCTGTCTCTCCCTCACACCTAACTCCTAGCACCCCTCTGCAGTTATGGCCCAAGACCTCAGCAGCACAGAAGAACTAGGATGAAGCTGCTGGAGACCATCAGAAGCAATGGTTTGAACAAGCCCACCCTCTAGCTGCAGAGTTGCCCTCATGTTCCTTGCCAATAGGCAGGGACCTGTCTTCTTCACTGCGTTCCCCTCACTGCTGACAGTGAGGAAAATGCAGTAACACGGAATCCTGAAATAGGAGAAACGGTGGCTCAGAGGGGAGAGCAGTGGGTGTGGGCAGAGAATGGGGTGAGTGGGAGGGAAACACTGCGTTACGCGGAGAAGGGAATGGGGCTGTATCACTTGATTATTCAACTGGCAAGGAGCCTTGTCCATGCCAGAAGGGAAAAATTCTTCCAAGGTTACCAGCCCGTAGCCAGACAAGTATTCTGCTTTGGGCCCCATGTGTCCTGCTCTGTACTCCAGCAGGTTGGTGATTCACCAACCCAGTTCTTTGGGCTTTCTAGATCAGTTTGGAGGCAGATCACATTAACCTGAGGTCAAATCTGTCAGTATAGCTAATCTCAGATTTCTACTCCAGTCTCTGTTCCCAGGCCTTCCAAATTGCCTGGCTCCTCTGCTAATACGGATACACTGTAGTGTATATAGATTTCCTGCTTCTAAACATGCAGTACACCAGTTTACCACTTTCAGCCCACTTCAGACCTTCCCTTTTGCAGAGACATTTAAGTTTGGAGCAAAATCAAACGAGTTTATTTCTCAAAGTGTATGAGAAAGATTCAGGTGCTTGTTCCAAGAGTAAGACTTGGAGATGGTTGGTTACAAGCAGGGACCTATGTTGGTCACTGCATTTTATATAGTACCAGCAATGTACCTGGTGCTTTACAACTGTTGAAAGCAGACAGGGTCCCTGCCCCGGGGGGGCTTAAAATCTATAAGAAAGATGAGGGGTGGGGGCCACAGAGGGAGAGACAAGTATACATTCATGAAGGCGTACGGTTGCAGGGACATATGCTTAGCTTAGCTGCATAGGGGAAGGTGATGTTGGAAAAATCAGGAAGGGGACTAAGGGGATGAGGAAATGGGGAAGGCCTGACGGAAGAGGTAGGAAGGCCTGACAGAAGAGGTAGGTTTTCAGGAGGGATTTGAAGGTTGGGAGGGAGGAAGAGGAGTGAATGTGTTCAGGGTGGGAATTCCAGGCATGGGGGGCAGCAAGCGAAAATGGGTGAATATGCCCTGAGGAGCAGGGGAATCATGAGTAGGTGAGAGTGGTGAAAAAGGAGAAGCAGAGCTTTCGGATGGGAGCGTAGCAAGAGATGAGTATAGGGAGATGAGGGGGAGGCAAGGCCATCAATAATAGCCTTGTAGATAAAGATAAGAAGCTTCTGCTGAATGCATTGAGGTAGAGGGAGTCAGTGGAGAGAGGAGAGAAGGGGCTGCATGTGATCAAAGCAGTGGGCGAGGTGGATGATTTTGGCAGCAAAGCTTTGAATAGACAGGGGTCAAGGTGAGAACAGGGAAGTTGAGTGAGAAGGAGGTTGCAATAGTCAAAGCGAGAAATAACCAGAGCATGGACTAGGCTTTTAGCAGTGGAGACAGTGAGAAAAGGATAGATCTTAGCGATGTTGTGCAGGAAGAGACAACAGGATTTAGTAACAGATTCAATCTGTGGTTTAAAGGAGAACGAAGAGTCAAAGTCAAAGATGAATCCCAGGCTATGTGTCTGAGGGATAGGCTGAATGGTGATCCTGTCAATGGAACTGAGAAGGAAGAGGGAGAGGAAGGCGGTGGGCATGGAAATGAGGAGTTCCGGTTTGGATATATGAAGTTTGAGTTGATGGCAAGACGTCCAAGCAGAGATGTCAGAGAGACTGTTTGTGATACGAGATTGGATAGAGGGGTGGGAGTGGAGAGAGAGAGAGTTAACTGTCATTAGCATAGAGGTGATAATGGAAGCCGTGCGATTCAGCAAGCTTGCCCAGGGTAGAGAGAGAAGAGAAGCGGGCTGAGGGCAGAGCCCTGAGGAACTCCAACTGATAGAGGAAGTGACATGGAGGACATATCAGAGATACTTTGAAAGGAGCAGTTAGAGAGATAGGAAGAGAACCAGTCATTCATTCCTTGATGTAAGGTGCTGTCCACAGAAAGGACAGGGACACAAGAAAACTATAAACTTCAATTTCTAAATTCTTGATTCCTTTCCAATTCAGGGTGTTTGATCAAATCCAGTTCCTCTTGACAAGTTCTCTGTCTGAAGTGATCTTTGCCCTTGATGCTCTGGTCTTTTTCACATCTCTTCTGGATTGCAAAGGCTGGTAGGGTAAGGTTGACACTTGACAGGTATTCACATTATTTGGGTTTGCTGTGGGTGGAAACAGAAGGAACAGGCAGACCTTACAAAGGCCCTTTTCATACGAGATGACCCCACCCATCTCCACGCAGTTTCACTTTGTGGAGATGGGTGGAGGCGCCTGTGTGAATGATGTGGGGGATGGGTGGGGGTGCGTGTGTGCTCCCGCGCTACAACCACCTCCACCCATATCCCACCCACGGAGCAATGGGATCCAATGCCTGTTGCTCCATGGGTGGAGGTGGGTGTGCGCCTGTGGGAACGGCCACACACCCATTCCCCCACCCACCGCAGTCTGTTTAAAAAGGGCCATAGTTTGGGACACAACACTTTTACAGAAAATACCTTTGGTCATAAATAGACACAAATCTTGCAAAGATCATAAAACACAGTGAACAAAAAACCATGCATGCAGTTGTACAAAATTAGTCAATTCAGAGGCCACAGACTCACAGGAACAAGAGTCTCTTATGCTATAAATTATGGCTGGCCCTAGACATTAAATCCTAGTAATAAATTCTACTGTAGTCATACCTGGGCAACACTGGGATGGGTGCGGAAATCTGCACCTGCACTATTGGAAACTCCTGGGGTGGATGTAGTCCCTAGGGAATAGCTTTATGTGCATAGGCTATGACGCTACATCAGCATTACTGGGGAATTTGGAGGCAGGGCCTGCTAAAACAACAGGCTGGCCAGGAAATCACTTAGAACCATCCTAGGGGCGTTTATAAACGATCCCGCTCACAAGCGGGATCGTTTAATGTGCCGCATCTCCCCCGCGCCTACCTCTCTCGGACGGGTCTGATGTTCAGAAGAGCATCAGACCCGTCTTAGAGCTCAGTGCGCATGCGCGACTTTCTGCGCGTGCGCACTTCAGAAGGGAACCCGGAAGTGCGGCTTAAAGCCGGCACTTCGGGGATCCGCGTCGGAGGGGGCAGGATCGCCTGCCCCTCCGACGCGCGGTAACACGCAGCTGGAAGAAGTAGACGAGCGCAAAGAAAGGCGGCTGATCAAAGGATCAGCCGCCTTTTTTGTCTCGTGTATAAACGCCCTTAGTGTCCTGTGTTAACAAAAGACTCTAAGGAGCATGGTTGGTTTGTTAAACACTGGAAACTGGTCAGACCCATTCCTCCTCTATCTTTGAGCCCTATCAGATCTCACATGCTAGATGTCTCATTAGGGGTGGGAATTTGGATTAAATCTGTAACTGCACAGAACGGGCTGTTATGGATTAATTCGTACTGAACTGGAACAGTGCGAGAACAAGCCTGATTTAGTTCAGTTCTAAAAGAAAAATAATTACTGTGCATGCACAAAATAGCCACCAGACCGTTCTGCGCATGTGAGGTGGCCGTTTTGCACATGCACAGACCAGCTGCCCTTTTCCAAAAGGGTGCGCATGCACAGAACAGTTCAGTGACCATTTTGCGCACGTGCAGTAATTTGTTTTTTAATAAAAAATTAAATTACTGCACATGTGCAAAATGGCCACTGGAATGTTCTGCGCATGCAAGGTGGCCACAGTGACGCGGTCAACACCATTTTGGTCACACGTATGCAGAAGAGTCTGGTGGCCATTTCTCACATGTGCATTATTTTTTAAAATATTTTTTCCATTAATTTAAATAAATACAGATCTGCATATAAATCTGATAACTTTAGGAAATGAAACAAAAATAAAATCAAAACAAATTTGCATCCAAAGTACCACCCCAAAGTCTCATGAACAGTGTTCTACTCTCCAATGCCATCCCATCCTGCCAGCACAGTATCTAGCCTCAGCCTGCCACTTTGTTCACTAGTGAACTGAAAAGCAGATGAGACTCAACAGGTAAACTAAGTGAAGCTCTTCAGTGCCATTCACCTGTTAGGGGCACTGCAGAGTAACACAAGGGGCTCTGTGCTGGCGATGAAATGAGTATGGCATTTGCCTATTCATTCCCACAAACAAATATCTAAATTCATCTTCATCACCATTGCAAAATTCATATTTTTTGTTTGCTTTGCTTCGATATTTTTGTTGATTCAGTATTTTGGTGTTCGGAACTACATTCGCTTTGGCAGTACTATGGTTATTTTTTTTTTAAAAATGGATGAGAAGGTAATTGGTCTAAATGCAGCAATCGCATTCAAAACGTAAAAAACCCACCAAAGAGTACCGCCAAAGTGAATGAAGTACTGAGATACCAAACTGACAAAAATACTGAACATGAAAATGCTAAAACAAAGATTTGAAACAACAACAGAAGATGGAAGTGAATCCCAATTAATATCTGCTTCACCAAAATGGATTTGAATATGCCAAATTCACTGGATATCCGCTTTGGATGTATATTTCAGGTCTACTCCCTGCATCCCCTGACTCACAGAGAGCATTCCTGCTGGGATGGCTCTTCAGCAGCTAGTAAAAATTGTCAGCTCAGTCAAAAGAATTAGTCATGAAGCTCGGCTGCAGCTGAGTGCTTTTGATGAGCCATCCTTTTCCACCTTGCCCCAAGACATTAGACTCACGTGCTGAGAGGAGAAGAAAGCATAGGTTTATTAGGGATGGGAATTACGGTTTCGGATTAATCTGCCGTTACGGGTTAATCCGTAAGATCCAATAATTATGCTTTGCTCGTTATGGATCCCAGGTTCCTCCACCCGCATCCCCCAGGGCCCTGGAGTGGTACTACTTAACAGTCTTGGAGGGCTTTATTGAAGCACCATTGCTGCTATGGAGGCTCCAGCACCGGCAGGCTCCCTCGCCACAGTGTCCTCCCTGCTCCATATTGCGCATGTGCAAAATGGCTTCCGGGGCCATTTGTGCATGTGCAAAATGGTAACCAAAACAGCAGTGGTGTCATTTTGTCCCAGTTTGGTTAAGGGCAGCAGCCATTTTTCACATGCGCAAAATGGCCCTAGCAGTCATTTGCACATGCAGGAACGGCGCATGGAAGATGCTGCAGCAAGGGAGCCTGCTGGAGCCCCCACAGCAGCACCAGTACTTCAGTCAAGCCCTCCGAGGCCAGTAAGCAGTGCACCACTCCAAGGCCCAGAGGGGATGGGGGTGGGGGGAAATCTGGAGCCTAACTGCAAACCAGCTGCCCTTTTCCAAAAGGAAAAGGGTGTGTATGCACAGAATCGCCCAGCAGACATTGCACAGGTTTTTAAAAGTTAGTTTTTAAAGTTTTTAATTGATTTAAATACAGATTCATAATACAAATCTGTATTTAAATCCATATATTCCCTAAAACTAAACAAAAAAGAAACCAAACGGAATTCCCTCCAGTAGACCACCCTTAAGGTTTATCCATCAGCCTAATAACCTAATAATCAATAAAATCACATCTGAATTGTGTTTCCTCCTGTGAAAAACCCACCTCATCCTCCATTGAATTTTCTCACATGCATACCTCCTTTCCACAACACAGTGTAGACTAGTGGGCAAGGTGTTGGACTTCAACCAGGGAAACCAGAATTCAAATTCTGATTTAACCATCAACTCACTTGGTGGCCTTGCACAAGTCACTAACTCTCAGCCTCAGTTCCCCTTCTGTAAAATAGGAATAATAATGGCCTACTTCACATGGTTGTTGTGAAGATGAGCAAGATAAGGATTGTAATAAAGTTCTGCCCTGCCCTGAGTCCAGGAGGAAGAGTGGGTTATAAATCTATATAAATGAATAAGGTCCATCTCCAGTTTCGTATCTCTGTAAAAGACTCAGTTCCACGCATTCCTTTTCCAACCCTGGTCCCTCTTGAGACACTCAGCTTACTCCTGCTCCTCTGATAAGGCACTAGAATCCCCTTGATTCCTGTTATTGCAAGAAGGACTTTTCTTCCCCGAAATTCAGCCAGTACACATATCAGTTTCAACACCACCAGTGGGGAATAAGATGACAGTATGGGGGCTGACTGCAGCTTCCCACATTCAGTGCATGAACAATACATGGAAATATTACAGCTTTTATTTCATTTCTTTTGTTGTTTAATGAACTGGTGATTTCTCAGTCTCGTTTGCAGCAGACAGGAAAGTGGGATCTGCTACTATTAAACTGGACTAGCATGCTTGACATCTAATTAACTGACTGCACTAGTGCCTGCCGATAGTGACCAGTACCAGATATTAAAGGATAATCACATAGTAACTTGGCCCTATGGAAAGCATCTTCATCACAGAAGACTCCTGCACAGGTAATACTAACCAGTTCTTTGTTTACTTATATTTACAAAAACCAAAGAAAGACACCTCTCTCATAATGGCTAGTAGCACCCAAAGTCCATCTGAAAGTGTCTCAGCAAGAACTAAATTGGCAGTGATCTCATAAATATAGTATCACATAACCAATGTAGCACATATCAAATAGGGAAAAATGCTCCTTTCTCCCTACACATTAACCTTCAACACCTTCCTCTCCAAAATCTCCCTTAGGAAAATGCCAAGTCTTGCAGCATTAACTAATCTTGCATCCTTGTGGTCTTGGAATATAAGCTGCACTCTTCTCCCAATCCCATCCTACTAATATCTAACCTTGGCTAGCAACTCTGTTTTAATTATATTTAGGCTATGTCAGGCCAAGTGAGGAAACTGCCTCCCCAAAATAATAGGACTCTTCTGAAGATAGCCCTACTGGTAGAGCCCTCTCTGCTATTCTGAAAGCTCCTGCTGACTTCTGCTGCTGCAGCATGGCATAGAGAAGAGAGGGGATCTCTCCAGTAGGAAGGTTTCAATACATTTAGGACTTTGTATGTCAAAACAAAAACCTAGAGTCCATTCGGAATCCCCAAGTCAGCCAGTGCAGGTTACAAAGTGCTGGACTGTTAAAGTCATAGCAAGATGTGTTGCCTAATGTCTGTGCTAGATTTAGTTTCCAGATTAATTCAAGATGTAACCCTGAGTAGAGAATGTTTTCGTAGGTAAGCCTTGAGGTATCAAAGGCCTGAGTCCACATCAGAAAGAAGGTTCCATTAGAGATGCAGACTCAGCAGGGAGCCCTGCCTTTGCCAGAAATTTGGGCTGAAGTCAAACTGCGTTGGGCCCAGCCTGGTCCTGGTCCTGGTCCCAGTGCAACTGGGCTCTTCTGAGCCCATACCCAATGTGTCTGGCACTCTGTAAAGGGTGGGTGTAGTAGGGCACAGCCTGACAGGGCTGCTGCCCGTTTGAGAGTGGTTTTTTGATTGATTGATTGATTGATTGATTATGTTTGCTTAGGCTTATGGCTATGCAATACATCAAACACAAGTATAAACACACAACTCAAACTGCACATACACAATTCCTAAAAGAAATAGACAATATCCACATACATGGACTAATAAATAAATACACTGAAAGATGAGCAAAGCAAATAGCAAACTTTACTATTGGCTAAGAGAGTGGTATGACATAGCCTGACAGAGCTACTGCCTTTAAGAGAACAGCTGAGTGCAGGCCCTTACTGGGAGCTAAACGAAACGGCTGGATATGGGCTTGGCAAGTCAGCCCCGTACAAGGTTTGGTACAAGCCTGAGCTGAACACAGAGTAAAGAGTGAGAAATGGTTCTAGCCCTTTAAGAGCCAGTGACTGGAGGCTAACCCCACCCACTCTGGGAGTATAAAGGAAAGGAACATCAACCCAGAGGAGAAACATCACTTCCTCGCTCTGGACCAGAGAGAGGAGTTCTGCTAAGAGTTGGGCTATAGCAGAAGCCTTGACCAGGGTGCTGAACAGGCTGGAGAAACCTGAGGCCTAGGGTGGCCAATGCCATACCTTCCCTTTCAAAAAGGATGCTTATGAAAAATACATGTTGTAGGGCTGCATTGGTTCCAGTGCAGCCCTGCACCATGAATTTTTCATAGGCATCCTCTTTGAAAGGGGAGGTATAGCCACCCTACTGAGGCCTGGCTGAAGGGATAATCAATGACAGTAGCTGGAAGGTTGGTACCTATTTACCTACATGGTGTATAAGGGACCTGAAGCCTAAGAAAGACTGTGAGAGGCTTGGCTAACCAGACAAGGGACTAGGCCTAGCCAGGGAAGTTCAAGGTGTGGAGCCAAAGCCTCAAGCACAGACTGGTATGGACTATGGATATATGTATAGTGTTGATGGAGAACTGTGAATAGATATATAAGAAAATATACCAGGACAGATTGGCTGGAACTGTATAAGGGATGGCATAGCCTATAAAATATTTATATATATATATATATATATATATATATTTAAAAACTGTCTCTGTATCCTATGCACTGTTGCTGGGCAACAGCCCTCCAGCAACCCCA
The DNA here is from genome assembly GCA_003113815.1 of Sphenodon punctatus. Lineage (NCBI taxonomy): Eukaryota > Metazoa > Chordata > Lepidosauria > Sphenodontia > Sphenodontidae > Sphenodon > Sphenodon punctatus. Next base: position 1,074,481 of record QEPC01003965.1, read on the forward strand.
GGCCAATCTCTAGCCCCAGCTCAGCCAGGCTCCTGCCTCTGACTGGCTACTCCATCTCTGATACAATAGTCTCACATAGTCACAGTTCTCCACCATATATTATGGTGGAGAAATCTATAACAACAGACTGAGCTGGTACTATGAAGCTATGTAAATGACATGGTATTGAGCTAAATTCCCATAAATATTGACTGTACAGCTAATTCCCTGAAGAAATAATGACTTGGCGGAGCTGATCCTGCAAAGACTTGCCCCAGCATGACCATGCCCTGCTGCAGTAGGGCTATGTCAAAAGGGGTGGGGCTCAGGTGTTTTCCCCAACCCTTTTCAAGATGGCCACGCTCTGTACAGAGCACCACGATGTCATGGCACTTTTTAGGGTATGAGGCCTCCAACAGCCAGGAAGCTGGTCTGGCCTGAGCCTGGGGCTTAAGCAGAGAGAGTGCACAATCTAGCCCAGGTTCAACCAGTTGGGCTCAGGTCAGGTTACCAGCTTCTATGCAGGAGTGTAATTATAGTAGAGGATGAATTCCCTCCAATGTTGAGGGTGGGGGAGGAGGGTATGGATGCGTTAGTGCTAGAGCTGAGGTTCAATGTGAGGAAGGAAAAGAGTATCTGAGGAGAAAAAAAAAATTCCTTAAAGGAGTAAACTGAGTGATTTAATTTCCAGGACAAAAGGGTTTTGGGCGAGGAGAAGCTGTTGCTGGTGCTTCACTAAGGAGACCAGTATTGAGAGAGACAAAGGGAAAGTTTGCCTTTTTAACAGAACATTGAGAACGTTGTCCCAACTGGTTCCTGCTCAGTACTCCTTAAGATGGGTGTGTTCCATCTTGGCCAATAGGAAGGAAGACTGTAAATTTAAATTGCAGGTGGGCCATCTGAGGAACATCTCCCTCAGAAATTCAGTTTTGAGTCTGCCTTTGACCAGGCAGGAAGCAGACGAGACTCCCAGGGACTCCACTTCATCTTATCATTCATGACTTAAATTTTCTCTTACCCCGGCCCATGTATCCAAGGAGAAACAGGGTGCAGAGAACAAGCCTCCCTCCTCAGCCCACTGGACCCAAGTGAGGTCAAGCCATCTTGCAGAGTGCACTGATCCTTGGGACAAGGGTCTACAGCAGCCAGTTTCCCCTTTTCCATGACTGGGAGTCTGCTCGGCAACTGTTCCTAACAAGCAACAGCAACCTGGAGCACACACAGCAAGGCAAGCCCCACAGGGAACCCAGGGTGAGTAATCCGCTGGGTGCTGCGGTGATTGGGAGATTACTACACACACACCGGCTCCTTCATCCCTCAGCCTCTCTAGGCTATCATGAGATGGAATCCCTGCCCCCCGGTCCCTATCATGGGGCCCCGCATGGCACAACAGAGAAGGATGCCTGGCAGCGTTCACCTTTTCCCCCTCCTCCCCCGGAGCTGCAATTCTCCTTGTGGATCAGGCAGAGGAAAATGGAGAGCCCCACGGCCAACTCACTGTCCTCCATGGTGTCGGAGGACAAGTGAGAACATGGGAGAGGGGCTACAAGGTCAGGCAGATCATGCTGCCAGAAGGGAGTCCTACATCTTGGATGTGGGCAGAGAGGGAGGGAGGCAGGCTGCTCCCATATTTCCCTCTCATGAAACTGCCATCTTGGGTAAGGGCAACAGGAAGTGTCCCTTCATAGATAAATCCTTCCTTTCTCCCATGGCCATCTTTAGTGTGGGCGGACTGCGGTTTAAGCAGACAGCCAGGCTGCCATGGTGGCAGGCCTGAGAACCAGTGCCTCACAACTGCTGGAGAGTAGAGCTAGGCTAAGGAGGGGCAAACCAAGAAATGGCAACAGGTTCTCCTAATTAAATCAGCCAGTTAATTAATTTAACCCACCCTTCCTTCCCCTCACCAGCACCCGCCGTAAGGTAAGGGGCCCTAGCATATATTCTGCCCTCTGTCTATTGCAGAAGCAAGGCACTAGATATTAAGCATGGCCCCAGATGCTAGGAACCCAGAGGAGCATCCCAAGGCAGAATCACTTGCACAGGACCTGGCAGGGGACCATGCCCCAACTCAGTCTAAGAGGAAGAGTCAAGTGCAAAACAGGCACCTCGACTAGCAAGAGCCAGTCCCAAATGCCTGTTTTGGAGGTGATCATGCCAAAGTCAAGCAGCAGCCAACATGGCATCGAGGCTCCACTCCCTTGAAGCACAGGGACAGGAGGGGACATTGCTACCCCTTGACCTACTTGAGTGGATCACAGAATCATTCAGTGCTGAGGGGCCCACCCCAGCAGCAAGCAACCCTGGTGATGGCCCCAAGCTACAGCAAGACAATACTCAGCCACACTCACTCGCCCCCAGCTCAGAGTGCCCTGAGCATTCGAGCACCAATAAGCCTTCCTTGTGCCCATTCAAAGGAGCTTCACAGAATTCAGGAAAAGGCTGAAGGTGCCCACCGAGCCCATCATTACGGACACTGATTCAGACTCAGGGGAGCCCACCGATGAGAAGCAAGAATATGAGCCCTTTCCAGACCTGAAGTTCCTCAAAGAACTATCGCATAAGGGTTTCTCACAAGAGGAGCGGGGGCAAGGGGCACGTGCCCTCCAAGAGACAGGCTGGAAATTGAAATGCCAAAAGGGGATGTGGAAGACTCCCTCAAGGAGTAGTCCCAGAGGAGGACCACTCTTCAGACGAGGAATCACAAGAGAGGCAATTTCCCCACAATATGCTTTTCAGAATGATACTGAAAGTGGCTGAAGCATTGGACTTGCAGTTCCCAGAGGAGGAGAAACAGAAAAAACAATCTAATTCTAAGTACAAGTTCCTCCGAGCCCTGGATCGGTCCCTTTGGTCGGCCAGGGGCACCCTCCTCAGGCTCCCCCGGGTTTCCTGGGTGTCAACCATGAGGAGAGCGTTCTCTGTGGCTGCGCCGCGGCTGTGGAACTCCCAGTGGAGGTCTGCTTGACCACCGACCTCCCCTCTTTCCGCAGACAGTGTAAGACCTGGCTGTTCTGCTGGGCCTTTACTGAGGGAGATGGAGTGGGTGGGTATGGGTTTTTAGGTTGTTTTTAATTGTAGCTTTATTGCTATGTTTTAATATGTTTTTAAATGTTGTTAGCCACCTCGAGATGCCTGAGGCAGGATGGGGCGGCATATAAATTTTAACATAAATAAAATAAAACAGAAACATCCCCCTCTACCACTACCACTACCAGCATCATTCGAGGCTGTGATCGGATCAGCATGGCTACACCCAACATGCTCATTGACGGGGGCCACAGAACCCTCCACGACCTGTACCCATTCCCGGGGGACAACAGCAACCTATGTTACCGAAGGTCAATTCGGCGGAAGCAGCCCTAGCCAGAGACTCAGCCGCACCACCCAGCGGGGACTTTTTCCCAAAGGACCCTACAGACAGAAAAGTTGAGGCAGCTCTGAGGAGAATCTTTAAGGCCTCAGCTGCAAGTATGAGAATAGCTGTGGCCATTACCCTATTCAGCAGGGCCATAATGTCTTGGTTAGAGGACTCAAGGAATCCCGACTTGTCCCAAAAGGCGCACTCGGCTCTGATAAACAGAACGTAGCAGCAGCCTACATTGTGCATGCATCAGTAAACGCCATGCGTGTCAACTCTACATGGCAGCAAGGCTGCACCTCTTTGAGTGGAGACAGCCACTCAAAGACTTCCCTTGTGGACAAGTTGTTCGGAGCATCCCTGGACAAGATGATGGAGGAAGCAGTGACAAAGAAAAAGAGAACCCTTTTAGCGTCCTTTTCCACCAAGAAGTCCCCCCCCACCCCCAACCACCAGACTTATTCATGCTCCTTGCACAGCAAAAGCACCCTTTTCATCAAAAATCCCAAAAAACACAACAGAGGGACATGTTATACCAAGCCTTGGTGGCAGGCCACATTCAAGCAGGGCTCTTCCCACAAGCCCAGAGGAGGCAACAAGCTCCCAACTCCAAACCTTCGGCATGACTCGGTCAGTAGCTCCCCCAAACATCCCCCAAGTTCGGGATAAGGTTAGCACAGTTCTCTCCCATGCGTGGAAGAACACCACATGAGATAAATGGGTGCTGGAGCTCGTGAGTACTCAAAAGAGCTTATGGGCAGACCCAGAGACAGATTCATCCAGTATCCAGTTCCAAAAAACCTGGTCAAAAGACAGCTCATAATACAGGTCATTGACCGCCTAGTCAAAGTCGGTACTATAGAGCCAGTTCCACTGACTCAATGTGGAAAAGGGCTCTACTCAATCATCTTCTTAGTACCCAAAAGGAATGGAGAGGCCAGAGCTGTATTGGACTTGAAGCACCTAAAAATCGATTCACGAGATACAGAAGGTTCAGGATGGAGACACTGAAATCCATACTTAATGATGTGTAATTTATTGAGTCAGCCATCTGGCCATATCATAAAAGAACATACAAACATATATACAAAACAATACACATATACATATAATCACCCACTGCACAGCAGCCAGGTTTATACAAAAGTGCCCCCACAGCAATAAATCTGAGCAGTAACTAATTACTCTCCTCTACTTCAGGGATTTGCTCTTCACAGTGAGAATGAAGCTTAGCTGCCAAAACGGCAAACGAGGCTACAGCCTTGGTAATACCGTCTTGCGAGTCATTTAACAGTATAATCAGTAACTGTCTTGGGGGGATATGGTCCCGTATATGTAGAGCCTTAAACAGCTTAGAGCGCACTTGTACAAGAAATGGGCAGGCCAACACATAGTGTTTTAAATCCTCCACCAGACCACTGCCACAAACACAAACCCTATTCACATAACCCCACCACCCCCGTAGCGCCCTATCGTTACTGCTGAGCACATCCATTGCATCCGGAGGGCAGTAATTGCCCTTTGTTGAACAGGATTAACTAAAACCCATGTCCCAGAAGGGCCTGGAACCCAAAATTTGCAAAAAGGGAACCCTAGAAACAGTTACAATGGTTCTTGATGATTGGATGTCAATGTCCCTTATTCTTTGTTTCAACAGGTGTATAGTCTCCCGCCTTGGAACAGACAACAACAAAAATCAGCTGAAAAGCCCAATCGTCTAATATTATTTAAAACTCCTGACCACCAATCTGGTTTACAATATCCCGTGAGTGTCACCCTCTCAGCTAAGCAACGTTTTGAGAGAGAATTGGTGGGTGAATGGGCAATCTTCAGCCAGTATGTCAATAAGGCAAAGATCACTCTGGAGGCTATTGAGCCAACCCCAGTCTCCAGCCTTAATATTGCTGAAGGTGAAGATGGAGGAGCTCCCAACAAACCCCTTAAAAAGAGATTCTGGACTGATTCCAATGATGTCACTGGGACTCCTCCCCACACCTGTGCACCATAGAGCATCTGAAATCCATACTAGCAGAGCTCTTGAAGGGCTACCTCCTGGTGTTGATACACCTGAAGGATGCCTACCTTCATATACCCATAAACACATCTCACAGACCCTTCCTTCACTTCACTTTCAACAGAGCACACTGGCAGTGCCGTGAGTATTGCCCTTCGACTAGGCCATGTCCCCTCATACGTTCACCAAGGTGTTCATACCTTTGGTGGCACACCTTGGTCAACAGGGGATGCGTGTCTATCCATACCTGGATGACATCCTGGTGCGCTCAAGAACACTGTCAAGTGCAGCGTCCGACCTGAGGTCCATGGTGAGAGGTGCTTACAGAGCCACAGTTTTGTAATCAATGCCCCCAAAGAGCCAGCTCACCACAACCTTCCGACTCCAACACTTAAGAGTCCAGATAGACACTCTCCGAGACAGGGTCATGATCTCCCACAAAAGACAAACAAAGATAGGGGCCTTGGTCAAGCCCCTATCCAGCCACCACCCTGTCTCCTTACATGCTCTGATGCAACTCCTGGGTACACTAGTTGCATGCATTGATCATGTGCCTTGAACCTGCATGCACCTAAGACTCCTGCAGTATTTCCTGAGGCCCTTCCAAACAGATACCATCAGGGGACACAACAAGCTTCTCCACCTCCCAAGGAGGGTAGTGGAAGGTCTGAACTGGTGGACCCAAAGACCACACACAGATTCTAGGGGTACCTAGGTCAGAAACCTCACCCCCTTGGGTAACCATAATGACAGTCATGAGCCTGAGGGGTTGGGGGTGCTTGCTAAGGACCCAAAAAGGCACAGGGCAGATGGAAGGAAACAGAGACAGCACTCAGCATAAGCTTCCTTGAACCCCCTGAGCAATACACCTCACACTCAAGAGGCTCGAACCAGACATACTAAACAAGCATGTACTGACCCAAACGGACAATGCTCTGGCAATGGCCTACATGAACTACCAAGCCCAATTGCGATCAGCAACCCTCCAGAAGGAAGCAGAAGCACTATTCCATTGGGTGGAGCCCAGGATCCTCGCCATCAGAGCAATACATATATTTATTATTATAAACATTTATGTAGCACCAGCAGTGTACCTGGCACTTTACAATTGTTATTAATGTAGACAGGTCCCTGCCCAGTAGGTTTACAATCTAAGATGGACAAGAGTGAGGGGAACACAGGGAGAAACAGACACACAAGTTCCCATTTTACAGATGGGGAACTGAGGCTGAGAGCTTATGACCAGGGAGTTCATGGCCACCCAGGGAGTTCATGGCTAGGGCAGGATTCAAACCCTGGCTTCCCAAGTCCAAGTCCAGCAACCTTATCCACTACACCCACACTGGCTCTATATAAAGGGAACTTATACACTACACCACACTGTTCTATATTATTATTAGGACGCATTTATATAGTGCTAGCAATGTACCTGG
>QEPC01003965.1:1099245-1111597 GCA_003113815.1 Sphenodon punctatus
AACTGACATTTTAACCTGTGAATATAACCTGCCTAAATTAAGGTGCCTCATTGTAGGTTGGTTTCTGGTTTACATGTGGTTTTTATATATCTGTGCATAGGGCCCTGGGAATAAAGTTGGTTGGTTCAAGATCAGTTGGAATGTGGGTTTTGTTCACTTGATGATGTGGAGTGTTTGTTTGCTGCTGTCTTTGGAGGTCTCTGGATGCCTTTGGGGGCTTTGAACCTGGACAGACTTGTGGGAATGGTTTGAGTCTGCAGCTTTGCTGAAACTGACATTTTAACCTGCGCACATTGGGGGAAAGCTTTGTGTCTATTCTGTGGATCTTTGCTAAAACTGCTTGTAAGTGAGGTTTAAGGTCTGTCTGCTTTTAAACCTGGCAGATGCAGGAGGTGAATATAACCAAAGTCGTCCCAATTCCTCAGACTTAGAAAAGGGCATTGTTTGGACAGGCATTGGCTGGTAGGGATATAGTGTAGATAGGATGCTGTTTTGGATGGACTTCTTTGGATCCATTCCAGGTGCCTCATTATTATAATAGCTCACTATTACTATTGTTGTTACTATTTTAACTACGAAGGTACCCTGTTTTGAGGGGTGAGGGGTGAGGTCTTTGATGGTATTTCCAGCTGGCCTGTGGTGTTTATTTTAATTGCTGTGTATTTTGTTGCCTTGCTTGCACCATTGTGGTGGTCTGTGCCAACCAATGTGCCATCTTGCTATGTCCCGTGCCAAAAAGAGCTTCTGTTCCCAGTCTCTTGGGGGTGGCGGGGAAGAGGGGTTGAAAAATCAGGTTTCTGTCTTCTTTTAATATTTATTTTATTTATTTTATTAAATTTATACCCCGCCCCATCCTGAACCCAGCTTTTAATGCAGGTTTCTTCATTTGCGGGGGGGATTCCTGTACAGTGCAATAGCAATGTGTAATTTGCCATTCTACTTTACTCAGATCTGAATGCTGCAGCTATTTTGTTGTGGCCCTGAGGTTTTGTACGTGTTAAATATGTGATCAGTTTTTTTTTATCCTGCTATGGCAGTACCACTGTTGGAGAGAGAGAGAGTCGTCCTACTGGAGTCCCATCCACTGAATGGATGAGATGCTAGTAGAAGGGTTCTCTCTGTCTCCAAGTGGCAGGGTTTTACTCAGCAGCAAGGAGTTCCCAGTGTTAACTAATGTTCTGTCCATCAGATATTAAGGCAACTCCTAGTTGCTGGATTTTTGGAGACTCCGCCTACAATGGACAAGCCCCACCCTAGAGCTCTGCCAGCCATAAGGTTCCGCCGGCCTTACTGCCCCACCAGCCTCAAAACCCACCAGCCGCCACTGAGTGGGTGTGGTGTGTCCCCTCATTGACAGGTCCGCCCCCACTGGTTTCCCAGGTTCAGAGTGCTCCTCGATCCGCAACTCTACCTGGATGCCCAGGTAGGGGTTGCGACGAGAAGTGCTTTTCACCAATTACATCTGGTGCATCTGCTTCAGCCATACATCTCAGACTCCGACCTGGCCACCATCATCCATGCTTTCATTACCTCAAGAGTAGCCTATTGCAAAGCGCTGTATGAGGGGCTATCCCTGGTGACGGTTCAGAGACTGCAGCTGGTGTAGAATGCGGCAGCCGGCCTTCTTATGTGGATGGGCCGCCGTGAGCACGTTACCCAGTGCTTCGTGCTCTGCGTTGGCTGCCTAGAGTCTTCTGGTCCCCATTCAAGGTGTTGGTTCTTACCTATAAAGCCCTTAACAGCTGGGTCCCCACCTATCTGCGAGACCACCTCACCCTCTGTGTTCTGAATCGGCCCCTGCAGTCCACAGGGAGTGCTCTTCTTGATGTCCCCTGGGTTGCTTGGGGGGCGACTATGGAGAGGGCGTTTTCGGTGGTTGCATCTAGGCTGTGGAACTCCCTTCTGGCAGAGGTGAGACCTCTACGGAAACACAAGAAGTGAGAGAAAAGGCTCTTGTGAATACAGCGACAGCCTAGCTTTGGAAACTGTTCCAAGGCCGATTTATGGAAAAATCACAGAGAAAGTGTCAAGTTTAGTCCTGTGAATTTTCTGAAGAGGAAGTTGGGGAAGAAAGAGAGAGAAGGAGGGTGGGGGCTGAGACAGCTGCTTCAACTTGAGAGGAGTCACAGCAGGCAGCCACGGACCCCAGTCCAGTAATCCAAAATGGTGAGGTGTTTTGGGGTAGTCTTTTCCAAGTTGGTTGCTTCTGAGGAGAGAGAGATTGGAGTCTAATGGGGTGTTAAGAAACTGGTTTGCAGGTTGAGAAGGAGTGGATAGGAAACAGCCAACAGCATCTGCAGTGCTCATCCAGTGTCCAGCAGTACAGAGTTCCCCCAACAAACACCCTTCCATCTGCAGCTTTCCTCCCTAAGTCCACTTGCAGTCCTGTGCCCCATTAAGCACTGCCTTCCTTTATTGTCTCTTTGCACAACTTTAATAAATGGTGGAACAGCCCTATAACCAGGTGTGGTCTACCTCCCAACTCTGTATGCAGATAGTTCCATTTCAAGCTTCTCTACATATAAGCTTGCCATTTCAAAGCACAACACCCCTTCCCTAACAGAATAAAGAATACATTAACAAGCCTATAGAAGTGGCAATCAAAAGAAAAGTACATCTTTAACTATTTACAAAGGGTTCCTTTTCCTCCATCTAGACAGAACATCTTGTGTCCTTTGTAACTAAATTTTTTTCTTCTCCTTCCCAAAACCAATTTTATCACCAGCCAAGTCTGCCTGGGACTTCTCTTTCTGGTTAACTCTCATGGGTTTTCCTTTGTCTCCCAGGATGTAGGCTCCGAGAGTGATTCAAGGGCACTGCTACTCATTGCGCCCCTCTCCAGGCAACGTTTCACACACATATACTGGGGGAAGCAATCACAAGTTTTGTCCCCTTGCTATCTTTGTAGAAGATCTTTTTGGATAACCTTTGGTTTATTTCTGGGACCCACCTAGTTCCAATACACTACTTCATTTATGAAGGTCAGTACTGTGCCCCTTCCTCAAGGTTTATCCAGTTTAAGGCACCTACCCTTCTTTAGGGACTCACGTCCACTGCTCCAAAAATCTTAAATTTTGCAGCCAGTGAAGCCAAATTCTGCAAATTCACTGAGAACATTAAAAGTCACATAATTAACCTGATTTTAATAATTGTGCGAAAATTATACATGCAGGTTTGCTTCCCAGCATGCTTTTCCAACAGGTTTGAGATATGTCCCCAGATCTAGGACCCCCAAACCTCCCAGGCTCCTCCCCAGATCCACAATGCCCAACCTCCGAAGGCTCCTCCCAGGCTGAGCGGATGGGGCCATGCGGTTGGAGAACAGGTCAGAGGGGAGAGGAGACCCAGTAAAAGCCCCCCAGCCCCTCCTACTTCTAGCCTACTAATTGGTGCTTGGCTGCTCTCCCATTGGCCCTTCCCCTAGCCCCCGCCCAGTGGCTCCCCCACTCACCCAACCCAAAGACCTGCTACTGCACCCCCAAGAAGCCCAACCTGCCCCATTCAAGTCCCACACTGAGCTTCTCTCAGCCCCTCCTGCTGCCGGTGTGATGCTGCCTGCTCACCGCCACTGCTGTTCCCATGTGACCGTGAAAACAGCCAATCACCATGAGAGATGGCTGAAACTGCGAGGGACCGCATGGTTTGTAGCCTCACAGTAAACACAGGTCCCTGCCCTCCCTCCACCTAAGGTTGTAGAACCACACAAAATCGCCTCATTTAAAAGGTTTCTCTCCATATGATCTACCATAAAACCTTTATGTGTTGTCAGAGGCTGTTTTGTTGTCAGAGGCTGTTTTGCAGTTATCTTTAGTGAAGGTGTAGCTCTGGTCTGAAATGTTTTTTGTTTAGCACAAGCTGCATCTGGCTCTTGAATTCAGTCCCTAGTCTGAACCACTGAAGGAGTGAGCTCAGGGGAATGCAACAGAGAGAAGGGCATTTCCTGCATCAGGTTTCAACATCTTGCCTGCACTTCACCCAGTAGAAGTTTTCATGTACTTTTGTTAGGTTTTTTTAAACCCCAAGATGCCCAGCAGTTTAAAAATCATGGCATAGATGCATAACGTCTCTTTTCAGTTTCTGACAACCAGGTGTCACCTGTACCCATGGGTATTTTCAGACGTGACGGGGCCGATTGGCCCCGGCATGGAAACACCCCTTTGATTCCCCACCGGGGCCACCGCGTCACGGGCTAACAGACGCGGTGGCTGATCCCGGCGGGGAATCCGGGGAGGGGGCGGGGCTGCGTGGCTACTGTCCCCTTCATCACGGGGGGGGGTGGGGAGAATCTCATTCACCACGCTATCGGGGATGGTCCGAGCAGGACCTCCGATCGTGTGGTGCACCTGATTCCCCCCATGATTCATGTGGGTGAACATCTGGGGGGGAACTTCCGTTTCCCCCCATCAGACATTATGGGATCACTTTCACCCTGTGCAGATTCACTGTGGTTGACTCTGATCTCGTAATGTCTGAAAATACCCCATGATCTATCACCTGTTGGCTTTCCCCCCATTTTCTGTACAAGACTTCATTTTTTGAAATTCCATGCTCTTCCACTGACCAGAATGCTTTCACAGTGGTATTGAGAGGGGATAGGGTTTCCCAAGATGGCTGGGTTTGCCCCGTACCTTTCCACTCTCACACATTATCACAATTAGAGCCTAAATGAGTACCTGCAAAAATAGGAAATCCTGTCAAGTTTGGGGTACTTAATCTGCCACCTTTGGGTACCCAGTTAGTGCTTGGCGGGTTACCAGATTTACCAGCTTACAGTCCCAAAATCCTGACTTCCAGTAGTGTTTTTTCAAGTTTCCGTCCTAATTTTTCAAGTTACTGTCCTGTTTTTCACTATTTTCTCATACTGATTTTCCTTGACCCCTTTGGCTTACCAAATCAGCAATTGGTAAATCAGTAACAACAATTCCTGATTTTTTTGATAATCAGGTACCTGATTGGCACTCAGGTAGTTCATCGGGTACCCAACGCAGTACCAAAAATTGCAGGTATTGCCCACAGGTAATCAATCAGGTACCCATTTCAGCTTGGATCCTCCCTTTGTGCAGTTCCCAACTGCTCCAAGGTCCAGCCCTGAAACCCCACATCCTCTGCCCTTTTGGATGTACCAGTAACAGTTGTACCACAACAGACTGTAAGATTAGAGGGGTTATTTAACTGTTCATGATCATGGTCCATTTTCTGAGCAACCAATTATTTTTTACCTCCTTTTGGCAATCTTTGCAGTTGTCCTCCAAGCAAGGCCATCTAGACAGTGCATCTGCCTGCATTGCTTCAATACCAGTTTGTGAAAGATAGTGAACTCATACTCTTGCAGTTTGTGCACACACCACCTTTAGGATTTTTAAACCAAAATGGCCATTGCAGGGAGGAATGGTCTGTTCTCACCAGGGCCAGCCTTAGAATTTACAAGGTTCATGGTGAAAACAAAATGGGGGCAGGGGGCGGGTGAGATCCCACCCCCTTCCCCATGGCCCTGTCCCCTTGGGGGCACCCTCTGTGAGGTCCTAGAGGTGGTTGTGTTTGGGGGCCCACTGGGGGAAAGTGAGGCTCCCATACCCTTCCCTGGTGAAATCAGGGGCCCCAGAAGTAGAGAAAAGAGTGGGGCCCAGGGTGGTCACCCTGAGTCTCCCTGTAGTAAAGCCAGACCTGGTTCTCACGACAAATCTCCTCCCATTCAAATAATGGTGAACATGGTTTTTGGGTTGCACAGCTGTCAGGAGTTCCTTTCCAGTGATACAATAGTTCCTCTTTACAGCACACAGATTTCTTCTGAAATAAGCCACCAGCTTTTCTTTCCCATCATGGTCGTGTACCCCACATGATAAGTACTAGCATCAATATCCAATAGGAGTGAGGTTTTGAGACATGAGTAAGCCAAGACTGGAGAGTCTACAAGTGCCTTTGTGTGTGTGGGGGGGGGGGTCAGGGGGTTGATCGGTGAATACTAAATCTCACTTTGCTGCTGGCGGGGGGTGGGGATCCATTTTATCTTCTGCACCAGGGCCCAATTCAACTTAACTATGCCCCTGTTGAGACTCCCCTTTTCTCTATTAATATCAGACAAAAGCTGGTGCTTGCCGATACTCTGCTTTTCTCATGATGGGCCGTTTCCCCTGTGATCCATTTGCCGCATAGAAAAACTGTATCCTATGGCAATTTCCACATCATTTTGAAAGCTTTGAGGCCTTCTTTCCATGTTTTTCATTCAAAAAACCAGGTCCCATTGACTGGTGTTTTGCCAGCATCTTGTGCATCTTCTCACTTGCATCAGGGTATACTTGGCACATCAGCCTTCTCCGGTTCTCTTCTTGCTTGGGGGTGGGTGGTGGGTTTGAGTTCTCCTTCCTCCTCCTGTGGCTCCTGAACTGGGTCCCTTACCAATTCTGACTGGTGCATTGATCCAAGCCACAGATCCAAGTTTTCCACCAAGTCTGGATAACTCTCTCTCTTATTAGGAGGTATTTTGCAGCAGCATCACGGCTGGTTCCACACAGGTGCGTACCCAAGAATACCCTCTTCTGTGCATCATCTCAGCCATTTGGGGAGATTTTCTCAAACCAAGATAAGCTACCCAGGCAATTTTCATATACAGTGAGTTTCTGGATTATTCCAGCTGGAGGCGGCCAATCCCTCCCAGCCAGACCTCTACGGAATGCACATGGGATAGAAGAGATTTTCAAATTAACTCCCATACTCCCCAAGACACTCGTTTCCAGATAGGTTGGCTCTCTTGCAACCTCTATTCTATGTAGCCTCCAAGTCCTTCTGTAATTTCTCCTGCTCTCCCATGCTAGAGAGATTCAGGTTATTCACAACCTTCTGGGTTTCAGCTATTGACTGAAATATTTTAGTGTCTAGGGCAGACAAATGCCTGTCTATTTCTTCCATCTTCTATACAAATCCTGATTGGGTGTTCTGCAGCTGAGATCCAAAATCTGCTTTGATGGTTTGCAGCTTCTGATCCAGCAGACTATTTCCCAATGAGAAACCTCCAGGCTCTCTGTAAGCTGCTGCTGAGATGCTTCAGCTTTCTGCTGGGACAACTACATACATTCTTTAAGCTGCTGCTAGGAGGTCTCCGTAACCTGCTGATATGCTATGACTGGTTATGAAAGCAGCTATTCCCTCCAACCTGGGCCAACCAAACAGCTTGCAAAAACCAGCTCACAATTTTCTCTCCAGGGAACCCACAATCCGGCCCCTGATACCAGTGTTGCTCTCTCTTTCCTGAGTGGTGGGAAGTTTGGGGATAACCTTTTGGTTGAGGGTGGAGCATAGCCAGCCTTCTTCCCCTGGCGCATGCACCTGGTTCTGCTGCCCTGGCTGATTTTGTGAACTGCCCGGAATTTCACGATTTCAGCACAGTCCATGAAATAATCATGATTTACACAAGACGTTACCCATATCACACATGCGTGAATTAAAGATGGTCCCCAAGCAACCCAACAGCAGTTATGCTTCGCAGCCTCCATCACCACAGTTGCCAGGCAGCCAGAGGCTACCCTCTTGTTAAGCTGTGGTTGCCAGGCAGACAGCAGCTGCCATCTTGTTACTACCCCAGTAGACTGGGCAGATGGTATTCTCCCTAGAGCAACAGAAGGTAGAACAGATAGGAGGCATGTTGTTTAGTTCTTGTCATTTTTGCAGTGTCAGGAAGGGGTGGCTTAAGTCCATTTACAAATCATCTTATCAGATAGCATCAAATTTTTATAAGGAGGCTCAAGATACAAAAAGGTATATTTCAAGGGGTGTGGTTAATAGAAAAGAATCCAGATTGGAATCTGATTACAGTGATTAGCAACACGCTGATTACGTTTTCTGTTCCTTCCCTAATTATCTCACACACAAGCAGTGTGACATTCAGGAGGAACTTTGGGCAGGCATGCCCTTTTCACACATGTGTGGTGGGGGGGTGCCCGTTTGAATGTCGTGGCAGGTGGGGGGGATGGGGGCACCTGTAGGAACGGTGCCCATCGTGTGTGTGGGTGGGTGTGTGTGTGTGTGCACGCTCCACCCACCTCTACCCATCACCCATGCACGGAGCAACAGGCTCCAATGCCGGTTGCTCCATGCATGGAGATTTATTTATTAAAAGCATTTATTATCCCGCCCCTCCTGCCACAGGCAGCTCGGGGCGGCTCACAACAGTGTACATCAATAATTAAAATCATAAAACTATAAAATATATTACACCCTCATCCCTCTCCTGCCCCCCCCACCCCCCCAATCTCCCATGCCAAACGCCTGGCGGAACAGCCAGGTATTCCCTCCTTTCATAAACGCTGCGAGGTTCGGGGCCAGACACTCCCCCACTGGAATAGAGTTCCACAGCCTCGGCGCGGCCACCAAGAACGCCCTCCCCTGTGTGGCCCCCCGAAAGACTTGGGGAACCACAAGGAGGGCATCCCTCGATGACTGCAGGGGCCGGTCCAGTACCCAGGAGGTGAGGCGGTCTTGCAGACAGGCAGGGCCCAGACTGTTTAGGACTTTATAGGTTAAAGGGTAGAGATGTGTGTGTGCGTGCGCCTGTGGGAACGGGTGCACACCCACTTCCACTCACCGTGGGTGCACACCCATCCCCCCACCCACCGTGGCCCATTTGAAAAGGGCCATAGTGTGTCAAATGCTTTCCTCCATGTGGCCAGGAGGCACTTTGTCTCTCTCTTCCATGTGTGTTTCTCCATCATGCAGCAGGAAACAGCTCTTATTTTCTCAGCTGTCTCCAGCTTTTTCTGCTGTGTGTCTTGGTGTACAGCGTAAGGCAACTAATCTGCTTCTCTTCTGCCCGCTTCTCAGCACAGAACAGATAGCAACAGTGTAGGAAAGGGAGATGGCGGTAGCAGTGGTAGTGAAGGCAACAGCAGCACTGGTTGACTGGTAGGGACAGAGACAAGGCTGGCTTGGTATTAGGTGTAGACTCGGTCAGAACCCAGTTAACACACCCTGCCCCTCAACAACACCCCCTGCCTCCCGGCTAGACACCAGACCCCTAGCTAGATAACCTGAATCCTTGAAACACTCCCAGGCAGCTTCTAAAACTCATCAGGAGACTCCTGACCCCCAGAAAGAATCTAGATCTCTCTGCAGATCCTAGAGAATCTCAGTCAAATTTCTTGCCACATTCTAATCCTTTACGGAGACCAAAACCACCAGTTCCAAAGCTACCAGCCCTCCAGAGTGACCCCAGCTCCCTTCCCAGAGAGTACCCACCCATCTATCTCCATACTCCCAGATATCTAGACACAAACCTCATGCCAGATCCTGCCTACAAATCCCATCCAAACCTGACACCCCCAGCTTCCACGTTACCCCCTTCGGCCTCAGAACACATTCGTTCCACTCCTCCCATTCTTCCTCCTTCCCAACCTTCAAATCCCTCTTGAAAACCTACCTTCAGGCTTCCCTAGCTCCTCATTCCCATAGACTGCTCACTGATGTTCCCTTTACTGCCTTTCATTCAGGGTCCCCTTCTCCTCTGTAACCAAGCTAATACCTGCAATTTCTCAACTTCGTGAATGTATCTCCGTCTCTCCCCATGTTCCTCTCTCTGTTGTCCTCCTTCCCTAGATAGTAAGCCCCTTGGGCACAGACCTGTCTCTAATCAATTATTGTTCAGTGGTATTATTTATATTGCACTAGCAATGTACCTGGTGGCACTGTACAATCAATAGACATAGACAGGTCCCTAGCCCAACGGGCTTACAATCTAGTAAAGACAAGGGAGGGGAGAGGTGAACACAGGGAGAGACAGAGATACATTCATGAAGTTAAGAAGTTGCACATGGCATTAGCCAAGTAGATTATGAGTTGGGAGCTTTTTACTGTCAGGAGCAGGGAATGATCAGCAGGGAATTGATTGCCCAGTGTGACTGATAATACTTCTCCCATGCAACCCAAATTGGCCACTGTCAGACAGAGGATGCCGGGCTTGATGGACTATTGGTCTGACTCAGTATGGCACTTATGTACTTTACTTAGAGGGATGAGAAGGATCCTGAGTGAACTAGGGAAAGCCTAAAAGAAGAGAGGTTTTCAGGAGGGATTTGAAGGTTGGAAGGGAACAGAATGAATGTATCCAGGGAGTTCCAGGCATGGTGGGCAGAAAGGTAGACGGGGTGAATACATTTTGAGCAGCAAGGGAGTTGTGAACAGGCAAGGGTGGGGGCAGAGGAGGAGCAAAGTTCCTGGATGGGATTGAGAACAAGTGCAGAGAGATAGGGGGAGCAAGGCCACACAGAGCCTTGAAGGTAGGCTGGCCAGATAAGAGAAATACAGGTTGCAGGGCTGCCTTGACTCCAGTGCAGTCCTGCAACCTGTATTTCTCTTAAGTGTCCTCTACAAATTGCATAACTGGCCACACTACTTGAAGGTGAAGACAAGGAAGTTGTGCTGAGTACATTCAGGCAAAGAGAGCCAGTGTAGGGCAGAGGAGGAGCTGGACATGGTAAAAGCACTGGGCAAGGTGGATGACTTTGGCAGAAGAGTGTTGAACAGAAGTGGGGGTGGGGTGAGATCAGAGCAGGGAAGACCAATAAGGAGGAAGTTGCAGTAGTCAAGGCAAGAGATGACTAGAGCATGGACTAGGATTTTGGCAGTGGAAGCAGCAAGGCCAGGCCAGATTTTTGCATTACGCAGAGCAAAGCAACAGGGCTTGGCAACAGCCTAAACCCAAGGTGTAAAGGAGGAGTTGAAGATTAATCCCAGGCTATGTGCCTGAGGGACAGGCTGGATGGCGACACCCTCAATGGACATTGAGAGGAAAGGGGGGAGGGGAATGTTTTGCGGGGGGAAGGAGGAGAAGAATTTTTTGGGGGGGAAAGTTGAGTTAGTCTTGGCCATATTAAGCTTGAGTTGGTGGCAAGAAATCCACGCAGAAATGTCAGAGACACATTCAATGATACAACACTGAATGGAGGGGGAGAGTGTGGGGTGGACAGATAAAGATGAGTTGTCAGTATACAGATGATACTGGAATAAGATTAAATGAGTTTGCCCAGAGAAAGAGTGTAAAGGAAGAAGAGGGCCCAAGACAGAGCCTTGGATAACTCCCACAGAGAAGGGGAGGGATGCAGAGGAGGTACCAGCAACGGACACATTCAAGGAGCAGTTCAGGAATTACTAAAGCAGCTTTTAGACAAGCGGACCGATGCAGTGCATTGAAAAACGCACTTTGAGAAACGTTGCCTCCGGGGGGGATGGGGGGGATTTAGACACACCGGAAGCCACTGGCCATCATTGGAATTGCAGTTAACACATTTTTTTAAAGTGCATTTCTGCGCTTTTAAAAATAATGCACGAGCCCCGATTCCAATGATGGCCGGTGACATCTGATGAGACTTTTCTCAAAGCACATTTTTCAATGAGCTACATCAGCCCACTTGTCTAAAAGTGGCCTAAGAGAATCAGTCGAGAACTAAATCCCAGAAACCAAGGGAATTCAGTGTCAAAGATGACAGAGATAGCTGGTACTATATAAGTTTTCTAAAACAAAAAAACTTTACAGTTTAAAAAACCATTAGAGGCAGAACTGTTTCCAAAACAAACAAAAAATTCCTTTTCAAAATCATTTCACAAAATACATTTTTCCATAACAAACTCCAAAAACCCATGAAAATTAATTACAATTCAAAAAAAACATTTCACACACATTACAACAAAAATTAACCAAAAAGCACGGAAATTATTTACAGATTTTCTATCTATATTTGATAATTTACCATCAACATTAATGTAATATATGTACTTAATTCCTTACCATACATACTTTTATTATTTATCACTAACTAAACTATCACGTTTTAGTGATAATTTCTTTATTATCCTACTTTGATGAACAATTTTTTCAAACTGACCTAACTCTGTCGTTTACATGTATTAAAAATTGGTATACATGTTATACAATGAACTGTTGACAATGCTAGTGTAGACAACTTTATACAATCGGTTGTACACAATGCAATTCTGCACAAAAGAACAGAGTTAATGCAGTTTGAAAAAATGGTTGGTCATCAAATTATGATAAAGAAATGATCAATAATGAATCACTTGCCTCACTCTGTACTTTTCATCCATAAGAAAAGTCTTAAACTTTTCATACCCAATTATAAGTACAGAGTGAAAAGTTGCACACTTTCATATGGAGTCAAATGTATGGAGTGAGGCAAGAGAGTAATTGACATGAAACCAACTAGAAATGCCTCTTGCTGGCTTTGAGGCACCTGGGTAATTGACATGAAACTGACTAGCACTTAAAGTCCTTGTGACAGAGCTGGCTCCTGATAAAGTTATGTGATTTTTAAAAGCAGAGTCATGTAACTTTTGTTATGCTGTTTTG